>LPNX010509769.1:809332-893426 GCA_001517045.1 Pseudotsuga menziesii
CTTCTAATTCCAAGCATCTAGATTCTACAATTTCAAAGTTTCAAAAATCCAAACACAAAGCAAATCAATAAGAGGGTTTTAAAATTTAGAGCCTACCTCTTTGTCTTCTTCAAGCTTGATGGGAGCCTCCTTTGCCTTCTTCAAGCCTCCTCTCCTCTCCTCTCTTCTCTTCTCTTTTCTTCTCCTCTCCTTTCCTCTCCTCTCCTCTCCTCTCAATCAATAGAAAATGAAAATGAAAATGGAATGGAATGAAAATGGGCTTTATCCCTCACACACATCTCCTAAACCCTCTATACAAACCCTAAGGCCCAACCGTGGGTCCCCCAAGCAACCACGCGGATTTTACTAGTCTCCAAATCGGCGGAATCGACGTGTACAGCAGGAAGCCTTTTCGGGAATCGAAGGAAGCGTTTTTTTGGCGATTCGGAAGCTCGAACCCTAAACGATTCCTGGCGATTCCTCTTTTGGGCAGGGAGCGTTTTATAGACAGAGGAATCGCGATTCCTAGGCGATTCCCTTGGAATCGCGATTTCGGAGCGGGTTCGAAGGGGGGGGGGGACGATTCCCCGCAACTCTGGTCACTTGTACCATTCTTCTATGTATCTAGATCATCCAGAGCACTCAGTTTGCCCCAGTTTGCACCTTGGACAGAGTTATGGTGGATTTATCGTTTTCCAGAGGTTGTACCAACAAAAAATGAACTTGAAAAATCACTGAAAAAGTCGATTTTTCCTCCTGGGTCAAGGAAATGGCTTGGAATTTTGACAGATGATGTGTTTCAGCATCCTGGATAGTCCTCTAGCAGTTTTCAGTTAGCAGATGTCCGAATTATTTTATATTGGCTCAGCTAGTGAGGAAAGCCCTCCAAGGGGTGCCCCCTCAACTTGGCTATTGATGTATTTCATAGTATATCATGTACAATGAAGTTGTAAAGGGGACTAGGGCGAATTAAGCCCCTAGTGACCCCCTCCTATGTAGTATCATGTCATATCTTATTTTATATTGTGACTTTCACCTAGGATAGGTGTCCTTGAGCAAAGTGCGCCCCCTGTTTGACTTAGTCACTTGATCCATGTGTTGAGTTATGTATTGTTGATCTCCACAGTTGATGATGTTTTAATCTCAACCGTTGGATGTAAAAGCAAGTTAGGGTTTACGTCTCTCTCAAACTATTTAAGAAAAGTGACCCCCCCATTGTATGCATGAGATTTGGCACCAGAATTTGAATAAAGAGATTTTTGTCTAGGATTACTCTTCTGTGTATCTTGTAAATGATTTAATGATCTGATGACTGACATTGCTACTCTTCTACACTGAGTTTTTGCTCGGGATCATTCTTGTTTTTTTCCTTTTCCCATTTCATCTGCAGGTGGAAGGAGGCACGCTAGAGAGAGAGAGGGCGTTTTTGTGGGGGAACTCACCATCGTCCCAACTCTAGGGTGTCTGGACCAGGGAGTATTTCTATCTTGATGATTTCTTGCTTCCTATCTTTTCTTTATTTTGCAGATCTCATTTGTTTGCCTTATCATTTGGTTTTCACTGATCTGGTAGGTTGAAGGAGGTGCTAGGGTGACTGGCTGTGGCTCAACTACATCAAGATATTCTTTGAAAAGGCTCATTTGAACGGGAAAGTGGCATTCTTCATCATTTCTGAAGTCATTTACAAGGTCCAGGTACGTCTCGCAGGAAATTTCTCCTCCTTTTATTTTCTGCATGCACTGCCCATCACTTCCATAATTATAAAACTCTAGTTTCTTAGATCTGCAAGTTCTAGTTTGTAGCGAGCTATACAACTTAAAACCTACTTTGGAATAAACATAAAACCCCTGAGTTTCAATTTTCATCACAATCGAACTCCATTTGCCCATCCTAAGCACTGGCCTGCTACTTAGGGAAAAACACCGTCCTTGGGAGGAGTGGATATTTCCAAAACCGTAAATTGGGTATTGTTGGTTTTGCTTTCATTTGCCTACTCCTACATCCAACAATCATTTTGAGTGTCCAATTTCAGTAAATTTCAACGTTTTGCCCTAGATCCCAATTTTTTGCATAAAACCCTATGGTAAAATTAGGGCTTTTCACCTGGGTACTCGGAATCTCTTGGTAATTAAACTAAACCTAAGTTGCACTGAAGCGGATATGGATACCCGGGGGGGAATGGATACAACAAATTACAACTCTGCAGAATAATATTTGGGATTTAATGCACAGGCCAAAAGGTGTAATGGGGTGGTCATTTTGTTCCGTCTCTTGGTTACTATGTCTTTTACCTCATTGTAAAAAACTTCATCTGGGTCTTTCTCCTTGGCATTGATAACCTCCCTTAACTTCTCTGTCATGGAGTCAATGCCCTCATACACCTCTCCTAAACTAGGTTTATCTGTATCAAGCATCCGTAACAAATCCACAATTGGTTTAGAAAATGCCAAAAGATATTCCACCCTATCCCACCATTCATCATCAACAACCATCCTCTTCACTACTTGTGGTCTTTCAGTCTGGGATTGCCTCCATTGATTGCAAGGCTTCTTTCACTTGTATATGCCTCGTCAAGACTATGATGTGTGGGGCAAAACGAGTCTCAGCAACCTGCAAGTTCGAAGATTTCAATAAATTAATTTTTAGATTCTAGCATCTAGATTTGTATATCGGATAATAAAATTAAAAATTGTGATACTATACACTGATTAGAATTTGCATTTTAGAGTCCTACAAAAATTAAAATATGAATTGAAGTTTAGGTACCTTAAGAAGCTCCAAATTTGCAAATTCCTGATAAATGGCCTGAGACATGTGATGGTTTGTGATGAAGCTCTGAATTTCCTTGGCGTCTTCAAAAATCTGCTTGAGCCACTCAATTTGGGTCCCCATCTTGCTCAACATGAGGTTCAATGAATTTACAGCACAAGGTGTCCAAAAGATGTGTTGATATTTGCCTTCAACAATTAGGCCCGTTGCATTACACATTTTTGCATTGTCTGTTATGACTTGGACAACATTTTCTGCCCCCACAAATTCAATTGCTTCAATCAAAATATCAACAATAAATTGTGCATATTTTTGCTCCCCTTCACAATCAATTGCTTTAAAAAACATTGCCCCTTTAGGGCTTTGAGCAATCACATTGATCAATGGCCTATTCCTTTGATCTTTCCATCCATAAGAAATGATGGACAACCCTAAAATGTGCCATGAATTACGAATGGGGTTCAAGGCACCCTCTAAACGTGACTTTTCAGATATCAAAAGTGTAGTGCGCACCTTCTCATAACCAGGTGGTTTGTACCCTCTTGGGATTTCATTAATTGCTTTAATCATTGCAGTCCAATAAGGCGATCGGACTAAGTTGAAAGGAAGGCCATTTGCATAAATGCATCGACCTATAGCTTCATCTACTATGCCTCGAGCATCATTATTAAAGCACTTTTCCAGTGGTCCCAAATTTGACCGCTTGGAAGGATTGTTGAATTCACGAGTGGGCAATGGAGGTCTTGATGAAGCAGCTCCCAATCTTGTGGGTTGTTTGAATTGAGAGGTATGGATTGCCTCCATAGCTTTAGCATCTGCCTCATCTTGTTCTTTCTTGTATTTTGCCAACTTTTACTTACTCAAGCCCTTACCATCTGTCCCATCTGGATTAGGTGGCCTAGTGCATATTCAGATTCCAGTGTTCTTTATTTCAGTTAAATGTTCTTTCACTCACCCAAGTGTAGGATGCCTTGAATTTTTTTTGGCATTCACTACAAATCCATATTAATGACCCCCCTCCTTGAATCTTGCCCACAATAGTAACATATTTCCAAAGAGGAGATTTTGGATCATTTTTTTCCTTAGTGGCAGATTCAATTCCTTGGGGGTTAGCATTCACAAATGTTGATTTCATGATGAATGAAAAATATGCCTCTGAATCACTGGAAAAAAAATAAAAACAATTAAAATTTAAATTAGAAAAATATAAATAAAAAATAGAAAATGAATAATACAACACTATACAACTACACTTACTATTACAAACTTACAACTGACAATCTAGTCATATATGTTTCTAATTTAAATATAAGAATTAAGAATTATTGAACCATAATAATTATAATATTATTGAATATTCATTCAAATTATAAGAATTATAATATTATTGAATAGTCTAAAGACTAAAAGTCTAAAACATAAGAATTAAATTATTATTGACTATTCATTAAAACATGAAACTTTAAAAGACTAGTCACTAAAGTATTTACTATTTAACTTTTAAAATTCACCAAGGTTTTGAAAAAAATAAAATTAAAATTAAAAAAAATTAATACTAAATAGGACTACTTTAAGACTTAAGTTTAACTTTTAAAATTCATCAAAGTTTTGAAAAAATTTAAAAAGCTAAAAGTTTTGGCATACGGGCATAAATCTAATGTAGCACATAAAAAGCTAAAGATTTAAAAATAAAAAAGCTAAAAGTTTAAAAAGCTAAAAGCTAAAAGTTTTTGGCAATCCAGTGGATAAATCTAATGTATCATTGTCACATAATAGTATAAAAAATATTAAAAATTTTAGCTTAACATAATAGAATACATTATACAATCCCGTGGATAAATCTAATGTATCACTCACATAATAGTATAAAAAATATTAAAAATTTTAGCTTCACGATATAGTATAATACATTATAAATTTTTTTATGTGCCATACGGGGGTTTCTGTATTCGGTTAAGAATTCAGTGGAAAAAATACCAGATCCTGTTATTCTATTGAATCAAAGATCATCATATACATTCAGTCAAAGTGACATTCTTCATGAATAGGTTGAAGCAATGGGGTGTCCTCTTTATACAAAGGTGAATCCCCGTCATCAAACCATGGTCAGAAAATACAAGCCTGATGTATTGCAGGCTTCTATCATCACTCCTGTATAGACAGGTCAGATTTAAACATTTTCCAGAAATGGACAGAAACAACATAGATCATGAGCATAAGAAGAAGACTGAGGGTCTCTTCATGGGATTGCTAAGATCCCATTTAATGATGACAAAATATGTGCTAAATGTATAATGCCCAGCACAATCTAGAATAACTGAAAATTGCCATGATCAATAATCTTGTCATTCAGGGATTCCTTGAAATTTCCAAAACCTGAGTCAAGAGAGAGTGCGTTTTTAGAGAGACTGTCAGCTATCTGGTTATGTTCACGATAAATGTGTTTCATGATCATTTCCAGAAAGTTATGTAGTAATTCTCTAATATCATCACACCAATGACTCAGATGAGGTAAGTTCAATGTGCCCTTTCCTGTAGCCCATGAAATGATGATAAGGGAATCGCCATATATAGAGAGTAGAGGAATTCCCATGATCTTAGAAACATAGAGAAGAGCCCATAATGCCATCAGCTCAAATTTAGTATTAGTACTTCTGCCGCAGCCCATGGAGAAATGAATACTGTGAGAGCTGCTCAAATGTACTACAAAACCAGCCCCCCCTATGTTCTTGGTGGCTGCACCATCAAAATAACCACAAGGATAATAAGTCATTGGAGGCAGACCAATGACTCTGTACTTAATAATTCTTAACAGGACAGTATATGAATGAAAGAGCAATTCAACTTGAAGAAGGACCGAATAGATAGATGGTGTATTTCCTTCGAAAATACATCTATTCCATGTTTCCAGATTGACCAAAAGGTGAATAAGGGCAAATATAGCTTGGAGTAGTTAATGGGATGGGCACGAACCCAATGCTCAATATATAAACGCACAGAAACTCCCGCAGAGGCTTTATATAGGGATCGGGAGTCGAAGTGCTCAAAAACAACTTCGAAGTTACTCTTTGTAAAATAACAATCCATAAACAGATGCTGTACCGATTCCTCATCTTTTTTGCAAAGTAAACAGTTAAGAAATTAGATTATGTGCACATAATCTAATGTATCTACTATCTAATGTAAATGTAATGTATCAGATAATAAAAGTTTTAATAGTAACTATACATAATGTATTATAAGTTATGTGCCATACCGCCGGTTCGGATTTGAACCGAATACAAAAACCGGGAAATGGAATGGATTAAAACGTGAAAGTCTAGCATACCTGGTCGTGAATTGCTAGGCTGCTGAGCCTGAACACTGACAGTGAAATGCCAACCTGACTACTGAAATCCAGGCAGAGCTGCGACGGTTGTTGCTGAGCTTGAACAGTGAAATGCCAACGCTGAAATCCAGAGACAGCTTCAAAACTAGCACAACAAATTAGTTACCTCGACGTCTGAATTAGTGAACCACTAAACACTGAACAGTGAACAAATTGCATGTAATACGATTGGATATATCATCCTTTTAATAGGTAGCTAGGTAACCGTTTACGTTTTCTATTGCGTTCTAGAACCGACGCAGTTAACAAATATCACATTAAATGATATTAAAAATAAAATTTAACTCGAAACATCGCTTTTCCCAATTGAAACGGGTCACGATTTTTAAGAATTGTTTCCATGTCGGCCGAGCCGTATCACCATTTCGTCTGATGCGTATCACCATTCCGCTTGATTTCGGCACGATCTATTTCCACAACTGCTGATCCGTTTCCATCTCAACTGAAACGAATCATAGCAGTTTCAGTCCCGTTTCACATCAGTTTCAGTATCGGAAACGGAGAACGGCGTTTCACAGGGGCAGCTGGGACGTTTCCCGTAACTTAGGTTTAAACCCAACTCCTAAAAAGGTCAAGGGGTAGTCCCTATTTACTATGTTTGAAAGGTTGTGTTTTAGGATTTAAAAGATGATTAGATTAATTTAAGCTTTTTGGCAATCAATCATGCAAAGATGTAATAATTTCAAAAGATAGGCAAACTCTGCTCTGAAAATTTAACTAAATAAATGTGTAAGAAAGATTAATGATCAATTGCTTGCTAAACTAGTGCCTATTTCGCTAGGGCTATGTAGTCACAAATAAACTAAATTAAACTTGACAAAATTACTAGATACATTTTGAACTATTCACAATCTACAATATCCGATCATCATATTAAATTATTGAAAATACACTAAGCAAATAAAACCAATGGTAAGTGAAACTTGCTTGTAGTTATGCCGAATCAAATAAAGAACTTGGAATAAAAAATGCTTTGAATAAAGAATGTGCAATAGACTGCTATTAAAGTCAAGTATGCAATGTTTTTGCGAATGGTCATGTATGTTTTGATTAATTTTAGGTCTCACTTGTGCTTAGGGGAATTAGAGTGTTGTACAAGAAAATGCAAACTAACTAAAGCGTCTACCTCTAATCTTAATCCCTCAATTGAGAGAAACTGTTGGGTGCTCAACAAGAGAGCACAAGGCTCTCTCCTAGCTCCACAAATCAGTCCCAAGAACTAGCCGGGTGCTCAATAGGAGGACACAAAGTGCCATGAGGCCCCCAACGACCTCTACCCCTCTAGCTCCACACACTAATCCTCGTTTCTCAATCTTGCAATAATAGATTGAAATGCCTATTATTCTAGCCAACTCAAATCTTCTCCCTTTCTTGTCACCCAGGGTCGGACTAACCGGTAAGGGGAGTGAATACGGGGCAAAGATTGGGGCAAGGTTTATTTTGCTTTAAACGAAACAAAGAATTAATAATTAATAACAATACAAGACAACACGATATTGCAAGGGTGGGTTGGCCAGCTCAGTTGCAAGGTGTTGGGAAAAATAAAATTGAAAGAAAATAGAATGCAAGCCGTCACGATTTTGAAAGGATGATATAACCAAATCACTTGCAAGGTGTGGGAAAAAAAATAAAAAAATAAAAAATAAAAGGAAATTGTAACTAAGTTAAACCTAAGCCGATCAACAATTGCTTATGCAAAGGTGGGAAAGCCCAACTTCTTTTGCATGCAAGGGATGGCCAACAATGGAAACTTCAATTTAACTTAAAATGCAAAATAAGAAATCAAGTCCAAGAGACTCTATTGGACTTGTTACAATGGCTGAGATTTCAGCATAAAGAAAAAAAAGAAAGAAGTGGGAAAAACCGTGCTTTCACCCCTTTCTTGTGATGACCTTGAAGCTCTTCCTTTGGGGTAGCCTTTGCACCTTTTGCTGAAATTTGACAGAGTTTTGTCTTGTTTTGTCACCAACCTGCTAAAAACCAACAAACAAAAAATGATAAAATGTGCCCAACATCACTTTGGGGAAGTTAGTATTTTAGTGCAATATATATACAAAATTTATAGAAAGTTGCCAAATGAATAATTTTAAAATAACTTGAGTACATAAGAGTTAAAATCATATTTGAAACACTCAACAAACCGAAATTAAAATGCATAATTTTTTATGTAAAGAAAGAGAAAATTGGTTCTTTGTTTTTGAAGAAGTGAAGCAATGGGGCATCCAACCAAGGAATCCTGCTCTTCAATCCAAATAACTTATAACTTATAAGATTTTCACTACACAATTACTAGAAGGTAAGAATCAAGTAATGAGCAAAGAAATCATAAACTTCAAACTAAGAAATATATGAACTTCTTTTGCTACAAGAATGAAAACTCATAAAATTTATGGAATACAAATACCCTAAATCTTACCAAAGCAAATGAGTATGCTTCAGTGGTCTCCCTAGCTTATGTAGTTACTTGAGCATAGAAGCAAACTATCAAAGAGAACAATGGACACAAGATTACTCCAAAGATTTTGATTAACAAAGCTAAATGGTTGAAAATTACAGCGGCCCAAGCAAGTGCAAGGGCAAGAGAAAAAGAATGAGAGCAAGAGCATGAAAGAGTGTGTGTAACCAAAATGAGGAGGGGAAGCCTCCTTAAATAGGAAATGAGTGAGGAGAGAGACCAAGTACATGCAAGCCACTTGTCAAAATGAGAGGGTGGGAGCTCAAAGAGGGGAACCACTTCTCTTGGGGATACCTCCTAGGGTGAGAAATCAAATAGAAATGGGGGGGAACCCCCCCTCTAATATTTTTAATCTTCATTATAGGCCCAAAGAGGGGGACCACCAAAGTGGGACCCCTTACTTTGGATAGAAATCGCTGAAGATAAACTCACAGAGATTCATCACAGAGGCAAGACTCAGCTCAAAAACACAGAGGTACAACTCAGCTCAAAAACGCAGAGGTAAGACTCAGTTCAAAAACGCAGAGCATAAGACTCAGCTCAAAAAACGCAGAGCATAAAACTCAGCTAAAAAATGCATAGGTGAAACTCAGCTCAAAAACGCAGAGCATAAGACTCGGCTAAAAAACGCAGAGCATAAAACTCAGCTAAAAAACGCAGAGGTAAAACTCAGCTCAAAAACACAGAGCATAAAACTCGGTTCAAAAACGCAGAGGTAAAACTCAGCTAAAAAACGCAGAGCTAAAACCCGAGATGAGACTTAATGCAACCACAGGGTTACGTGAGTGAAGGAGTCAGCCGCGCTGAATAGAGTTCATGCAGTGGAAAGACGTCACAGAGACATGCATACAGAGAGAGCCCGATGTGTGGAGGATTCTGTCGACGACTGAGGTATGACAGGTGCAGACCAAGAAAAGATTCGATACCTCTCATGCTACCTTAAGACTTTAATTTATAAGGTTTAGACAAAGTTAGAAGTGGTCCAAAAAATCCAAAGATTTTAATAAATAAAAAACATAAGGTAAATTAAATGGACCAAGTGTCTTTATTAATAAAACCATAAAGGTTTTATTATTAAGACCATGGAGTAAAACTAAGACTTAGGATAGGATAAAGTGGTCAACAGTAAAACAACAAATAAAATGGTCAAGAAATAAAGATAAAAGGTCCAATAATTTAATTAATAAAATCGTAAACAATAAGTGGTCCAATGGTCCTTTAGTAAAACTATAAAATACATTTAGGATAGTGTACCAAATAAAATCCATAAATATGAGCCATCATAATCAAAGGTGCACACAAGTAAGAGTGCCAAGACCAAGTAAGCTAAAGGACCAAGAGTCAACAAGGGGACCATAATCCACACAACACACAACCATACGAATAAGGTGAACCATAAGGGTAGATAAGCATTCAACAAGAGGACCAAAGACTTTGCTCTCTTTCAAGGTACATAGTTTAATATATTTTGTCATCACTATATAAGGGGGGAGATCCAAACGGATGGTATAATCCTTTTGTCCTTAACACTGCTCCTAAGGGTTAGGTACTAGGAACATCATCAAGGGGTGGCCAGTCCGTTGAGAAGCAACCTAGCAATAATCAATTAGGAGAGGGGATATCATTATCTTCCATTCTTAATGAATGGCTTTCAGCCTTAGGCTGAGTTTCAGTCTCACACTGAATCAGGTTGATCAATCCCTAGACCCTTGCTGGGTCCTCCATTCTCTCGCAGAATGGTTCTCAGTACTAAGCTGAGTTTCGGTCTCACACTGAAAGTTGATCAACTACCTGCAGGACCTACTCGGAATTTGTGTCCCTGGTTCAAGACCAGAATATAGCTCTGCCTCTACCTGCAGGCTCTACTTGGACATCGTGTCCTTGGTCCCAAACCATAATACCCTAGAGGCATATAGGGGCCCTAGCCACATGCTAGGGGCTTTGCCATGGCATCAACCTGCTTGGTCCTAGACCAAGAACCCTAGGAGACTACTGGGGGCCCTAGGGTACCTTCTTGGGTCTTATTCTATCCTAGTCAACTGACTAGGGTACCATCCTCTATGAGAATGGGTCTCGCAGCTGCACAAACTTTAACATAACAAACTACTTCTGTGGGAAGCATGTAAATCCATTGTTAAATCACAAAAACTTGCTCTTAGAAGCACAGATTTGTGAGCAGAAATGTCATAAACAACAAGTATATACGGCGAAATTATGAATAGTGACCTAAGTCCTTTGAATCCTATGGGTTATGGGTGTAGAAAATTGGTTAATGGGGAGTATATGAAGAAAGTTTATATATATATATATATATATAGTCGAACCTATTGTCGAACCTCATCCGAACCTCATCGGAAAATTCGAACCTGAACCGAACCTAATCCTTGCCGAACCCGAATAGTGTGACTTAGGTTCCAACCTTATGATGAAAATATAATTTCACATCCCATCCAAAATTCAGCAGACTTAGCAGTTTTCAGAATTTTAGTCAACTGAGCTACACTAAACTGAAAACAAGTCCACTAAACCATCAAAAGATGCCAATGTCACCATACTCTTCAACTACATGCCACATGTGAAATATAGGCCCGCTAAATTGAATTGAAGACTTAGACCTGTGAAATATGTCTCACCCTACTCATATGATGAAAATAGACTTTCACTTCCCATCCAAAATTCAGCAGACTTAGTAGTTTTCAGAATTTCAGTTCACTGAACTACACTAAACTGAAGACAAGTCCACAAAACCATCAAAAGATGCCAACTTCAACTACATGTCACCTGTGAAATATAAACCTGTTAAAAATAGACATGCCAAAAATAGCAGTTCCAATTCCTCAAAAGTAGGAGTTCTAGAAATGAAAAATACTACTGTAGTTATTGAACAAAAGATCTGATTTAGATCCTATTGTGTTGGATGATATTGATCCAACCTCAATGCTCACAATGGGTAGAGGACACTCACCCCATAATGTTTGATCATGATATTGATGATTTAAGGTGGATTGGTTTGGATTTGGATCCACTAGTGGGAGTAGCACCAGGCATGGCTGGCATTTGCTGTGCTTCTATTATGACTACTACTGAAGTTGCAGATGTTCTTGAGGAGTCTGACAAGTCTGAGCCAAAGGATAGTCCTGTAGCTCATGCTGAAGATCCCATTCCAACAGTAGTGATGGGTTTGGTGATTGATCATGTTGACTAGTGATATGTAGTAGGCTAGTACCTTGTAGCATGTCGTGTTTTGGATTCTAGAGGTCTTTTAGAACCTTGTTGATTATGTATTTTGTTTCATATCTGTATTGCACTCTGTGCCATTTTAATGTATTCACCCTTCAATTGTATATGCATGAGCAGACTCTGTATATTATGTCTCTAATGGATTGGTATCTTTAAAACAGATTTTTTTTCGTTCCACTTTTAATGTTGTATGTATTTTATAGTAAACCAAGTCATAAAATTGAAACTGGTTTAAGTCAGAGCTGAGTCCAAGTCAAAGTCTGTGTTGACCCTCAATTGATTCTGAGTTTTAAAACATTGCGAGTCGAGACTTCAATGACAATTCTTTACATAAACCCATGGGGGTTAGAGCAATTGGTAATGTGTAATTGGGATGAGAAGTTGTAAATGGAAGGTTACGACTCACGAGTTCAAATCCCCTGTGGGTACTTACAAAAAAATTGACATTTCTTTACATATTTTTAATATTCATTTTTAGTATGTATGTAAGACCATTTAAAGTTTTACATGTGCATTAACAAATCATATTTAGTTTTATGATTTTATGATTTCACCCTTATCTGCATTTTAATCTATTATTAATTATTTAATATTGTAGGTTGGAAATCGTTCAAGTGAGTTTCATCCAGATGTTAGAAAAGTACGAAGAGAAGGGTCATACATATATGAAGAATTCATGCCCACTGGGGGAACAGATGTCAAGGTAATCACAGAGAACATATCGATTACTGCTTTGTTCAAAATTTAAGTGTCATGGTAACTGCTCTTTTATAATTTTATTTTTCATTATTTGTTTCTTTAAGCTTTTGTTTTCATTTGATGTTCATGAATTCATTTTAAACATGGCAATGAAGATCTAGGAGTTAGTTCCATTGATAACTTTCAATCAAGCTAAAGCTTCTAGCCTGATGTCTTATTGTAGAATTATTTTATCTAAACTTTGAGATGTAAAGACTTTGCTTTGTAATCTATTATTTTGTAGCATTTTGGATTTGACTTTTGTGTAGCCTCACCTATTTTTCAATTCATTCTGGCTTTGTATCTCAGTTAGAATTTCTGTTTTCTTGGTTACCATAGGTTTACACAGTTGGGCCTGACTATGCTCATGCAGAGGCCAGAAAGTCTCCCGTTGTTGATGGTGTTGTCATGAGGAGCCCTGATGGGAAAGAGGTATGGAATCTGGATGTTTTTATTATACTATTTACTGTTTAGTAATCTGTAGGAAAAAGGATGATAAATGCCATTATTTTTCTTTTGCAAGGATGCATCTGTTAGCTGTGTGCCCACTACAGAAAATTAAATGGATAAAACATGTTCACAATATATTGTTTTATAGTTTTTGTTACTTCCCATCGATTCATTGTAGCCATGTAAAACCCAGATTCTGAATAGCTTCTTTACGTAGAACATGATATAGTTATTAATGATACTTGTAGTTAATTTTAATGACAGCATTATCCATATTCATCCATAGCCATTTGTGTCAATGGTACAATAAGGTGAAATTACAGGTAGAAAGATGTCTTAGCTGACAATGTATTTGGTACCAAAAATATCTGTCTATTTTTAGTGGACTTATCTAGTACTATGTTAATTCGGGTTACTGCATGCTGACCACGGTGGGGATTGCCTAGTGATTTAAAAGTCAACTAACATTAAGAAAAACCAATGAGTAACACTTAAATCGAAATAAAAGTATGCTGTCCTGAATAATTTTGCTAATAAATATGTAAAACAGCAAGGAAAACATGACCTAATTACTGAAAAATGCAACCAATCAGTAACACTTAAATCAAAATAAAAGTATGCTGTGCTGAATAATTTTGTGAATAAATATGTAAAAACAGCAAGGAAAACATGACCTAATTACTGAAAAAATGCACAGAAATGATGCAGAGTTTTATCTAAGTGTGGGGCACACAACCCAATCCAATTCTAGACTAACAAACGCTAAAGTTGTTCCATGTATGCATTAAAAATAAAATTACAGCTAACTAATGTCTCTGTAAGTTAACAAAAAACTGAATGATAAAATCTTTAATTATATGCCTAGAATGCCTAAGATGCACATTTTTTGATGTAGATATGGTTGTTCACTTTTATATGAGGAATTAATTAGTGAACCAGTGCCTTTAATGGAGTCAAGAAAGATGGAAAGAAAAACACAAATAGGGTGGTAGAAGAATTCGAATCCTACTACTCAAGTTCAATTGAAACCAAGATTGACAGCATGACATTAAAAGTCTAAGGAACAGATAAGTCTTACACACAAAACACATGTAGTGATTATTGAGGAATACTAAATGTTTTTATTACGAAGGATAGTAGGATGCACAAAGCTTTTACAAGTCTGGACAATAAGGATTCTAAGATACAACTTACAAGCCATTTGTTTATCATCTTTGCTTTTGAACATGTTACTGTTCCATGTCTTTGGGCAAGGTTTTCATTTCTGGATTATGCATATTCCTTATCTCCATGTCTCTTGTCACCTATGCTTGAGTTTTTCCTAGTTGATACAATTGTATTGTTTCTATGAAAGCTATCCTTTTGGCATGTCATTCATTATTCAATGATCTTTTAGTGAAATGAATAATGATCTTTTGGTGAAATGTGCCTTTCTTAGATAATAGAGACTAATATTTTCTTTGTATTTTGGAAATTACTTTCTTATTTTTTTCTAGAAATCTAATTGAATCAATTTGATTTCATAGGTAAGGTATCCAGTTCTATTGACACCCACTGAAAAGCAAATGTCAAGAGAAGTTTGCATAGGCTTTGGCCAAGCGGTATGATTCTTTGTTTTATATATATATATAATATTGACACATGTCTTTTCATATTCGTGAATGCATTCTGTCTCTATCATTCTTTTATCTCTGTACACATTCTTTTGCTTATCTTGTCAATCTTTTACGCTAACCTGTGCATGCATTTATTTTTCTTTCTGGTAAGGCTTTTTTATTCATCTATCTAGGTGATTGTTATCATTTCCTAGACATTTGTGCTACTTCTATTATTTCAGGTATTGTATTTGGGCTTTCAATGAAGTTATTTCTGTATCTAATTATTGAAGAGATTGAATCAAATTGGTAATGAGTATTGAACTTAAAACATGGAGTGTTCTTTTAGACATAACAAGGTTATATATATATATATATATATATATATATATATATATATATATATATCTTAAGTTTATAATAATAAGAAGAAGAAGACAAGGTAAATTATTTATTTATATAAAGAGTCTCATTTCTAAGAGCTCTCATCATATTGGCAGAGTCTAAAATCCACAATTCAAGGTATTTCAGACTCAACTTCCCTTCGTGGCTTTAGCTATCAAGGATTACATAGTTCAAAGTAGGGTCCAAAACATCTTCATTCTCAAAGTATGCAACTATTCTATACATCAGATATCTTGAACATACTAGATAAAATATAGAAGCTAACATCTTGTTAGGCCCCAGTTGTGCTTGCGTTTCTGGAGGGTTAAGATTTAGCGAGATTCCATCAGGCTGGTTACATTGTCAGAAAAAATCTCATTCTTGAAGTATGCAAGTATTCTATATGTTGACCACCTAACCAACTAGGTGGCCAACCGTGTACCGTGTGCATGGTAGATGAGAAAGAAGTACCTAATAAAGTCTTTTCAAGCAAGGCAACTCTTCTTCTTATCTTTTCTCTATGAAATTTCCACACCCTTGTGGGGGATATTGTAATGATATGTTAGCATGAGGCTCTAGTTTTTGTATAACTTAGTTACCTAGGACTTTTTCATTAGGGAAGTCCTTTCATTAAATGTTTTTTCCCTTGGACAATTAAAATTTCTTTTTAGTGGTTTTAATTATCTGAGTTTTTCACTCAAAAATACCTCCAAAGTGGTGAAAGACATTCTAATGATCGAGTCCACAGGGTGACTAAGGCCTATGAATGTTCTATGTAACCATGCTAGACACTATCCAGAGTCTTGTGGAATTTCATTAGGTTTTACCTAGGATTTTTTAATTTTTGGTGATTAAAAATTGTTACTCAACATAAAATTGTTGTAATAAAAAGAGGGTTAAATGTAATCTAATGCTCATGAATAGGGGTATGTACTATGGGTACTCCAAATCAATGGCATTAGTCCCCCTACACCCTTGGGCAAAGTTTGAAGTCATTCAGACAAGTCTTGCTAAAGTTTTGGTCATATTTGCCAAAGTTGGTCAAGGAAATCAGGAAAATTGACAATTAATTAACAAGCCAAATTTTGAAAAGTGCCTAAGTCACTTAGAAAGGGAAAATTATGTTTCCAAGTGTTATGTTATGTTCCTAAGGTGACTTTAGAAGAAAAAAGCACCCCCCCCGCCATAAGTGTTTCACAAGAATGAAGATGCCGCCAAAGGGAGGGGGGGGTTGCCTTCCCTCTTCAATAGTGAGGGGTCCCACTTTGGTGGTCTCCTCCTTTGTGCCTAAAATGAAGATTGCAAATATTAGAGGAGGGTTTCCCCCCCTTTTCTATTTGATTTCTCACCCTAGGAGGTGCCCCCAAAAGAAGTGGTTCCCCTCTTTCAGCTCCCACTCTCTCATTTTGACAAGTGGCTTGCATGCACTTGGGCTCTCTCCTCACTCATTTCCAATTTAAGGAGATTTCTATTTGGGTTCTAAACTCATAGTTGCACTTAGGAACACACCTAGTGGTTGGAAGACTTTTCCATGGTCAAGTGTATTTTAGGCGGCAACACTATACATCAAATATCTTGAAATACTAGATTAATGATAGAAGCTAGGATATAGTTAAGCCCCAATTGTGCTTGCACTTTTGGAGGGTTAATATTTAACGAAATTCCATTAGGTTGGTTACATTGCCCATTGATCCAAGCATACATATTGATCAGTGTTTCTTGGCAGAGTCATCAAAGTCTAATATTGCTATTTTAGCAGTTGCTTCTTGGAGAACCCTAGATCAGTAGGCCCACATGACATCGATACTAATGCTTTCAGACTTATTGTAGACAAGGAAAGTCCAGTGAGACTGCTTTTATGCAATGTTCCCCCAAGTTTTCGGGATGCAAGAGCGCAAAAACGCGGGGAAAAGTAGCCCATAATAGAATAAAAGATAAGTATGTATGCTGCATCATGGTAGCCCAGCTACAAAATGTATATGTGATAACATGGAATTTTATTTGCAGCCACCACACCTACTTAGCTATGTATAGGGCTCACTCAAGGAAGGAATTCCTCAAGCCCACAGATACTAGATATGCGAGCTATTTTCTCTTATTGGAGAGGATGTTGGAGGTGCAGTCAACATTGCAGGCCATGGTTGTGACTCCAGATTGGAATAGGTGGACAGATTCCAAGGCAGAGGAGGGGAAGAGGATCAAGCTTTAGATATTGGATAATGATTGGTGGGTAGATTACACTTATTTGGTCTCATTCTTATGCCCTATAGTTGAGGTCATTTGCTACCTTGACACTGATTCTCCTAGTCTTGGAGAAATCTATGAGACTTTTGACAGCATGTTGTGAAAGGTAAGGGAAGCCATTCGTCAGGAAGATTCGTCCTTAGAGTTCTACACGAACCAAATTCGACCCATTATTCAACGTAGGTGGGATCAAATGAACACACCTTTGCACATGGCAGCGTATGCACTCAACCCAAAGTGGTACATTTCTAGGCCTGGTAGAATTTCTCCCCTTCAGGATCCGAAGTTCAAGAAGGGTTTTCAAGCTGCCATAGCAAAGATCTACAGTGAAGAGGAGGGGCAAACACTTTGGAGAAAGTGGCTTTAATTTGCAGGTCTCAAAGGTCCCTTCAACAAGCCTGATGCCAAGGCAGACGGTAGTGACTTAGGCCAAGATGACCCCATTGGTTGGTGGGACATGCATGGGCATGATGCTCCAGAGATAAAACATCTTTCTATTCGTTTGTTGCCTCAGATTGCTAGTTCCTCCGCAGCTGAGAGGAATTGGTCCACCTATAGCTTCATCCACTCTATCAAGAGGAATAGACTTACCTCTCGGAGATTTGAGAAGCTAGTTGCAGTGCATAGTACCCTACGTCTTGCACACAGGAAGACTTCAGAGTATCGGAAGGGACTCGCTGTACGATGGGATGTGGATCCAGAGGATGATGCACAAGTATATGAGGAGAATGGACCAGATGAGATGCAACATGGTTTGGTTGGTGTGTAATTGGTTACTCCTGAGAGTGACTCAGAATCAGATGATGACATTCCCATTGATGGTCTCGATGTCTTCATGGAGCAGATGGTTGCAGAGGACCAATTAATGGAGTTGACTCCTTGATGCTTGTTTTGTGTTGATTTCTTTCAGCTACTTTTAGTTTGCAGTGTCCATTGTTACTTGTTAGTTTTACTTTTGACTCTAGATATTGATCAGTGATACTGATGACTAAGTCTTTGACTCTTTCCTATTTTTGACTCTTTGAGCAATCTTAATTTAATATTGATGTTTCAGTGTTTCTGTCTCTATTTTAGACTAAGTATTTAAAATTTAATATTTACTATTTTGCATGCAATATCATTGATTTGATTTTCAATTAAAAATAGAATGGCCGAAATATCAAATATGAATATCAAGATTCAAATGACAATTTGTACAAATTGAAAATAATCATGATGAATTGCCACGTGTAACGTGCTTGTTAGATTAATTTGCTAGATTTTAATTTACATTGTTAGGAATTATGATATTTAGCATTTACAAGTTTAAAATTTTAATATTTTTTTATAATTTTTATGACCCTGATGCCCCCCCCCGCCCCGCTCAAATTTCCCTAAAATTTGGGGGTGGTCTCCACACGTCCTCAATGTGCATTTCCTCGCTCCCGCGTCCCGGAAACTTGGTGGAACATTGAAAATCGACAATATCTCGGGATAAATCGGGAAAAATTGGCAATATCTCAAGAAAAATCCGGCTATAGCTCAGGATAAATTGGAAAACAATCGGCGATATCTTGGAAAAAAAACGGCCCTATTTTTTCAGCGATTTTTTGAGAAAAAAATCTGCGATCTGAAAAACTTGCGATTTCTCGAAACATTGCGATTTCTTGGCCAATGTTTTCAACACTGCATTGCACTGATATCACTGAAATGTCTCTAGGTTGAGGTGGCTGATTTTTGTTGCTTGTTTTGGTGTTGGTTTTGATAGTTTACTTCAGATTTCATACATCATACTGTCTACCCATAAAATATGCTCACAAATGGGAATACTCATTCACATTTAATGTCCAAAAATCATTTTCCACAGTACATGAAAAATACAACAAAATTCTTACTACCGTAACAGCAGTAAACTAAGTACAATAAAATCAGATTTTACACAAATGGTAATAGTCATTCACATTTAATGTCCAAAAATCATTTTCCACAGTACATGAAAAATACAACAAAATTCTTACTACTGTAACAGTAGTAAACTAAGTAAAATAAAATCAGATTTTAATGTAATTACAGACCTACAGGTTGCTGTTTGGTTGCAACTCCAAAAGGGAAGAAGATAGCATTCCAAAGGCCACGGCTTGGCTGAGACTAAAGCAATGGTAGCTTGTGGGCTCTATGGAGTGCGCCAAGCAGTGCAACTTGGTTTCACTTGAGGTAGTAAACAACAGAGATAACAACAGTGAATGGTAGCGATCTGCTCCTCAAACAAGTGCGCCCTCTCTCTGAACGCTGCGGCTCCCTATTTTTGCACAAGTCACCCACCAAGTGGTGGGCCTCTCTTCACAATAGCCCCATGCTTTCAACTAAGTGCAACACTCTCCTTTTGGCAATAAACTCAGCAAGTGTAGAGTAAATCACACCCTTTTTTCGGCAGCTGTAAGTGGGTATGAAATGTGTGAAGATAAAGATGCCCACGTCCTCCTAGGCAAGTGTGCCCTCCTCTCAGGAGTGAATGAAACTCAGCAAAACCCCTCAAATCTGCAAGTAAACTTGTTTCTCTTCCATGGCATTGAAGAACAATGAAAGATCAGAGTGATTTTTCCTTCCACAATCAGCTAGGGAGGATAGTATATGTCTCTTGAGCCAACAAGCCACAAGAGCTCTCAAATTCTCTTCTTTGAAAATAAGTCACGAATGAATGAAATAATAGGTCGATTTGCCCTTTTATTTCCACTTTCACCTTTTTTGCCATTTTTATCCTTTTCCACCTTTAATTAATAAAGTGACTATTATAAAGTCGCCTTTTGAATCAATTACCCAATATCACTTTTAATATTATGTTTTTGCCCAAAGTGACATCACATAATTAATTAATTCCCTTTTTTGGTGATATAGCCTATGGGAATTAAATAGGCTAATACGTTGTCTTCCTAGAGATCATTCGGAAAGGGACATACACAGGTGCTCAATGACATATGGCAATTGTACCCAGGATGTGCTCCCACTTTGAAAGATTTTACAAGTGAAAAAATGTTAGAAGATTTAGGATCATAAAGATTGATTTCTTCTTCAGTAAAAGAAACACTCTAGAGTCAATTGTCTCAATACAGCTAACACGGTCGGGCTAAGTATACATTATGATTGGCTTTTTACATACAAGAGACATCTTAATTACATCATTTTACCACATGGCCATGGGAAAATTGGTAAAATGATGATACATTTACAAAAAATTTGCTTATCAAAGCCATACCTTGGACTTCTTTTCAATCATCATCATCTTTACCCCTTGAATAAATGCTTGTGCAATTTGAGGGTTAACAAAACCTCCATGGTGTATATCACATGGCACCTTGCTCTTATGGATAAGTGCCCTCCTCCAAGTGCCCAGCACTCATCCTCCTAGGTAGGTACCTCTCCTAATCAAGCAACCAATTCCCCATGGTGTGCCCCAAATGTGTTAATCATCATGCCAATTAGGATAACAACATCCTATGCTAACACTCTATTTAAGGTCAAGCATCCACTCAAATTGGGCCATCGGTATTTCAATCCAGCATAACCAAGCGCAATGAGACGAAGTGCTCTCCTAGATTGGTGAAGACACTTTTGGAGTTACCCGAAAAGCTAACACACACACATATATAACAATAGATAAGTTTTGGTACTATTTTTAGCTAGACATATTTTATTGTAACTTACCCAAAAAATGATTTATCCTTATCAGTATCCTTATCTATATCATGGTGGCATAGTTACTGGTGTAATGCATATTATCTTTCATAATTCTGACTGAAATTTAAAATGGCCTGGGTAATCCTCAAACTATATCTGGTATAACATAAAAGTTACCTTCCTTCTCATGGATAAAACACTTATTATCTTAAAGATGAGAAGATTTGAAGAACTGGAGAGTTGAAGATTTGTTTTCCATTGTTTCACTCTGTTTAACTGTAACATGTTTTTCTGTTATGTTTGGAGTTGCTTTTCTTGGATAGTACTCTGAACTCTCAGTTTTGGCTTTGTAATATTCATGACGATTGGTGGCTTTTTTTACTAGCCTATCCTGATTATGTAGACCTGATAGAATATGACTTTAAGCTCTTAACTTTCAATGTCTCAGGTGTGTGGATTTGATCTTCTACGTTGCCAGGGAAGATCTTATGTTTGTGACGTAAATGGATGGAGCTTTGTAAAGAATTCTTATAAGTAATTTCTGTCATAAACATCCAAATATGATGAGAGAAGGCTTATTAATTTGCTTATAGCCTTATGCTAGCAAGGTTTTTATCGTCATGTTAACTTGCCATGTAATGAGAAGATTGTTCCCTGGTCTAAAGCTCTAACATCTGAATGAATTTAGGTATTATGATGATGCAGCATGCGTCTTGCGCAAGATGTTCTTAGATGCTAAGGCACCTCATCTTTCATCGGCGCTTCCTCCAACTCTCCCCTGGAAGGTTGCAGAACCAGCTCAACCTTCTGGACTAGCTCGTCAAGGCAGTGCAATCATTGGCACATTTGGACAATCTGAAGAATTACGCTGTGTTATTGCTGTTGTCCGCCAGTAAGATAATTTCACTAGAGTGTGTTCCTAAACTTGTAAATATGGTGGGCACTGGATATGCCGTTTTTGTATTCATTCAAAATTTTCTGATTACTTACAGTGGTGATCGGACACCTAAGCAGAAAGTAAAGCTAAAAGTCACACAAGAGAAGCTTTTAAATTTGATGCTCAAATACAATGGCGGAAGGCCACGAGCAGAGGTTGTACATGTTGTCTTCTATTATATTCCTATGCAAGTTTTTACATTCACTCCATAGTTCAAATGTATAGGGTTTACTTTCAAATTTAATTTTACTCTAATGTCATCTTTTCAAATGCAGACAAAGCTGAAAAGTGCCATACAGTTGCAGGACCTTTTAGATGCAACACGGATGCTTGTACCACGTGCCAGGTCTGTATAAGTGAGCCACATATAGATTGTAAAGACCTCTTCTATAATTATCAAATCTTTTCTTGAAAGCCTGTCTTTGCAAAATTACAAAACAAAATTTCCATAGAGTACAAGGATTATCATAAGTGATCTTCATTTCCACATAGCTACTACTTGACTTTGCCTGTCTTTGCCGGAAATAGAGATGACAGATTTTGTTTTTCCCAGTCTTTATAATTATTTTTCTGTTGACAGAAATTAAAGATCTCTATGTTCTCATTCTCTATTTGTTCTCTTGTAGAAATAATAATAAAATGGCTAAAAAATTGGACATTATTGATGATCTAGAAAATTAATGGATGCATTACAAATAGCCATAAAAACAGACAGCATAATATTGTGATCAAAGAAAGGAGGTGAAAAGACTTCCTTGCTGATATAAAGCAGAAAAGAGATGGATGCATTTCATTGCGTTCATCGCCAGGCTGAGTCTCTTACCTGTGTTTGGTGGTAATGCTTTTGATAAGTCCATAGTAGCATAATTAGAGTATGAATACGGATACGGATACGATTCGATACTAAGTTGCACGAAACCGGGAAATGAGGAAACATTGGAAATGAAACCCCCCAAAATTTTGGAAACGGAGAACCACGATATATATATATGAACAAAGTCAAATTTTTTATAAAACAGATAAAATTTAAATCATATATGTAACATCACATTTTACACATGGACCCAAGTCTATATCATTTCATGCATGCAAGTAGTAATATTCAAAAACAACCTTTGTAAATGAGGCAATCTAGTATCTATCCAAAATTAGCCTTTATGTATGAGGCCACAAGTACAATGTATCTGTTATCACAGGTATTGTAGCTAGGCTTCCTGGATGTAGCATGCAACATCTAGATGTTTCTCTTTATTTTTTTGAACCAAACATATTGATGGGGATACAACATGGATCACATTGTACAACATGAGCCATTCAGAGCAGTTACAGAATATTTCCTTGCCAGGACTGAGATCTCCTTGTCCATTGAGATGATTTCAGTGGTGACCTAGTTCATTCGAGCAAAGTAGTAGATATGGTACACACAGTTACAGATGGGCATATTAGATAGAGACAGGTATATGGTGAGATTAGGTATATGGCTCCTTGTTTGGATTTTGCTCTTTGATGTATGTTAAACACCTAAGCTTGTTGTGTTAGGATGATCATGGTGAGCTGTGCTTATATTATATATGTATTAATGCTTGAACCTGTGTTGTGAATGATTAAGGGTCTAATGTTGAAGACTATTGCTAATGCCATGCTTTACACAAATTTTAAACCATAGTGCTATGCTGGTTCCATGTATCACTTGCCCCCATCCATCCAGTTTATCCATAATTATTTTTCTCCCATGACCTTTGTTGATTGAGACTTGTGAGATTGAAGATCTTTTCCCCGTCTCGACCCTTGTGCATGATAGACTCCATGATGTTCTGTGTTTCCGGCTATGAAGTATGTGGCTTGGCCACTGTGGCTAAGTTCACCGGATGGTTTTCCTCTAGTCCTCAAAACAAGTGCTCCACCCAACAGTGTCTTTAGACACTAAATCATCAGAACACATAAATATTATATCTAAATGATGCAAAGTGTGAATGTTATAAAATAGTCAGTGGCCAAAGGATGAGCACTCATTCCTTGTATAATGTTAGGCTCATTTACCCCCCACAAGGGTAACAGGGTGAGGAAAACCCGTCGGGGCTATGGATGTTCGATGGCAGCAGGGCTAGGCCTTAGTCATTTACTGGAGCCCCGAAGGCTTTCCAGGGCACCTTCCTCTGGAGGCTGGCTATTATCTTAAGTGAAATTAAAGGTTGTTTGAAAAAGTCAATGGTCAAAGGATGAGAACTCATTCCTTTTATAGTGTTTGGCTCATTTGCCCCTACAGGGCAACAGGGTGAGACTAGCTTGCAAAGGTTGTCTTTGTCATTTTCTGGAAGCCCAAAAGGCTCTCCAGGGCACCTGTTTTTGAAGGTTGACTAGTGTTCCACAATGTTAAATTTGTTATATGGAAACTTGCTAGAGCCTGAAGGAAACAAGCCCAAGTACTTTATCCATTTGTGAGACACCGCCATCCCTTATTATCTTTATGAGGATGGGGTGAGTTGATTCTGTTGAATTTTAGCATTAGCATAAATACTTAAAAAATTTACAGATTAACTTAAACAAATGACAAGTGCAGTAAAATAACATTCATCACATCAGCACAATGGACACAAGAGTTTTTCACTGGGGAAACCTTCAAAGGAAAAAAACCCCAAAAAGCATTAGTAGCTCATCTCGTAAATGAGATGACTTAGAAAATTCTTCAAAAAGTTCCTCAAACCGCAATCTGGGTTTAAGCCTAGTTTACAGATGATCAAATAAAATTTTCTCAGCAAAACAAACTAAGGTTTTCAAACCCTAGTTAACCAAATTTCTAGATCTGCCCAGAAATGATCAAGACTCCCCAAAAACAGTCTGCCCGAATATTTATTAGATCTACCTAAACAAATTAGGGCTTGCCCGGAAATCCAAAAATGACTGCCCAAAAATTATGACAGGCTGCCCGAAATTTATTACAGGCAGCCCGGAATCTTCCTGTTACTGCCCGTGACTGCTTTTCTGCCCTGCCCAGAATTTCACAGACTACCCATAAATTATTTTTCCTGCTCGAATCTCTGTTCGTGTCTGCTGCTACTGCCCGGGTGGTAGATCTGTGCTGCTAGGGAGTTAATAGACTTCCCAGAGTCTGTTAGGGCAGCCCAGAATTAGGGCCAAGCCCTTTGTCTGTTGGCCGTGATAGATCTGGGCTTGGTCGAGCCCTAAAAGGCTAGCTAGGGTGGCCAAAAATGCTTAGCAGGCTGCCTGAGACCTTGCTAGGGCTCTCTCTGAGTGGCCGAGTACTGGAAGGGGCAGCCCAAGCAAGGCTAGGGCCTGCTCATGAGTCTGTCAAGCAATCCGAGCCCTGCCCGAGGAAGATAGAGGGCAGCTGTGGAAGAAAGAGAGGTGCCGAGAGGACTGTCAGCCTGCCCTAGATGAAAGAGGAGGCTTCCCGAGATTTGGAAAAGAATGAGACTGTTGAATATGAGGGTTTGGCAAACCCCAAGACAAAAAATGAAGAAACCCTAGCTTAGGGTTTTGCTGAGAGATCTTCAAAAAACAACAGTACCTGTGAGAGTAAGTGCATGTGTAATAATGAAATGACTTGATCTTCTTTTATAATCTGAACAAAATAATAATATTTTATTCTTTCCTAATTTCACTTTTACCTTTTTACCTTTAAGTAGTCTAAAAGGTCCTTTAAGTATTTTTGACTTTTACCAAAACTTTTTAAGTAACTTTGACTTTCACCTGTGGTCCAAAAGTCCTTATGTATTTTTGACTTTTGACTTTAACCTTTTTCCAAGTGCCCCTGTGGTCATCACTTGCGGTCTTTTTTATTCCATTCAAAGTACATCATCATACACCAAGAGAATTACTCGTGATTTTATCTCACACTCCGTGTGACACCTAGATCAGGTACTAGGGTAACTTAACCAAGGGTAGCTAAGCCTTGGAGAAGTACACAAAGCCCATAGATTAAGGGTCAGAGTGTCACACATGCCTAAACCAAGTCTAGGGCTTACAATGCCTTCCTGGTAACAGACCAGGTGCCTTAGCCATGGGCTACATAATTTGACCCTAGGTCAAATACTTGGTAATAGACCAAGCGCCTCCATCCTCCAAGAGAATGGCTACTCAGACTTAAGTTGAGTCTACCAGTACTACACTGGTCCACATCGCGGTCCCGGACCAGATGTCTACCATTCAACATAATGGTCACTCAACACTGGGTTGAGTCTACCCAGGGCAGAGCTGGGTCCATATCATGGTCAAGGACCAGATATCTACCATTCAATAGAATGGTCACTCAACAATGGGTTGAGTCTACACTATGGTCCCGGACCAGGTGTCTCCTTTCTCCTAAGAGAATGGCTCTCAATGTTGCTCAGAAAAATCAACAGATTCAAGAGAAGATCAAGTCATATTGGCATCAAATAAGAGGTGGCGAGTGTATCTCTATTGGAGATTGCGCCCTCCCTCATGAGGGAGGCGCATGGGTTATGTGGCACTCCATGTTTCGATTTATTGGTAAGTTGGGTGAGGGGCGTATCTCTGTTGGAAACGTGACACCCTCTCGTTCAATCAATTACAACAAGATCCACTCTTTTCTCATGCA
Source organism: Pseudotsuga menziesii (assembly GCA_001517045.1). Lineage (NCBI taxonomy): Eukaryota > Viridiplantae > Streptophyta > Pinopsida > Pinales > Pinaceae > Pseudotsuga > Pseudotsuga menziesii. Next base: position 835,745 of record LPNX010509769.1, read on the forward strand.
ACTCCTATCTATTCAATTGGTGGTTCCCCCCACCCCCTCTTCTCTTTGGTTATTTAAATAGAGCTTTGCTCTTTCATATGGCATGGTCAAAGGATTGAAGGTCTGCTCTCGTTGAATTGTATGGTATAATTTTTGGAATAATAAAAGGCTTCAGAGTCTCATGTGGTGCATGGCTAAAGTGTGTGGATGATGTTCGTTGAGGGTGAGGCAAACCCGTCGGGGCTATGGATGTTCGTTGGCAGCAGGGCTAGGCCTTAGTCATTTAATGGAGCCCCGAAGGCTTTCCAGGGCACCTTCCTCTGGAGGCTAGCTATTATCTTAAGTGAAATTAAAGGTTGTTTGAAAAAGTCAATGGTCAAAGGATGAGAACTCATTCATTTTATAGTGTTCGACTCATTTTCCCCTACATGGCAACAGGGTGAGACTAGCCTGCAAAGGTTTTGTCTTTGTCATTTTCGGGAAGCCCAGAAGGCTCTCCAGGGAACCTGCCTTTCAAGGTTTACTAGTGTTCCACATTGTTAAATTTGTTATATGGAAACTTGCTAGAGCTTGAAGGAAACAAGCCCAAGTACTTTATCGATTTGTGAGACACCACCATCCCCTATTTCTATCTTTACGAGGATGGGGTGAGTTGATTCAAGAGAGGATCAAGTCATATCGACATCAAATAAGAGGTGGCGAGTGTATCTCTATTGGAGATTGCGCCCTCCCTCATGAGGGAGGCGCATGGGTTATGTGGCACTCCATGTTTCGATTTGTTGGCAAGTTAGGTGAGGAGCGCATCTCTGTTGGAAAGGTGGCGCCCTCATTCAATCAACTCCCACAAGATCCACTATTTTCTCATGCAAATTCTATCTACTCAATTGGTGCTTGCCCCCAACCCCTCTTCTCTTTGGTTATTTAAACAAAGCTTTTCTCTTTCATATGGCATGGTCAAAGGATTGAAGATCTGCTCTCGTTGAATTGTATGGTATAATTTTTGGAATAATAAAAGGGTTCAGAGGTCTCAAGTGGTGCATGGCTAAAGTGTGTGGATGATCATTTTCTAATATTTATGTTGAGCTAATCTATAGAATTTTCTTTTGTATTTGCTTCTTCTTGTCAAAGCTAGCCTCATGGAAGAATTAGTTCTATTCGGTAGGAGCGAGTGAAGTAGTTTCTTTGCTCTCTTAATTAATTAATGTTCAAGATTTAGAATTTTGCATGTTAATTTGCTTATGGGTAAGCATGATAGAAGACACTAGGGAAGGAGGCGTCTCACAAATGGGTAGAGTAGATGGGCATGTTTCTAGTAGACTCTAACAAGTATCCTCTTTATAATTCAATTAACTTAACTTTTGTAACATTTCACATTTCACAAGATGACCTTTCTTTCACTAGCCAAACCTCCAAGGGCGAGGGCCCTAGATAGCCTTGCCGGCTTCAGATAATGACTCGGTCTTACCACCATTGCCTGCCACCGTTCATAGGTGTGATGGAGTTACTACCCTTTTGCCTTGTAGGGGAAAATGGCCTTACATCATACAAAGGAGAGTGTTCATCCTTTGGTCACTGACTAGCTACAAAAAGGTTTATTTAATTCCAATTCATTCAGGACTAGTGTTTAAAAACACAACTAATTGCAGCTAGCCTTGCATCCTTTTAGATACAACATTCATGTGTTTCGATGCATTTCATTTCATATCAACAAACTTTAGGGAATACTTGGTTCGAGGACTAAAGGAAACCACCCAGTCGCTTCATAGTCGAGACACAAGCAAAACATGGAATCCATCATGCACAGAGGTTAATGTGGGGGAAAGACTCATTAATCTCACAGGTCTAAGTCACAAGCCAAGGATAGAAATCAAGATGGAAGTAAACTGGATTTATAGAGATAAGTGAAAGGTGATGCCAACATAGTAAGGGTACAGGTAAGTTTGCATAAGTTAGGGAATACTAGTGAGCATATATAATGTCCTTACACAAAAGACCATTTGACTACTCATGACACAAGTTTTCCCAAAGCAACATATAATACCATTATCAGCCAACCATGCCAAGTCACAACTATTAACATAAACGATAGAGACAAATAGTCATATCAAAGTGCAACCTGTATACTTGCTAGATGGAGTCGTGGGGTTGTCTTCAACACTACACCAACAAGGGTGTAGCCTAACAAGGGTTGTCTTCACTTTCTAGTAGTTCCTGCTTCACTTATAGAATTTCCCCACTAACGAGTAATTTCGAGAAGTGTCGGATTTTCACTTTGTGAATTTTAACTGGAGTGTGAAACTAATTACTAGTCACTCCAATCCCTTTCTGATTGTCCCACCGATCCAGCTAACGACCTGCAATGGTCACAAGAGCATATGGGAATTTGAAGCCTTGTTTATTTTAAGAGTTATAGAACTAAATATGAGTTGTTTAAAATTTTAGATCATAGTGTCGTTACTCTCATTTCCAAGAACACAACCAGATTTGTTAATTTTAACTTAAGAAAGTAAAAAGAACTTGAAAAAAAAACGAATCCCCCCTGGGGAGATGAGGTGTGGGCACTTGGCTTCCCACTTGCTTCTCTTTTTTACAATGATTAAGATAAATAAATATATGTGCTCCTTTGTGAGATAGGAAACACAAATTTACAAGCTTTAAGGCCTAAAACAAAGGCCAAAGAAGAAGCTGAAAGAAGAGGGGTCTCCGGATGGCTTGGATCTTCAAAATTTGGCCAGAGTGCCTCTGTACTCGATCACCTTTTGATGCAAAACAACGAGCAAAGTTATGCTAAAAATGATGGGTTAATCAATTATAAAAATATAAAAATTTAGCATAAAAATTTAAGTACTTCAAAAATATAAATTTTGCAATTATTAAAACAAGTACTTGCTTAAATTTAGATCTATAAAAATCTAACTTTCAAATCAGATCTGAACTGTTAAATGCATACAAAAATCAGATTAATATACGAATAAGATTTAACTATGCACAAAGAACTATTAATCGGAAATTTTATACTTTATGTGACGGAAAGAGAAAGAAATCCTCAAGTGGAGGGCAGAGGGATTTAGATCTTCGAATAAGAGCGCAAAGATGTGGGAGAGTCAAACAAGATCCACCACTTCTTCGAACAAGATCTACCTCCAAAACTTGAACTAAACTTCAAACAACTTGTTATTACCGGTATCGCTTACATAAGAGATTAGACAAATGTGCATACAAGCAAGTAAAAACATATAATTTCTTGTTCTCTACATATAAGAAAATAAAAGAACTAAGCAAGTAAGCAAACTTGATTATTCTTTCCTATTAATTAGCATAAACCCTACCAAGGAGGGTTATAACAATTTATGAAATGAAGGACGAAATTGATACACGTATACCTCACATAAGCACAAAAGATCATCCACATATTGATGCCCAACACTGGTATGTATCCAAAGCCTTTATTTCATTAAAGAATGATAAAAAAATGATTACAAGATACAGGAGCAGAGGTTCAATACAAATTTCTTCCGTCAATAATGAGGAATGGGAGCTTGCTTATATAGAAGAACCGACAAGCTAGAGGGGGCGCATCTTCCTCAAAGATGTGCTAGCTTGGATAGATGTGGCGATGGGTTGGATTAAGGAGTTAAGGATGGTAACATCACTATGTTGGGATAGAAAATACTAAAAGCTAACATTCCTTCCATAATCACGAGCTTTTCCATCAAAGCCTGCGCCCCACTTGGAGAGTTGCGCCCCTCTCTTTATGAGGAAATTTTCATCTCTTGAAACTCTTTGAAACGTCAACGTTTGGCTTGCCAAACTTGCCCAGGTACTTGCCACTTTAGTTTTCCAAGTGATTAAAATTTTGGTTTCGGCAAGTTTCTTTTAATTTTTTAATTGTCGAATTTTTTAAATATCTCATTTTTTGTCTTTTTTGGGGATTTCGAGTAATTATTAATTTTGGAGTTAAATAATTACTTGAAAACTTAGGAAAGTGGGTCTAGGGGTTAAGTGGGTGCTCTGAGTTAGAAAATGAGCATCCCCATGGAAAAGCAACCTCTGAGCCACACTTTTATGACGTTTTAGAGTTTTACAATTAACTTATTAAAAACAAGTTTGTAAAAACGTTATTTATTTATTTATTTATTTTTTTCCGGAAATTAAAAAAAACCTATGGGAGACTTAGGACATGTTCATAACGACTCAAAATAACGATTAGCATGGTAATATACATCGACACATCGGTTTTAATCTAAGTCACCTTGTTCGAATTCGACAACCTTTAAGTTCGTAAAAAAATCGAGAACAAAAATTTTGGGGATAAAATTCGGCATTAAATTCGAGAGCTTATAAAATTTAAAAGTATATATAAAATATAAAAATAAAATAAAAATAATGATTTTTTTTAATAAAAATCATGTTCTAAAGTGTATTAACATTAGTTTTTATACATATTAAACATATATTTAAAAAACATTTCGAATAAAAAAAAGTTGAAAATAAAAAAATATATGATTTTTAAAAAAACACAACATATAAACATGAAACATATATTCTAAAAACATTAAACATTAAAACATATATTTAAAAACATAAATCATTAAAACATATGATTAAAAAACATTAAACATTAAAACATATATATTTAAAAAACATAAAACATTAAACGTAAAATATATATTTTAAAAACATGAAATATTTTAAAAACATTGGAGTGAAAGTGCATGTGGATGGAGGGCGAGAGCAAGCAGGCTGCGCCTTGTTTCAAACGCGTCAGTGCACAACGAGCAGCGAGCCAGCGACAATGAGCAGGTTCGATTTAGAATTGTGAAAAGTGCACAGATTGGAAAAACGACAGACTCACGATTATCGGCTGCTACCTCCACACTTCACGACGACCTCTACGACGATGCCCTCAATCTCAGTCGATCTCCACGATGGCTTCAGTTTCATGGAAACCTCTACAATGTACGTCATTTTGGTAGGGTAAACACTTGGACAGCCGAAACACCATTAAAATCGCCGATTTTCAACAATCTAGATCGCAGACCATAGAAAAACGACGAATTTCGAATTTCTAGGCGAAAATTCGCCGATTGCGGTGACTTAGGTTTTAATAACCTCCCAAGGCCTAACCACCAAGGCAATTATTCTAGCTTCGGAGGCTTGTGTGAACAACTCGGAAATTATTTATTGCTTAAAAATGATAGATAATTAACAAGGAAAAAACACCCTGGAATAATGCATTGATGACTAAGTCCTAGGAAATCAAACCTTTTACATAAAGTCATCATGCTAACTCATTTTATTACAATTCCCCATGGGGTATGAACATGTTAAAAAAAATTTAAAAATGACCTAAAAAAGGCTTGCATGGACTTTTGATCTTGAAATTTGAACAAATAATTGTTCGTCTTTGGCGGCTCATTTAGAAATCCAACTTAGTGCAACTCATTTGGTAACACATGTTTATGTAGCAATGTGTTTATTTGATGTTGTTGTTGCTTTAGATGTTAGAAAATTTGAAAAAAAAATGGTTATTTTTATATTTTTTTGATGCTTTACGACATTTACCAATATTTTCTGATATTTATGCCGTTGTTGCCAATAAGTTACATTCCGGACCCCCGACGATATATTCGGTGACACGATATATGGAACTTTGCTATGTACCTTAGTGTTGGTGGTCTTGAGTTTTTAACACCTTTGTCATGACCTTAGTCAAAATTTACTCTTCAGTCTAGAAAAATCACTTATTAGGCATGCTAATCTTTTTCTACCTTACTATGATGCATGGATTAGGAAGTTTTATCAAAATTAGAGGGCGGGCATTGATGTTCTTGGAGGATTGACTTTGAGTTTCAAGATAGAGCCTAGAGGAGTGGACATGGGGCGCTGCTGACGAATAGGATCCCAATAAGGGCAATGATTTTAACGATATATAGTTATACTTATTTGTTGTAGCATGATGTGTTTTGTATTATAGATGCAATTGATCACCTCTTTGTTTATGTATTTTGGTTCACATATGGATTGCACTTGGTGCTATTTTAGTTATATTCACCCTTTCTTTATACATGAGAAAGCTTTGCATATTTGTTTTTAATGATTTGGATTCATATGGATGTACATGACTGGTCCGTTTTTGATAACATTGCTTGGAGTTAGTTATGACTACCTTGCATGTGGGTTTTTGCTACCACATATTTGCTACTCCTTGGAGCTATCAATTAGCACATTTTTTGAGGGTTGTTATACCTTGGAGACAAGTTTGTTGGGCCTTGGTTGAAATGCCCTAACTCTTATTCTATTTTGAGTATCTGATAGTTATGGTATTTTGAATTGTTCTCTACATTAGAGGAATGCTTGATTACGATATTGATTTCACCCACATGTTGAGGCAAGGGTTGCATGCATCTTAAACTCTGGTTGTTTTTCTATTCTTAGCATATTTTGTTATGGATCTAGGAGGGCGCACTTGAAGAAGATTTATAGGTGGACCTTTGAGTATATTGACATGGTCATAACACTATTTTTGGAGAAGGCATCTTGCCGTGAGGCTACGTATTGTTTGGAGATGGAGACATGTGGCATGTCACTTGGTATCTAGCATGTCACTTGAGGCAAGGGTTGCATGCATCTTAAACTCTGGTTGTTTTTCTATTCTTAGCATATTTTGTTATGGATCTAGGAGGGCGCACTTGAAGAAGATTTATAGGTGGACCTTTGAGTATATTGACATGGTCATAACACTATTTTTGGAGAAGGCATCTTGCCGTGAGGCTACGTATTGTTTGGAGATGGAGACATGTGGCATGTCACTTGGTATCTAGCATTAAACTTCTATTTGTTTGACTTCTCCACTAGAGATTAGAGGATTTTATTTCTTTATGCTTTCTTAGAATAGATCTAGGGATTTACATTGGATATTATTATTTTAATTGAGGAGGTTTTGAGCTTGGATCTCTTTATAAGAGGCTCCTATTTTAGTGGTTGTTGAAAGTTTGTCAAGACACACTAGACTATTGCTTGAGATATTGTTGTAGCTTATTTGGAGCTCGAGGCTTATTTTATTGGATGCTATTGGTTGAATACAACTGCTGGAAGTTTGACCTCTTCAAATGCGTCACGAGGGCTCGATCCACGTAACCTTCTTCCTTGCTTAAAATAATTTGTTTATGGCTGATTTCCCTCTTGAATTTCATATGTTCATAGCTGAATATATTACTGAAAGTAATGCTTCTTGGCTCACTCTGTACACACTTTGGTTGTGAACATCCTCTCATGTATATTTGATCAATTATCCTACATTAGGGCTTTGAAATTTGATTTCTGTAGCTTGCTTATTCCAGCTATAATTTTCTTTATTCACTTGATAAAAGGCTGATAAAATTATTGCCTCATAGACCTCTTATGCCTATAATAATATTTGGCACTAATCTTACTTTCCAAACACCTAAAAATTTTAAAATTAATCTTTTCAATTTTCTGTTACAAATTTGAAATCAAACTCATAATCAAATCAGAATTCTTATTTCCACACACAAGCCTCCTCTTTCAGAGTTTCAGTTTTTGTTATCATTTTTAGTTGGCTTAGATTTTCTTAGGGATAAACCACTTATGCCAGAGAAGAGTCACTGAAAAGTGTGTGAAGGTGCTACCCTGGTGAGATTGGGTACCCTTTCTTTAGTGTCTTGCTTGAGCTTAGGACTTTCATCTCTAGAGGCAAGGGTTTGGGTGGTGACACATAATGATTAATACTTGATGCTTTTTATTACTAACAATATATGTGTAAATGGAGAGTAGCCAAATGTGTTTATTATTTTTAATGCCTGTCAGGGAATGTGGTTTCTTGATTAGTATGATTGAATTTCAGTTTTAACAATACTCGATCACTGATTCTGATTTCCAACTCTATTTCAGGTCCGGAAGGGAGAGTGACAGTGATGCTGAAGACCTTGAACATACAGAAAAGCTTCGACATGTCAAAGCTGTTCTTGAGGAGGTTTATCTATTTCTTTCTTCTCAGTTTTGCTTTGTGTATTAAGTTTAGATAGCATTTTACTAAATTATATAATTTGTTTGGGTACGCCCATTTGCTTTCCCAGGATTAGAGCTTTAAACACGATTGTTAAATGTGTTTATACTAAATGCAAGGCTTCAACTTTGATTATTTAAAATGCAGATGCATCTAGAAATATGTCAAGTTGCCTGTCATTCACTTGACAAATGTCAAAAGAGATGTACAGAACAGGGTTAGTAGCAGCAGTCCTTTCTCCTAGTGAATCCAATCTGAAACATACAAGTATTGAGGCCATTAGACTGAGACAAACAATAAATTTCTTAAAGTCTAGGGGCATCATCACAATCAGATGTATGAACTGACTATGCATAAGCGTCAACCTCAATATCTTTAATCTTTATTTTGCAAGTTCACTACTAGCTCTTTCAGGATTCAACAGTCTGCAGTAAGATGTTGTGCAGCTGTACTACATTTTTAAGGAGGTGGTTGACATCTTACTGAATGCTGCACATCCAGAAAATCTTAACTAGTTGATGTAACAGAAACATAATTTGATAGTCGTAGGACTATCCACGGTTCTTTTTGTTTGCAATGCATCAGAGGTTGCTCCTCCGCAATGGGTTATCCATGCATCTTTATTTCCTAGAGATTTGTTCCACCCTGCATTGTGATCATGCGCTACCATAGGAGATCTTGAGATTCCTTCATAGAATTTGTACATCTTCTCTCCCACTTGTCCTGTGGAACTACCAACTGTATATCTGGTCTGCAATAAAGTATTTCAAGGAATATACTATTTTTTGACATTAATTCTCAAATTAATTTATTATGTAAACACCTAACCTCTGAAACTAGTTTTGCATTTTTAGAAGATGTAGCTACTCTTTGAGCAGAATTTGTTAGTGGCAAGAACATAAAAATTCGGCTGCTAAAATGGAATCTGTGAACACTGCTTGTTGGAGCTAAGTTATGAAAGTATCTCATGCAAAGACAAGTGCATTCAGCCTGTGGGTGACCAGATAAACGTTTGTTAGAATATCCATGCAGAAAAAGCTCTAATTGTTAACTATTGATTTACATTTTAAGAAGATAGTTGCGCCTTGTTTCAGGTGGTTGTTTAAATGTATGCTGGCATTTGCACAGCAGTCTGATGTTTCAGATTGACATGAGCTACAAATTGATATGATAGCTCAGTGGTTGTTTCAGTTCTTGTTAAAGATTAGACTTGCATACCTCATTTAGCATTTTTCACATGCACTCAGAGCTAGGGTGCATTGACCTAAGTCAATTGGCCTATGAAGTGATGTGCAATGCTCATTGTAAGGGATCAAATCCTACAGATTGGCCATTGTAATTCCAGATTAACAGTTGAATAAAGCTAGTTCCCTGATCCACATGTCGTGTTTCTTGTTCTTTTGTAGGCTTAATGCTTGAGTAGTGTATTTTTATCCTTCTCGTTCAGGCTGTTAAGATAAGTATGCATATTTGGAAGGTATTTTTTTATAATTTGCCTAAACTTTTGCACGTTTCAACAAGTCCTCCATGCCTTTGACAACCTTTAGAGTGGGAAATCTTCCCCATATCTTCCTCATAGCGACCAGGACGAGGTTGTCATCCGCACTGAACCCAAGTATTTGAGCTGTACTTTGTTTGTGGTGAGATTCTTCCATTGCGGAAACCTCACCCCTATCATCTATTCTCCATCTGCCTTCAGACTGTTGTTGTAGCTTGACTTTGACCCCATCATCCCTTGAAAGGCATTGGTTTTCTCAGATTTCTCCACTAAGCTCTATTTCTACATTGTAGTTTAAAGTACCCATGACCAGATTCTATTGCCCTATTTTTCTAGTAAGTTGGAAGTACAATTAGAGATACCCCCTGGTCTTGGCATGAGCCAACCCAAAGTGAGAGGTACATACCTTGAGGTGACTGTGGTCGTAGTGTCTACAGTTGCATCAAGTCTGTATTGATGAAAGTTGCGCAGGTTCGAGTCTAAACAATACATAGACTTGACAAAGACTCCCATTCTATATGAAGACCAAATATGACTAACCTTGTTCATCCATGAAGCAACATGTCAATAGCAGAGGCTTCTCAGAGATGGATCTAATCAGATTAAGAATTTGAGGCTTATGTCATGTATTTTCAAGCCAGGGTGCAGCAAGTTGTAAATAGACTTGTAAGCATTTCATTCCTTTAAGAGTAGTTAGATAACAAAGATTGCAGAGACAATAGATAATTGGAGCTTCTATGTCTATGACCAATTCTTTTTGATGTGGAGTCACAGGTGAGTTCATTGTTAGCATCAAGACAATGTTATTGTTCTAGGGGTGTTTGTCATATTGTTTATCCTTATGGTGGGTAGTCAATCTTTATGTTTTTTAGCTTGTTTGTTGGATTTGACTAATTTCATCTGCCTTCACTTTTTTTCTTGTCCATTACTCATGGTATCTATTTATTTTAGGAGTTGCATTAGGCATTTCCTTTACCTATATGATACTTGGATCTTTCTCAAGTTACATTGACCTATTTTGGTTGTTAATGGGCATCCATGCGAAATTGCTTTTGTATTTTTTCAGGGGAAATACTGCTTATAGTAACTGACAACTGTCCCTTTGGCTAAGCTACTGCATTAGGTGGGGCATTTCTGTGCTGTCAAAATCACTTAGGGCTTGCATTTGACCTCATCTGCACAGATTCAGGGTTTTTTACCTATTTTTTTATTGCCCCTTGAGTTCTTATTAAGCTGGTGCCTTTTGTTGTTTTTTAATTGATAAATTAATTATATTTCATGTTCTTTTGGTAGGGTGGCCACTTTTCTGGGATATATCGGAAGGTTCAATTGAAGCCTCAAAAATGGGTAAAGGTCTCAAAAGAGAACGGTGAAGGTGAAGAAGAGCGTCCAGTAGAAGCATTGATGGTATTAAAGTATGGTGGCGTACTTACACATGCAGGAAGAAAACAGGTAAGTTATTGTCTTTTGAAATTTTTATGTTTTTCCAAGTGATGCCAGTCAGATGTATAGCCACTTAAAGATTAATAAACAATAGGAATTCTGATGGTATGTACTCTATTTCCATCATATGGAAGTGGTTATGAAACATATGGCTACATTTGTGTGTGCTTGGTTAGTGTATGCGATATTGGTTTCATATCTAAGTAGTAGAATGTTGTCATGTATTACCTTTTTTCTGGTATATATGTGCATTCCTAGGCAAGTACAAATTTGTAGCTAATGTTATTTGAACCTTTTTGTATATAGTATGAACCAAGGGAATCATTAGTTCCTTTTCAGAGATTTGTTATCGATATAAGTGGTGCAACAACTAGGAAATGTCTTGGATTTACTAAACTTCCTTAATGAAGTTTATATATAATGTCAAAGCAAAATGATTTAATTTTCATTTTCTTAATGTTTCTTTGGCAGGCTGAAGAGCTGGGGAGATACTTCCGAAACAATATGTATCCAGGTTGGGCCCATTTACAATGAAATCTATATCCGATAGTAGGATGCTTTTAAGTGGTCAATTCATTTTCCTTGTAGATCTCTTTACATAGAAGTTGAAAAATTAAGCTACCATTTTTTTATTCTAACTTGAGTCAACGTTGTTGTTGTTGAGGAGGAAGACATTTCAACTTTCAAGGTCCATGTATTAATGATTGTTCATTCACATGTGCTGGAGAATATTTCATAATCTGCATGTGAAATATTGTATTTAGTCTATTGAGGTTAATTTTAAATCACTTGCGTGGCTCATTTTCAAATTAGTGTTTGTTTATGAGTGTTACAAATTTATTCTCCCTTTACCCTATGACGTCAACTCCATACATATACATGCTGTGTGCCTATTTGGGTATCTCGATCCCACAGATAAGGATTGCCAAAAATCAGACCACATACATCCAACAAAACAACACTGAGCTCTACTTCATCAATATAATCTATCAAGATGGTGATCGTTACCTTGACTGTCAAGTCATTGGCAATGTTATCTGATCAAGACCAATTGAGGATCAAATTGGGACCAGACTGGAACTGGACAAAAAAGTTAAAACTAGGTTGAAGAACCTGTCTACTAAAATATACATAAACATATGCAATTTTAAATTGAAACCATTAGACACCAAATACACAAAGTTTACTCATGTTTATAGCATGTAAGGGTGAATATAGCAAAATGGCACCTAGTATGGTGTGCATATTTGAAACAAAATACATAAACATGGAGCCATTAAATGGATTTTAAAGTCCGGAAAACATAATGCTACAACAAATAACTACATATTATCAAACTCATCTCCTACACCGGGGTCCTGATCATCAATCGCATCCTCTATCTCCACCTTAATCCTCTAATTCCATCAGTACTAGTGCTTGGTGCTAATTGTGGATCCTCATCCAAGTCTATCCACCTTGGTGTTGCTTAAGTCAACATCCTTCGATTTTGCTGAAACTGGTTAATCCAAGTGTTATAATGAGGAAGAAAGCTTAACATTTCTAATTAGTTGTTTTGGCTTGAGTGAAGGGTACATTTATCAAGGTCATGACAAATGAGTTTAAGGATCAGCACCACCAACATCAGGCTACATATAGGGCTTGGTGCTCTTCATTAAATGCCAATCCTATGCCCTCATACATGGCATAACAGTCGTCAAATGCTGCAATCTTGCTAGTGCTAACATGCTGAAATTCTGAAAACTGGTACATCTGATCTGTTGAATGGTTGAAACATCCTAGAACTATTAATTGTAATGTAAAATTTTTAAGTAAACTGACCAAAAAGGAAAGGTAAGGGGGAACACCATCTTTTACCTTCGAGGATTTAATATTACCAGTTATGGCTTCTAGCATGACACAAAGCCTTTCTTTTTCTTTCTATATTTTGTTTCTTTTGCTGAGCTGCTGTAAGTGGGGTTGTTGGGGAATATTTCAGGTTGGAAACAATTGGTTCCATCCCAAACTGACTTGTTGTTCCAATCCTGGGTAGGAAACCTAAGAAGTAAGGTTTAAGCTGCATGATTGTAGGTAATTTGTGCTTCTTTACCAATGCTTTTGAGATGAGGTCTTCTTGGCTGCTGTCAGTAATTCAAAAGCATTGTATAGCCTATTGTTATCAAACATTACATCAAAAGCTCTGCCTTTATCTAGAATCTAGATCATTACGGAGAATAGGTTTTCATGCCCGATGTGACCAATGTGTGGTTGCCATCAATGAACTTCCTTCGATTGCACTATCAGGTACTGACGACTCATATGGATCAACAAGGAATTATCGGTACGGATTCTTTTTTTATTGTTGACTTGATACTCATACAGTTTCATTTATATATATATATATCATTCATAGGGCTCAACATGTTGATATCCACAATCATATTGCTTCTACAAATTTCATTTTTGTGGATGTAACTAATATCAGTTTATGATATTGATTACCAATTCTAAGATAGAAGTGAGGCTCATGATGATGGAATTCAATATACCCATTGATTAGGAGATAATAAGAGGCAAATATTATAAGCATAGTTAATGATCTCATATATGCATCCCTAGACATTGCAATATTTGTGGTGTAGTTGCTTTTTTCTGCTGTAATGTTTCTCGAAAAATGGGGATAAATCACTTTCCAAGATGACACAATAACTAGTCTCTTGTAACAATAAAATAATAAAATAATATTAATATTAATTTATTATTAATTACAAGACTATCAAAAGTCAATAGTCATGCCCTTTTATGAAAAGGTGCATGGCGGGCTTATATAAAGCCCAAACCTATGTAAATATTTATCACCTTATCTATTATCCATATTTAATATTACTTATCAGCATGTGGGATTCAGATTACTTGTGGGCATTTTAGAGAATTTATGAGCATTAAAGAAGCTTTTTACTGCTTCATTTGGTATCAGAGCTAGCCCTTCTTGGGCCTCACTGATTCGGCTTTGGGCCATAGTTATCAGAGTTTCTCTGGAAGAAGGTCTTTGACCTTACGAAAGTAAAAAAAAGAAAAGAAAAGAAAAAATAGAAAAACAAAAAAAAAGTAAAAAAGAAAAGAAAAGAAAGAAAAAGTAAAAAAATAAAAGAAAGTTTAAAAAAGAAAAAAGAAAAGAAAAAGGCAAACCATGGTTTTTCTTTCCAACTCCATTAAAAGATGTCTCTCCCGTCTCCTTGCTCGGATTCCATTCTTATTTATCCCCATACTCCCACCTACCATCCCTTAGGTTCAAAATCCCTAACTTGTTTTTCAAAAAAGATTAAATATATTAAAACAATATTAAATTATATTAGTTTTATAATTACAATTTTGAAAAAACACTATATATTAAAAGTTAAAACTATATATAGAGAAGTATTAATAATAATATTATTATTAATTAATTAATCATTATTATTATAAAACAAATATAGTAATTATTATTTTATTAAAATAATAATTACTTTTGGAAAAAGAAGAAGAAGAAAACAAATTGAAAGAATACAAAAACAAAGAAGAATTCAAAAGTCAAAAGGAAAACCAACTATCGTCAAAGAACACCAGAAGTCAGGAATTATGGCGAATTCTAAATTAGAATTGCAGTCCCAACTACAAGTAGCTTTGGACAAAGTATTGGACATGACGAAGCTGGATATTTCTAAAGGATTAATAGAGCAGGAGAATCATTATCTAAAAAGCCGTATTGAGAGATTATCTACTCAAATTGAGGAATTAATGAGTAAAAAATATACCATCAGAATCTACAAAACCAAAAAATCATGAAAGATGCAGTCGAGAATAAAGAAGAAATAAAACGATTAAACAAAATCATCAAGGACAAAGATGACAAAATCACGCAAATTCAAACAAAAGTAAAATACCAAGAAGCAGAGAATTGTCGCCTTCAGCGACAGATTGAGGAACTCCAGTAGAAAGAGGACGACTCAAAAAAAGTGCACAAGTTGGAAATTACGAAAGTCAATAACACATTAACAAGTAATATTGAAGAAATATATCGATTGAGAAATCATAATAAAATATTAATTATGAAGATTAAAAAACCGAAACATAGTCGCAAGAAGGAACAGTCTAGTGAAGACCTCAGAGGAAGAGTTCTAGAAAATCAAGAAGAAAACCAACACCTAAATAATCTTAATCAAGAACTAGAGAAACAAATTGAGAAGTTAAAAGAGGACAAAAATTCGCAAGACAAAAGGTTCGAGAAGATTCAGAGTAAAAACAATCTACTTGAGAACAAAATAGCGCAAATCCAGAAAGACGCATCTAGACTCTCCGAAAAACAAAGTCAAGTCGAGGAAGTGAAGGCAGTCCTCGCCGCAATTCAAAAGGAGGAAAAAAAAACAACACCTACGCCTAACAAACATCCCAATTATAATCAACATGGTCAAAATGAGCATTCACAAAAGAGTTATGTTGACAAGCAAACAACCCGACATACTAAGCAACAATTGAAACAACCCATTTCCCAAAACGATCTCAGAGGTCCGATCAAAATATATCTGGGATGGACCACAACAGATACGATGCGACAATTCTCCTGGGGAATCCATAACTCGTATCGTCTTATCTCATCGAGTGTCGCAAAGGGTCCAGAGATGACAGTTCAAGCAAAATCAGACATTGCTGTCAATGAAGCTTTGAGGACAAAGCTTCCTTTAAGGGGAAGGCAATGTAACAATAAAATAATAAATTAATATTAATATTAATTTATTATTAATTGAAAGACTATCTAAAGTCAATAGTCATGCCCTTTTACGAAAAGGTGCATGACGGGCTTATATAAAGCCGAAACCTATGTAACTATTTATCATCTTATTTATTATCCATATTTAATATTACTTATCAACATGTGGGATTTGAGAGCTATGAGATGTATACTTCTCCAATGTATTTTTTCCATACTGAATTGTATTTGAATCTTTCTATTATGATTGAAACTTCAATGCTCCTATCTTTATTAATATTGGACTACACCTCCTTGTTAGAACGACCATTATTCATATAGTCTTAAATACTGTAATGGTCGTTCAACATTGGGATTGGTTGTTTAAGATTATATTTTGGTCACTTATGGCTAATGGTACTTTTAGACCACGTTCGTATATTTAAATCTGTTACAAACATTGCTGATATATCAGCAACATCGCGATATATCGCGATGTTAACTCACTGGCGATATATTGGCAATATATCACCCCGATATTTTCCCTAATTTTTTTGGCAATTTTTTCCTGATTTTATCGTGATATTTGCGGATGTTTTCAAATATATTGCGATTTTTTCGAATATATTGTTATTTTTTGCATTTTAGTATTTGTTATTTTGTCGATATATTGCCGACATTTTCGTCAATAAATCCGATAATTTCTTTTTGGACCCTCAACGATATATTCGTTGACAATATTTGAAACATTGATATTTAATACAGTATTTTTGTCATTAAACACTGTATATCATTCAAGGGCATCTAACATAATTGGTCATTCAAGAATGTTCATCATTTTACACTCTTAAGCTAATACAGTTGGACATTGGTACATAAGAATTTAGACTTCTGAGGCCAAAACTAAGGTTCATAATGCTGCATTTCTTGAAATAGTTTTCCTTCTTATTGACAATGCTAGTAAATGTGATCATTTAGTTTTTTATGCTAAAAATAAACATCCACGAATGAGGAATTAGATTTATATGATAATGAAATTCTATACCTTGCGATAGTGAAGCTGAAATCAAATTTTATTTTTGCACCGAGAGTAGCGAGGTGCTCTACAGCCCAGTATGGGGAAGATGTCATGTTATGTAACAGAATGTTCCCAAATATAAAATAGTACTTAAAAAATTTCATGTCGGATCATAACTTATCAAAAAGTATAAAGTAATTAAAAAATTCATGTCGGCTCATAACTTATCAAAAAGTATAAAGTAATTAAAAAATTCATGTCGGCTCATAACATAAAAAATTAAGACCAGCATCTTTTAAGCACGAGAGTGATCCAATTTATTGAGGTGCCTAATTTTATTACATAAATGTCCTTTTATTTATGTGAATGCCTGGTATGATGGTATCCTTTCACACATTACTATTAGTGATAAAATGCTAAATCTGTCTTCATTATAGTCCTCATGACTTGGTAAGAAGAATGCTCGTTTTGAAAGCCGGTTTCTCTTAAGTTCATGGTCTGTTAGTTAAAGCTCCCTATGTGTAGGCAAAATGAATAGTGCTGTTAGACAAATATGTAGATAAAAAATACATGAACAGTCTT
Organism: Pseudotsuga menziesii; assembly: GCA_001517045.1. Taxonomy (NCBI): domain Eukaryota; kingdom Viridiplantae; phylum Streptophyta; class Pinopsida; order Pinales; family Pinaceae; genus Pseudotsuga; species Pseudotsuga menziesii. The sequence goes on from LPNX010509769.1 coordinate 852,999, forward strand.
GCAAGAAGATATCATAAACGAAAGTTAAAGCTCTGTGTGTAGGCAAAATGAAAAGTACCGTTAGACAAATATGTAGATAAAAAATACATGAAAAGTCCTGCAAGAAGAAATTATAAACAGCAATCTTCATATGGTGTTTGTCATTGGTTTAGTCTTCTAGGGCATGTAGAACTCAACTTCATTTTGACTTAAAAAAGGGTCAGGAGGAATAGCATTCGGTAAATTATCAAGATGACTTTTTGCATGATCTAGAATGAAACCTAGACCAGGAAGACTTCATAAATTAAAACTGTACTGTTTGAATTTCACTGTTTATCTTTGAATTGTACAATCCTTATATTCAAAGATGTTTGGAACTTTCAAATTTTAATAAAATGGTGATGTCAAAGACTGGCTGAATTGTGTTTTGTAGATTGACTATCAAATTAGTAACTTTGGTAGTAAGAATGGGAGGAGCATTTAAATGGATTTTTGTTGATTTTTATAATGAATGACCATGTTTTCCAGAGAGTGTATTGCTTATTGTATTCTCTTTTGCATACAGGAGAAGGCACAGGCTTGCTACGTCTGCATAGTACATATCGCCATGACTTAAAAATTTATAGTTCAGATGAGGGCCGTGTACAGGTCTTTATTGACATAAACTATCATGGATACCTTCGTTATAATATAAATATTCTTGTTTTATACAATGTACTTTAATGCACATGATCATCTGTTTCCATTTGACTTCTTTCCTTTCAAATTATATTCGTTTGTAATTAAAAAGTTATTTTTGAAACCTACATTTCTGGTAATGCAGATGTCTGCTGCAGCATTTGCAAAGGGCCTTCTGGATCTTGAAGGGCAGTTAACTCCAATTTTGGTAATGCGGATAATACATAACCTGCACTTATCTTTTTACTTACATTTATCTTTGCACTCTTGAGCACTTGTGCTGATTATGGCAACCCTTTTGTCTTATTATATCTCTGTAATCAGTAGATGCTTGTTTTTTGAAGGTCTCTCTTGTGAGCAAAGATTCGTCCATGCTTGATGGCCTTGATAATGCCAGTATAGAAATGGAAGAAGCCAAGGTGAGACATTTTATTATGTAGGAACCGTAAATCACTTGCAACCATCTTTGATGAAGAAATCTGAAGTTCCTTGTGGTTTTCTGTTGTTTTCTAATGCAAGTAATAACCAATCTTAGACTGTTGTCTCTGTATGACTATAAATGCCAGCTAAAATGTTGTCCACAGGGAAAGAAGTTGTTAAATTGAAATCATGTGAATCACATATATCAAGGGAGTGCTTTAATCATGTTCATCAAAGGTCTAAAACAGAATATATATATATCTGTGTTACCCGGATCCACCACCCCAGTGTGTATGATCCGCGGATCCACAGATCCAATACATATCTGGATTGGATCCACCTCGGATCCACCATGGAAACGGATCCCCTGCAGAAGGAAACGTATCCTGGTCCCATAAAATGGATCTTGTGGAAAATCAAACAATTCCTGAAATTTTCTAACAGATCTTGCAACTTCCAATGCTTCTATGACCCATTGATCCCCCCAATTAATTTTTAATGAAAAACTTAAAAATCCCTGAACAGTGAACACCTAATGGCTAAAAGCTTAAACCCCATTCCTGCTCAAGGTCTGATCTAACCTTATGTTAAGATATGCTCTTGAACTCTGATACATCAATATCAAGGTTTGCTCTCAACATATTTATTTGATATATCTTTATGGTCAAGGTCTACTGTCAATGGCTGCTCTATCTTTATGTACTATGTTGTTGCTCACTTCACCTACATTGTTTTGTAGTCTTTCCATAGCGTTCAAAAAAACCACTTTAATCCTTGCTGATAGGGACATGTGGATGTGGTTCACAAAAACACTATTATGACCTGCTTCAAGTTCATGCTGAAATGGTTTTTAAAATTATCAATATCACAACTTATCAAATTATCAATTATGGTACATGAACTCTTTTTTTTGGCAATAACTTGTCGTTTTGCTCTTGTGTTTTCTAAATAGTTTTGTTTCTTCATTCTATTTTTCTATTTATTATAAAAATATTTTTATATTTGTTTGTACTTGTCGTTTCCCCGTCGTATCCGGATCCTGGGTTTTAAAAAATTCTAGCGAATCCGTATCCGAATCCGGATCCGGATCTGAATCCGTATCCGTATCCATATCCTGGTAACTTAAGGAAACTCATAAGGCAACACACAGACAAACACGCATAACTTAAGAAGAGAAGAATTGCAAAGATGGAGTTGCAATACAACCATGAGTTAGATCACTTCCAATTATTAACTCACCTAAACTTTACAAATGATATTGGTACTGCAAACCCTTAATGATGGATCTCTAGTGGGGAGTGATTGAATGCATCGGTAGAGTGCCATAGCCTTGATATCGAAGAAGAGATCTAAAGTTCCTTGTGCTTTTTTGTTGTTTTCTAATGCAAATAATAACCAGTCTTAGACTGTTGTCTCTGTATGACTATAAATGCTAGCTAAAAATTTGTCCATGGGGAAAGAAGTTGTTAAATTGAAATCATGTGAATCCATATAATCAAGGGAGTGCTTTAATCATGTTCATCAAAGGTATAAAACATAAAAGATATATATATATCCCTGTTATCACGAATCTTATAGTTGCCCTGTGGGGTGATCCTATCCAGGATGGTAGAGGAAAGACAACTATAGTCACGAACTACAATATCTAAGACCTATGAAAGAACTCAGATGTCACACCAGTCGAGGATATTGGCACTTCGGACTGTAGTGAAAATACCAAGTTCAAGGGGCGTCACTATAACCAAGATAACCCTAAAAAAAGGAGTGCAAGTGAATAACCTAGGGAAACTTGATGATATATCTTAGTATTATAGTTAATTGGAGTTTTGCACAGTTACTAAGAGATTTCGAGTGTCCATATGAAAAGCCCCAATTTACCCTAGGTTTTTAAGCATGGAAAATTGGATCTGGGGGTAAACGGTGAAATTCAGTGAAATTGGGCGCTCAGATTGATTGCTACGTGTAAGATAAGGTGATTAGAGGTGAAACTAGCAATACCCAGTTCCCGGATCTGAAAATACCCACTCCTCCCAAGGAAGGCGTCTTCCCCTAAGAAGTAGACCAGTGCGTTGGATGAGCAAATGGAGTCCGATGATGATGAAATTTTAAACCTAGGGGTTTTGGTGTTATTCCAAAGTGGGTTTTAAGTTTTATACACCGCCGCAAACTAGAACCTACAAATCTAAAAAATGAGGGTTTTAGATGAGGGTTTGATGTGAAAGGAAAATGCAACCTCAATTAGATACAGAGAATAATGGTAGATCTTACCTAGAAGAACTTACCCGATGTTTCCGAGGATGAATGCCAAAGTGATGAATACTATTCCTGCATAGATCAAGTGGAATAATGATGAAGATCCAACTCTATGAAAATCGCCCAAGAACCCATAGGTGCGCCCTCTCTCTTGCCAAGCCAAGTAAACAACAATGAGATTGACAAGAAAAATGACGAATGCAAGTAAGAAGATGAAAGATAAGAGAAAATGATTGATCGTAGATAAAACCACTCCCTGTTAACACAACGATTCGAGAGATGCGAAGAGGGTTTCCCTAGCCAGTGCGCCCTGTCAAATCGCCTTCTTCCTTGCAAGTAAAAATAATGGATCCAAAATATGTTAGAGATATTCACCACAATATTCCAATGCAAGCGAAAGATAGCATCAATCAATCACAAAGAACATTCTTCAATCATCCACATAAGACAAGAGATTCCACTAGGTGCAACCTTGGGGGAAAGCAAGAGTCAAGTGTTGTCACTTGATCTTGACTCCTCTGTTTAGGCTCTCTCCTAGTGAAGCCAAGGGGGGTGGTCCCTATTAAAACAATCTAAGGTTGTTAATCTACGAAAAGAAAAATAACTAATCTAGGAGATAAGATGATATAAATTACTAAAACTAAGATATTTGCAAATAACTTATGTCAACAACATATAAAATAAACATTCCATTTTGTCAAACATTTATAGAAACTAAGGTTTAAACTTAAATTTGGAAAGTAAAACCACACTGCTGAAATGTACTTCAAAATTTCTGTCAACTACTGAAACAATCTTTAAGCAGATGAACACAATAATTTTGGTCTAATGACTGGGCAAAACCCTAGAAATAAATTTTTCATTAAAGGAGAAAATCTCAAAAATAATTCAACTAGACAGAAATTATTTCTCTCTTAACCCTCACTGGAAAATTTACCCAAACTGAAGCAAACAACAATAATACCTCGACAACTGTGCCAACAAACTATTTTACGGTAACTGTACGACCTCACACATGTGCTGTACAAAACTGTACTTTCTTCTCTCACGTGTGGTACAAACTCTACTTTTTGCTGTTTTTTGCTACCTTAGGATTCGTGCCAGTCTACAATTAATGTTGTACGGCCTGTCACTGCTGCTGTACTTTTTGCCTCGATTTCTGTGCCTTCACACGTGGTTGTACAGATTGAAAACTGCATTAAATTTTGGTTGTACCTTTTGCTGAATGCATTGGGAGATGTGCCAAGGTTTTTCTTTTCTCTCCTTTGGTCTTCAATCTCTCTCTCCTCAATAATGGTGAGTGTATTCATTTTGTCCTCTCCCTTTGTTTTATACTTAACTTTTGTAATTACTGTAACAAATATAAAATAAAACATTAATTAAATTAGTTAATTATTATATGAAAGGGTGTAACCTTTCATTTTACACGCTCAAAGCCTATAAAGGCGAGCTTCATTTGTAATTGTTATCATCATCTAATACATTATTCTTATTTATCATTCAATATGAAAGTCGGATTCGACTATCAACCGACCAACTGGATACGTTGCTCCAAGTGGTATCAGAGCGGTTTCGCCCCTCTATTGAGCTTAGATTTGGATCCTCCCACCTTTGAGCTCGGTTTTGACTCATCTCACATCACATCTTTCCTCCCCATCTGTTGCTCCTTTGTCTGCTCTGTCCACTGTCTCTACTGCCACCGTCTCACTTCACGCTTCCACTCCCAATCACCCTTCACCTTTCCACTTCATGCAGAATTGTCTCACCCCTTCACCCTTCACTCTCCCTTCACCCGTCACGCCACCCATCTGCTATCCCAAACACGCGCCCTTCACCCCTCAACGCTTCCGCGCCCACCTTCCAGCTGCTAGTCATCACTAGAGCCTCCCTTGCTGCGCCATCGCCCTCGTCCTCCATCTTCCCCTGCTCGTTGCTGCTCCTCCCCTACCCGCGCGCCCAACTCCAGCTTCACTCGTCCCTCACTGCTTCCTGCCCTCGACGTCCAACTTCACCACACTAGTCACTTCGCCTCCACATCGACGACCTGCAAAAAAAAAACCAAAAAACAAAACAAATTTAATTATAATATATTATAATATAATATAATATATTACTTCAAATATAATATAATATAATATAATATAATATATTACTTCAAATATATTATAATATAATATATTTAAAAAAATCAAATTTATATATTATTATTATAATATTTGTTTAAAAAAAACTATATATAGTTTATAAAAAAAAATATTAATTAATTAATTAATATTAATTATTATTAAAAAAAGGATTTTTTGATTCCTCACAAACCAAAATAGCGTCGAAGTACACACCTCCGCATACAAGGTCCAAGACCATGGTGGAATCGAAAGAGAAAATCGAAAAAATGGAGGACATCAAGCCCCTTCTCGCTAACCAAAAAAGCTTGAAGGAAGAGATGACAAATAACAATACAGTACTCAAAGACGAGCTTGTTCTGGTACTAGAAAGAAGGATGGATGAAAAATTTGACATCTTGAACGAAAAAAAAAAAGATTCGGATGACAAGATGAGTACCATGACTCAAAACATAAACACCTTAACGCAGAACTTAAGCACCATGACGCAGAACCATAATACATTAATCTAGGTGTTACAAAGAATCATACCTAGTCCGGATCAAGTCAGCAGTCCAGACATGTTAGATGCCTCATTTCGTGTTGCCACACAGGAAACACTCGCAAAGAATCAAGAAGATTTGCAAAAAGAAATAAAGATTAACAATGCGACGCTTAAACAAGAGATAGAAACAAAAATACTCCCAGATATGGAGGCACGATTAAACAACAAAATAGAAGCTATCAGTAAGATAGTAGAGAATAAAAAGGTTAAAAATTGCCAACAACAACAAAGCAGTTCAAATATGTCACTTGCATCGTCTAGTAGTTCCAAGCCACCATCAAACCGTAAGGCAAAAGGCAATGAATATCGTCCTTACAAAGTGTACCCATCTAAGGCAAAAATAGAGTTGTCGAAATACAATGGAAGTGAAGATCAATGCGTTGCTTGGCTAAACAAGGCGGAAGAATACTTCGACATTTAGAATATTCAATTTGACGAGGAGAAGGTGAAATATGCGTCAATGCATATGGAAGGGTACACCTATAATTGGTACTTATGGTGGATGAGAGATAATTTTGCCTACACCTGGAACTTGTTCAAAAATGATTTTTTTAATAGATTTCAAGGAATCAAAGAAGATGAATTTTTCAGTGAACTTACCGGATTACAACAGGTTGGAAGCGTTGAGGAATTCACACATCAGTGGGAATCCTTATCCACACGAGTATTTGGGTTGTCTGACGAGCAAAGACTTGAAACCTATTTAGGAGGTCTTAGACCATACCTCCAAAAAGAGTTAAAGTTACATGGCATACCTAATGTAGAAGTCGCAAGATATAAAGCCAAAGCCGCAGAACGCAAATTGGAAGGAATAAGAACAAGAGGTGATAACCATTATCGACAAGAAAAAGAGACACAATGTAGGTACTGTGAAGATACTTGGTCACCTGGCCATCAATGTCACAAACCTCAATCATATGCCTATGAAATGGAAAATAGGCCGAAGTCATCTAACAATTACTCTGATAATAGAAAAAAGAAGAAAAACATATGTCATCGATGCGGTGATGACTGGACCCCTGGCCATAAATGTAGGAACAATCAGACAATACAATGTAGAATCATCAATGGAAAGGAAGTGCAAGTCTCTGCACCAGAAATCTTGTCCGATTCTAATACCGACATTGAATTTGAATGCAGGACGACATTAGGAAAATACTCAAGCTTTGAGGACAAAGCTCCCTTAAAGGGAGTGGCAATGTAACAAATATAAAATAAAACATTAATTATTATATGAAAGGGTGTAACCTTTCATTTTACACGCTCAAAGCCTATAAAGGCGAGCTTCATTTGTAATTGTTATCATCATCTATTACATTATTCTTATTTATCATTCAATATGAAAGTCGGATTCGACTATTAACCGACTAACCGGATACGATTGATCCAAGCTTTCATCAACTACCTAATCTAGGGTTGAAGATTATTTACAAAATCAAGGGTCTACAACTTATATCACTTTTTAATAATTAAACACTTTAATTATTAAATACATGTTTTAAGTGAGACCCACTTTTTAAAAGTATAAAAACACATTCACTTTATTTACATAAACGTCACTTTGTTACATAAATACATAAGGACAAAATTTTCTGGTCCTCATCACACGCACACCAAAAACATGGGAGGACCTTCAGAGTTAACTTTTCAACTCTCCCTCCTAACGAGGAAGGTTCGCAACACTATCTCCATCTTTGATTCCTGCAACGGCTCCCTCTTGCTCTGGAATCGTCCTCGAAAACAGATGCTCTATCTCGAATTAAAACTCTGATGTTTGAGACTCGACCTGAGTCCCATCAACCTGCTCAATTGCACCATCACTTGACTGGCTAAGTCTTCTGCCAGTGCTCAGGAGAGAGTCACTCTCCTCATCTCTATCAAATGCAACATCATCCTCATCCTCTGACTTTGATAGCCATCCTCTTGCTCCTGCTCCTGGTCACACAACATGCCCTCTCAGGACATATAATCTGTCCCTGCGATCTCCCAATAAGATTGTGGTACCAACTGGCTCATCTCTTCGATACAGGAAGATATGACCAGATCTTATCATCTTTCCATAGCCATCATCCTCGAATGATGAAACTGAGAGTTTGCTCACTCTCATCCTAGGTACAAATAATACTCCATGTATTTCCAGGATCTCTTCGATATCTAGTTGAAATCTGATAATTTCAACTCCTGGGATAGCAATTTGGGGATTATCAACATCTGTCTGGATAAAATGCCCTGGCCCCAACAATGTGATCATCTGAAAAGAATCGTAGACTCCAGTCATATGTCTAGTTGCACCATTGTCAACAACCCAGACATGCGCAAAGGTAGAACTCCCTATACTGGAATCAATTGAGACAAGAGAAAACTCTTGCTCAAACTTTGCGGCATATTCTTTTACAATTGCAAAGGCTGCCACATCTTTCTCAATCTTCACAATCTTTTTCTCAGGACATTTTGTGGCATAGTATCCTAACTGGCCACACTGATAACATTTGATCTGACTTAGATCTTTCTTCTTCTTGTTCTTGGAATTGGCTATAAGAACAACATTTTGCTCCATCTTCCACTGACTTGCCCACCCAAAGCTCCCTCTTGAATCTCCTCTTGGGTGAAATCATCCTAAAGTCTTGACCAACCCAGAAGCTTCTCTTCGCCAACAATGCATTTGACAAAAACATTCCATTTCTTGGTAAATCCCTTGAGGGCTATTCTCACCATCTCCGAGTCTGAGATAGTTTCCCCCACCGCTGTTAACTCGTCTTTGACCTGAGCTATTCGAGTCAGGTAGGAAGTTACACCTTCACCTTGGTCATTTTTACATTATGTAACTTGTCTTTCAAGTCCATCTTCTGATTCCTGTTCTTTGCCTCGAACAGTTGCTTCAAGGCATCCCACATATCATAGCAGTCTTCTTCTCTGCCAAATGAGGGTTAAGTTGATCCTTCACCCCATCCAGGATCACCGTCTGAGCTCTGGCTTCTAGAGCTTCATGGTCTTCTAAAGCATTTTTGTTTGTGGGCTTCGTCATTACGGTGCTTGCAAAACTTTATATTTTCCACTCCTTGAGCACTGCGGTTATCGTTACTTTCCAAGATATATAATTGGATATTCCATCCAATCGATCTTTCTACCTGATGCTCATCATTTAAAGAAAACAACTTACAACCAAAAATTAACTGAAGATAAATTTAACACTTTTCTGAAGCTTCAAAGAACACCTGCTAAATTTCTTTTTCAGTATGATTCTGTTTAAACTGAGATTTGATACCATCAGCTCTGATACCATGAAGAAAATATGACTTAGGAAAATGAAAATGCTCATTTGCATATTCTGTCAAACATTTATAGCAACTAGGGTTTTAACTTAAATTTGTAAAGTAAAACCACACCGCTGAAATGTTCTTCAAAATTTCTGTCAACTGCTGAAACAATCTTTAAGCAGATGAACACAATAATTTTGGTCTAATGACCGGGAAAAACCCCACTGCTTGGGGAAACCCTATAAATAAATTTTTCATTAAAGAAAATCTCAGAAATAATTCAACTGCAAAGAAATTATTTCTCTTTTAACCCTCACTAGCAAATTTACCCAAACTGAAACAAACAACAATAATACCTCAAAAACTGTGCCAACAAACTGCTATACGGTCACTATACGACCTCACACGTGTGCTGTACGGAACTGTTATTTTTGCTCACACGTGTGGTAGACTGTACTTTATGTTGTTTTTCTGCTGCCTTGGGATTCGTGCAAGTCTACAATTAATGCTGTACGACCTGTCACTGTTGCTGTACTTTCTGCCTCTATTTCTGTGCCTTCACACGTGGCTGTACGGATTGACAGGTGCATTAAATTTTGGATGTACCTTCTACTAAATACATTGGAAAATGTGCCAAGGTTTTTCTTTTCTTTCCTTTGGTCTTCAATCTCTCTCTCTCCTCAATAATGGTGAGTGTATTCATTTTGTCCTCTCTCTTTGTTTTATACTTAACTTTTGTAACTACTTTCATCAACTACCTAATCTAGGGTTGAAGATCATTTTCAAAATCAAGGGTCTACAACTTATCTCACTTTTTAATAATTAAACACTTGAATTATTAAATACATTTTTTAAGTGAGACCCACTTTTCTAAAGTATAAAAACACATTCACTTTATTGACATAAAAGTCACTTTGTTACATAAATACATAAGGACAAAATTTTCTGGACCTCTCATCACACACACACCAAAAACATGGGAGGACCTTCAGAGGTTAACTTTTCAACATTTATGGCTTCCACTCTTTCAGGGTCTATCTTCACACCGTCTTTGGAAATAATGTGTCCAAACAACTTGCCTTCATCTATCCCTAAAATTGATTTAGCAGGATTTAAAGAAATGACAAATTTTCTACATCTTTCAAAAACCTTCTTGAGATGGCCTATATGATAAGATCTTTCTTTGGAAAATACTGTAAGGTCGTCTTGATAGATTTCAATTATCTTTCCAATTAACTCATTTAAAGCATAATCCATGGCTCTTTGGAAAGTTCCACCCACATTCAAAAGACCAAAGGGCATCCTCAGATATTCAAACGTTCCCCAAGGTGAAGTGAAGGTGGTCTTATGTCGATCCTCTTTCTTAACAAGGACTTGATTATACCCTAAGAATCTGCCGAACATGGGCATCATGCTTGACCCAGTTACCCTTTGAAGTAATGTTTCCATATCTGGAAAGGGGTAATTATCTTTTATGCACAAGAGATTCAAATTTCGGAAGTCAATGCATATCCTCAACTGTCCATTCTCTTTTTTGACTACTACCAAGTTTGAGCACCATGACGAATGTCTTGTTGGCGCGATAATGTTTGCTGCCAACATTTTATGTAGCTCTTGTTGGACCATGGGGGCTAACTTGGGATTTATCCTTCTAAGCTTTTGTCGAAAGGTCTTGGTATCTGGTTTCAGAGGGATTGTATGTTGAAACATATCATCCCAATAAGCTTTTAATTCATCATACGTAAAAGCAAACACATTTCTAAATTCTTTTACCAATTCTATGAAGTTCTTTCTCTTTTTCTCAGAAGTTCTTTTTCCAATCTTTATTTCTATGTAATCATCTAGTTTTATGGTTTCCTTCTTTTTATATCTGTCTTGTGTATCAAAGGTTCTTTCCCATTCAACAACTTTCTTCAAGACAAGATTACTAGGTCGATCATTCTCTTCCTCCTTGTATGAACCTTTCTCCTCCTAATAACTAACCTGAAAATCTGAAAACTCTTTCATCTTGTTGATGAAGTTGTCTGGTACGAAAGGCCTAAAATTTATCTCAAACTTTCCATTCCCCTTTATCAACTCTTCAGTGAACTCTAATGTGGAAGCTGCTACCGCAAGCTTGTCTGCCTCATTGTTTTCTAAGCGAGGCACCGCCATAAGGTCTAAAGCACTAAAATATTCCATGGTGTCCCATACAACATTCGTATACTTTTTTAGTCTTTCACTTTTACACACGAATAAATTCTTGACTTGGGAAATAATCAAGTCTGAATCACCTTTAATACTTAGCAACCTGATGCCCATGTCTTTAGCATTATCAAGCCCTAGCAGAAGTGCTTCATACTCAACAACGTTATTTGATGCATCAAATTCAAGTCTGTAAGCAAAGTTAAACTTTTTATTTTGAAGGTGAAGTTATGACAACACCTGCCCCTTTTCTTGACTTAGAAAAAGATCCATCAAAACTCATTCTCCATAGCTCATCAACCTCTTCGTAATTAGCTTTTTCCCTTATAGGTATAAGGTAGTTTGCATAGATGGCATTGTTTCCAAGGCTATCTGTTTCGCAAATGTATTCATTATATGGTTCATTAGGGTTCTCAACAATATACTTCTTTTCCTTTTCCCTTTACAATTTAACATGCGCATCTTCAGAGGCCGGAATCATGGCATAGGTTCAGTCCATTTGGATATATCTTCCAAGGGATGCAACCCATTTCCTTGATAACAACATTCCCCATATATCAGACACATCTATGACTACTATGTCCATGGTCACCCCAATGCTAGGGATGCAACTAATTTGACTGGAAAATTTAGAATTATACCTATGACATTGATTTCTCTTGAGTCCATGGCACATACGTTTTGATATGGCCTTGTGATCTTTAGACCCATTTTCTCCATAACTTTCTTAGTCATGATGTTAGATGATGTGCCTTAATCAAGCATACAGTGGCGCAGTAACTTATCATTTGCAATTAATGAAATGTAGAAGGAAGGATGGTCTTCTTTATTAGGATCCCTACTATGCAAAACAATAGGATTATTTTCATTAAAGTTGCTTTGTTTCCTAGAAGGACTTTCAACAGACTTGTTCACAACTGTTTCTTTTGGTGTGTTGGCTATTTTTCCCTTGGGCTTTTCAGTAATTACTTCTTTACGCTTTTCAACAATGTTTTCCTTAGGTTCCTCTAAGGTTTTCATGAAATTATCTCTTTGACTAGGAGTTTTCAGGATCTCAATTACTAGGACAAGAATTTTAGCACTTGACAACCAATTACCCAAATCAATATTCAGATCTACAGGAGGAGGAATATTTACCTTTGGCATGTGTTGATCTGATTTTGTTGGGATCACAATCTTCCTTCTTTGATAGAACATGCCTTTGTACTTCTCAATAATTTGCTCAGGAGTAGGTTTTTCACCAAAAATCTTTGTTGTATTATCCTTTTCCTGACTGTATTCCCTTGCTTGCTTCCATTTTTCTTTCAAGAAGGGATGGAGATGCCTTACAACATTTATATAGTCGGTGTATCTTGGATAACCCACAAAATTACTTGTCTCCATCTGCTCTTGTTCCATTATTTAGCAAAACTTTGGACAAATAGATTCTTCATGGAACTCTTCACAAGGTCTGTAAAAGGGAGGAACCTCATCAATCATGTTGTTTGACTTGAGTTGGTTGGGAGGTCTTTGCTCTTGGGGTTGATATTTCTTTTTCCACTCTTGATTAGGTCTTAGTTGAAAACTTCTCTGATTTTGAACAACATGAGTCTTTTCCATGGCCATCAATCTATTTTGCATTGCATTCATTTGGGAAGTGTGGTTTACCATCATTTGTTTCATCATTTTAGTCCAGAGTTACAGGACTCGCGAGTCAAATCGCAATAATCGCGATTTTGACTCGGCGCGGCAGGTAAACGATCCGTTCTGGATCGGGGGCGAGTTTAACTCGGGCGAAATGNGATCGGGGGGGAGTTTAACTCGGGCGAAATGATTTCTAGGCCCCAAATACGCTGTTTCCATTGTCGTTTTCTATCTGTCCTCTCCTCTATCCGCGTCATTTCCAGCTCTCTCATCCTCTATCTCGGCGATGGCTTTTCGAGCTCTCTGCTCCTCGACAATGGCTTTCAAGCTCTCCTCTATCCACGCGACGGGCGTGGGCAGACTGGGACGAGTGATCGTGGTAGTAATCAAGTGCGATTCTCCTTCACGAATAAGCGGGATTCAACATCGTGCGGCCCTTTGCACTGCGCATATGGACAGTGTTATCGCCAGGGTTCCGGGTTCGACGGGTTATAAATTAGTTTTTTATTTAATGTATTACTTTTCACAATNAAATTAATTTTTTATTTAATGTATTACTTTTCACAATAAATTATTTATTAAATGTATTAACTATTAGTTTTATTATTATTTGATTTTGATGTATTTTAAGTATGTTAAAAAATTTTCATGATTAGGTGTTATAAATGATTTATTATTTATAAAATATATTATATATTAGTTTTTCTATTATATGTAAAATACATTAAATATTTCTTTTATATATANAAATTTTTTCCTGATTAGGTGTTATAAATGATTTATTATTTATAAAATATATTATATATTAGTTTTTCTATTATATGTAAAATACATTAAATATTTCTTTTATATATATAAGATATAATTATCCTATAATTATGTAGGTTAATATATAAATGAATATAATTTATATTTTAATAATGTTAATAATAAATATTAATTGATTCAATGCCATTTTTTATTATAAATTTATATTTGGAATAGAATAGATATAATTTGGGCATTTATATCTATGAAAAATATATGGCTATTTTTAATATATATGAAAAACATATATTTAATTAAAAAAAAATCAAAATATGCATATATATTTGATTTTTTGTATTTGCCAATTTTTTCCCGATCCGATTCAAACTCTTCGCTCTTTTGCCTTGCCGATTTATTGCCGATTCCGACTTTGGTAAGTATGTTTCAGTCATCTCCTTGATGGATTCTTTGGTGTGATCTTTGCTTTCAGGCTCACCTGCTTTTCCTTTGGAATCATGCAGTTTGGTAGTGGAAGCACTGCCTCTATACAAACCAGGAAGATTGGATTTTCCAGACGATTGCATGTTTTTGTCTATTTACTCGGTAGTTTCCGTAGCACCATTTAGAGTTGTTGGCTCCTTGTCTCTAAGCTGATATCTTATTTCTCCTTCAAAAGCTTCGATATAGTATATGAGAATTGATGCATCAGGGGGTTTAATATCTTTATGAAGTCTGGTGACCAGATCAGTACACTTTTTATTAAACTCCTCAATTGTCTCCTCTTTTTTCTTAGTTTCAGTTAAGGCAACCAACAGATGTCGATTCTCTTTCTTGTCACCCCATCTTGAATTGAAAGTTGTCTGAAACTGTGCGAAGGTTTTGATGCCATTATCACCCAAATTGGTGAACCACTCAAATGCATCAGCTTCCAGGGATAAGGCAAAGAGCCTCATCTTGACTTCTTCATAATTCACATTATGGCACCACTTGTTGTAACACTGTGTAAAAGACAACAAGTGAGACTTGGTAGTTATAGCATCATTACCATAAAAAGAAGGAACCTTCTCAATGGCTTTATCAGGGATTTGATGAGGATAACCAACAATGGCAGTAGTCCAAGGGTTTAAAAAGGTCAGCCGCGCTAGTAGATGGATTACTTGATTGAGGATTATTAACAAATAAAATGTGAATGCCAGAGATTGACTCAGATCTAAGATCCTTAAGGATTTTACGAGAAGCTGGCTTGATTTTCCTCCTATGATAGACCTGTTCAGGCTCAAGGATGAACTGCTGCATCATGTTAGCTCAGCTGCAATATATGTGATAACAGTGTACTAGTAAAAAGTTTTGCTGGTGCCTTTGGACATATCATAATTCTTATCAAAGGCTTCTGAATTTCAATCTTTTCCACAGCATAAAATATTATCCTCTTTCACATCTATGTAACCTTTTTCAAAATCTCCAGTGATGACCACTATGTATTGTCATCATTTTTGTTGTAGGCGAATGTCTGGTTAGACGCAAGTGAAGAGCCATATGAAAATGACTAAACAATATTCAAGGTGTAGTTATATGCATTCTCTACCTGAAACCTTTTTCCTGAACATACTCAGCATCTCAACTCCATCAGCACATAGGCCTGAGCCAGATTTGTGTGTTAACAGTTAGTCACTAGATCATGACATGTTTTAGTCCTCTAGGTTAGTCACTAGATCATGACATATGTGTTATATTTGTAGTCAATGTTTAGGGTTTGTTTACATTGGACATTCCCTTACATGTGAGATTCTTGAGGGTCCTCCGCACATGAAAGGGGTGATATAGACCAAATGAATGAGTATCCTTCTAACTTTTACAAGATTAAACTGAGTTGATTAATAGTCATCTTTCATTGTTTTCGATGTAACTAGAATGTAGCTAATATTCTGTCGAAGCAAATTCTTTAGTAACAGAGAAAATTTTGTGTAACTGCGTTGTGTTATTGCAACGAGCCAGAGGCACTTGGCTGAACAAAATTGCCTCTTAATGCTATCTGAAAATTTGAATTCCAAATCCACCACCAATTATCAGAGTGTCTTTATTCTTTAAGCACATATTACGAATTTTACAAGCGAACTCCATTATTATTTGCTCATCTGATATCAAGCTTCAAAATCTCTATGGACTAGAAGTTATTGGAATGCATATTTGATAAAAAAATTATTCACATGTTGCAGGCCAGATTGTATGAGATAATAAATTCAGGAAATAAAAAACCAAATGCTCCAGTTAATGAAGAAACTCCATGGATGGTTGATGCTGCTGGCTTGCCAACTAATGCACGTGAACTTCTTCCAAAGATGGTACTATATGACTACTTTGAAAACATATCTTTCTTTTATTTACTTTCTTTTGTCAAACTCCACATTTATAATGAATGTGTCATTGATTTAATTGGTCACATTGATAGAACTTTGTCTTGATCATTTACTTGTTATTAAGTTTGGGCTAATTAGTGTTAAAAACTGGAACATTGTGTGCATGGATTGATAAAAAGGACACACACCATTGTGAAAATTTCCTGGTAAAAGGCATTTTTAGTTTTGATTTGCATAGAAAAACCTATCTATATCATTTCCCAGTGGGAATTTCCATAAATTGTAGGGACCTTAGATTAATAGTTGTCAATGTTGTGTGGTCTTTGATGATATATAGTGGTACCTTCATGAGGTGGAAACCATGAGTATGTGTTAATAGGTTGTTTTATTCGTTTCCATTAGAAAACTTTATACTGGTAATTTTCTCACAATAATACATTTAAAGAGGAATTTATGACTATGATTTGGATGTTGAACTTGATTTTCTTTCTTCTCTCTACATCATTTTCTTTCTTTCTTGTCTCTACATTATTATTGTTCACCTTGTTTTGCCCTCACCGGTTATTACCATGGCTCTTACATTGTTTGGATATTTTAAGATTTATGTGTTTAATACGATTCTTCTAGAAATGAAATATTATTAAAGGAATCATTTATTGGTTAAATTGATGCTTGGAATTAGAACACAAAAGCATTGAGTTTGTTTCTACTAAGTCTGGGACATCTAGAGGTTTAACATTGTTGTCATCCCGTTGGCTCCATTATCTTCTTACTTCCAATGTGCATACTTTGCTATTGTTTCACTAATGTTCTATGTTGAACTCTTCCAACGCTAGTTTTTTTTTCCAAGAAAAAATAATTATATATGTTATTTTAGAGAGTGAAACCAAAATTTATATCAATAAACCTCAAAGTTCTTTTGTAAAAACTGAACATGTCCTTCCTCCTAAACTATAGCTATATAATACAGTCTTCCAAGTAAATATACCTTTCAAGCAAAAATCCCATTGATTGTCTTTAAACCTATTTTAATAAGACAGCTCAAACTCCAAAAGACAATATTTTCTACCCAACTCTCAGATTACATAATGGATAAATGAACCTGTAAAGAGGCTTGGACACCCTTGAGTTTTTGATATATCAGCATACCATTCTACAAATTAATTGCATCCTTTGAAAGTGAATCTACTTTTTGATTAAATTCCCTGAATGCATGTGTGTAAGAGATGTGATCAAACAGAATTTTAGCCTTTCATTATAGAATCGAAGTGCCAGATTGCAAATATGCCATTTTCCATTGCAATAGACTATCAACAGTTTCTAGTCACCCATAATCTGCAAGTCCCTTGAGCCTTGATTTGCAGCAAATTTCATCAAAATCGGAAGGGCAAAAAATTCAGCTTTGTTGTTTTTGCCCTTCCTGGACCATATTTTATGAAGAAAATATGATGCTTATTAATAAAGACAGTTGCCCGTGCTCCACACATAACCCAATCTTTGGTGAAGTCAATGGCTGGAGCTTTAAGAACCTTGATTGTCCTCATCTTTGGAGCTTTCCACCCTTCTTTATAGGAGAGCCTTATTCTATGTGATATCAACCCAACAACTATGTTATCCCCTTGAAATATAATCTTATTTCTACACAGCCACAATCCCCATATGACAGAGCATGGTAGAGCTTTGTGTACCTTGACAAAGGGGTCTGTCATGCTTTCAAAGGGGTCTTTCAGCCTTCCTCCTTGAGACAATCGTCTATGGAATCGTTGCCATAATCAGTCTTCAAACTTGCAGTCATTTGGTTTCAGGTTGAACCCCAGATATTTCACTCCTTGATGAAAGGGTTTTGTAGGAATAGGCATGATCTAAGATAGTTGATCTTTCAAATCAGGCCCAAGTTTATTAAAGAGCATACACGGTTTATTTGATTTCATTGTATATGAAATGCATTGACTGTAGTTTTTAGTGATTCATGAGTCGGGGACTCGTGAATCGGGACATGATTCATTTTTGATGTGTGATGTATTACTAGACGTCTTGTACATCTTATATATTGGTTTTCTTTCCATATTCATGTGGCAATGTGTGATGTATTACTAGATGCCTTATAGATCTTATATATCGGTTTTCTTTCCATATTCATGTGGCAATGTGTTTATTTGGTGTTCCTTTAAATGTTAAACAAATTGAAAACATGGATATTTTTTGCTTTTGTTAAGTTTGTTGATATATTGTCGATGTTTGCCCTCATAAATCTGATATGTTGTTTATGAACCCTCGACAATATTTTTGTAACTTTGATATAAGCTAGACAACTACAAATATGGAAATGAATCAGCTCTGGCTTCACACCAGTGAATGCCTCCTCTAGTGTCTTCTCCTCCAAGAACTTGTGAGGACATCATTTGTGGATGTAGATTGTTGTGTTGCGTGCTTCTACTTGAAGAAACATAGGAAAATCCTAGTCATGAATAATGGCCTTAGACGCCCCTACGATGGATCGATTCTTTTGATCTACAAATCCATTTTTCTATGGGTTGTACAGAATAGTCAACTCCTTGGTTCTGGTCCTCTTGCAGAAACCCTCGAACTCCTTGGGGTTATACTCACCTCCATTATTTGATCTCATGACCTTGAACATTTCCCT
Source organism: Pseudotsuga menziesii (assembly GCA_001517045.1). Lineage (NCBI taxonomy): Eukaryota > Viridiplantae > Streptophyta > Pinopsida > Pinales > Pinaceae > Pseudotsuga > Pseudotsuga menziesii. The sequence goes on from LPNX010509769.1 coordinate 871,808, forward strand.
ATCTGTTTTGTATCTAGAGCTTTGATCTCTTGAAACTTGCTAAAGACCTCATCCTTGGTCTTTAAGAAGTACATCCAAGTTTTGCAAGAAAAGTTATCAATAAAGAAAACATAACACATGCTTCCTAAGATTGAAGCTATTGACATCGATCCACATATATTGAAATGTACTAGGTTTAGAATCTCCGTAGACCTATGCTCGATGCTTAGGAAAGCAACCTTGACATACTTGTCGCCAAGTGTGCACTCTCTTTATACTCCTTGTTTCTCAATGTTGAATGCTAGAAGTCTTGTCACTATCTCTCTCTGAATAGGCAATGACGTATGAATCAAGGGCTCCATCCACTTGTGCCACAACTTGAACAAGTTATCATTGTTATGAATTAGGGATCAAACAGTTCACCTTGTAACCTATATAAATTTATTTCCCTAGCCCCAATCACTTGTGTTGATTTTGGGCTAGACTCCTTTGGTATAATAAGGTCTTGTTGTTTCTTGAACACTGTTGCAACTCTCGCTACTATATACTAGGGATCATCACCAAGTTCAACCTGAACTCCTGAGTTGTGCTCTTTTCAATTTGAAACTACTACTTGGCTTATGTCATATGTCGAGATGCTCCAATATCAAAATATCATGCATCCTTAGGAACTCTGCTATAATAAAAGAAAGATGCCATCAAGATACCCTTCTCGAACTTGGAGGCAAACTTGTTCTTTTGATTTTCAACAAAGGTTGCTACTTGATTCTGTTGCTGGTTCCCTTTAAACTTCTTCTTGTCTAGACACTTTGATGTATAAGACTTAAGTATCATGCTTGATCTTAATCAAGTCCATTGTCCTTGGCTATGAGGTTGGCTCTATATTGTTTCGCTTTCCCTTGCTGGATCCTTTACATCTATCCTTCTTTGTTTGACCAAATAGGGCAAGGTCACCGTCACCAACCTTCTTCTCATCCTTTGATTCCATCCAAGCATCCTCTTGGATATAGTCATCCCATAGCCTTTCAAAGGAGGGAAGATTCTCACAAGCATAGATGCTTTGGAAAAATGTTTCTTATGAAGCGGAGAATCAATTCAATGCCATGTTTACTAACTTTGCATTTGCAATCTCCTCTGCAATTGTTGCAAGTTGATCATGAATTTGTGTGGTCTTCATCAGTTAACTGGTAACCGTGTTTGATTTGGTCATCTCTATAGCTCTGAGTCTATTATACAATATCATTTCTCTGTTTATGTTCTTGCTTTGGTAGGCTAACCAGGACATTGAACATGCCCTTTTTTGTCTTTTTCTTGGATATGCGAGGGATCCATTGATCATTTATAACATCCTGTTATCACGAATCTTGTAGTTGCCCCGTGAGGTAATCCTATTCAGGACAATAGAGGAAAGGAAACTAAAGTCATGACCTATGATATCCAAGACTTCCGAAAGAACTCAGATGTTACAGCAGTCAAGGATATCAGCACTTCAGACCTAGTGAAAACACAGAGCCCAGGGGCGTTCCTATGACCAAGAAAACCCTAAAATAAGGAAAATGAATAGATGTCCCAGGAAAACTGGGTGGAATCTCTTAGTGGGATAGTTAATTAGAGTTTTAAAAATTACTAAGAGATTTCGAGTATCCAGGTGAAAAGCCCCAATTTTACCCCAGGGTTTTATGCAGAAAATTGGGATCTAGGGCAAAACGATGAAATTTAATGAAATCGGATACTTAAACTGATTGTTGGATGTAAGATTCGGCAAATGAAAGCAAAACCAACAATACCTAGTTTACGGTTTCTAAAATACCCACTCCTCCCAAGGAGGGCGTTTTCCCCTAAGAAGCAGGCCAGTGCTTAGGATGGGAAAATGGAGTCCGATGATGATGAAAATTGAAACTTGGGGGTTTTAAGTTTATTCCAAAGTGGGTTTTATGTTTTATAGCTCGCCGCAAACTAGAACCTACAGATCTACGAAATGAGGGTTTTATAATTATGGAAATGATAGGCAATGCATGTAGAAAATAAAAGGAGAAATTACCGTTGAGACGTACCTGGATCTTGTAGATGACTTTAGAAACGATGAAGAATGCCACTTTCCCGTCAAAATGAGCCTTTTCGGAGAAGGTGTCGTCGTAGTTGAGCCAGAGCCAGTCACCCTAGCGCCTCCTTCAACCTACTAGATTAGAGAAAAATCAAATGATAAGGAAAACGAATGAGATCTGCAGGATACATAAACGATACAAAGTAAAAATTAATAGAGAAAGAGGTATTCCCTAAACCGAACTCCTAAGAGTCGAGATGATGGTGAGTTCCCCCACAAAAACGCGCTCTCTCTCTCTCTCTCCTACCGCACCTCCTCTCCTGCAGACGAAGTGGGTAAAGGAAAAAATGCAAGATGTATCCTGAATAAGATTCAATATAGAAGAGTAGCAATGCTAATCATCAGATCATCAAACCATGCACAAGATACACAGAAGAATAATCCCAGACAATATTCTCTTTATTCAAATTCTGGTGCCAAAGCTCATGAATACAATGGGGGATCACCTCTCTTAAATAGTTTGAGAGAGACGTAAGCCCTAACTCACTTTTACATCCAACGGTTGAGATTAAAACATCATCAACAGTGGAGATCAACAATACATAGATCACTACATGGATCAAGTGACTAAGTCAAAGAGGGGGTGCACTTTACTCAATGACGCCTATCCTAGGTGAAAGTCACAATATAACATAAGATGTGACATGATAATACATAGAAGGAGGTCACTAGGGGCTTAATTCACCCTAGGCCCCTTTACAGCTTCAAATCATATGATATAACCAATGTTCCCCCAAGGTTCCGGGACGGTGGGACGCGGGTTCGGGGAGATGCACATTCGGGACGTGTGGAGACCACCCCCAAATTTTAGAGAAATTCAGCGGGGACAGCGGGATGAGATAGTCATACAAATTTTAAAAATATGAAAAATATGAAAAATATAAATCCCAACAATAACAAACATTCATCATTCTAGAATCTGTAACCATGCAATGTAAATGCAAAATTCAAAGTTCAAACACATTACAGGATTCATCAAGATTATCATTATATTAATAATAATTTATAAATCTATTATGTATCAATATGAATCTATGACTAACATGCACATCATATTTGATAATCTTCAGATTTGACTTTTAAGTTTTAAAGTTTTAAGTGATTGAAAATGAATCAATGATACTAGAATCTAGATAGTATGATACTACACATTAACAAAATAATTAAAGTTTTAATTTTTAATTTGAAACAGACATTGCAAATTGCAATAAATTTAAAATGACTAAACTAGTAAACACTGAACAATAAACAATAACACTAAAGGTCAAAGACATTGAAATACTAAATACTAAAATAGTAAATTAAGATTGCTCAAAAATAGGAAAGAGTCAAAGACTTAGTCATCGGTATGAATAATAACTATAGTCTATAAATAGAGTACAAGCTATAATGAATTATTTAAAAATTTTAAACTTTTTATTTATAGTTTTTGATTTTTTTTAATGTTTAAAAACTTTATAAATAATTTAACTTTATAAATAATATATAAATATTAAATAATATCAGTTATATAATATACGTATAATAAGTTTATAAAATTTATAATTTTAATGAATTATTTATATTTTTTCAACTTTTTTTTAAAATTAAGAAAACAAATTAAAAAAAATCGAAAATATCCTTAGGAAGTCTCGACGAAGTTTCGGAGTTTCGGAGGGGGGACGCCCACGAGTTTCGGGGCGGGACGCCAGGAAGTCCCCCCAAGTTTCGCCACCCACCGAAACGTTTCGGCCTGCGTCCCCCCACGTCTCGCCAAAACGGGGACGTCCCGAAACGTTTCGGGTGGAGTTTCGGAGTCCCCGGGATGCCCGAAACGCCGAAACGCGTCCCCATGTAACACTGGATATAACAATACAATACATCATTAGCTAAGTAGAGGGGGCACCCCTTGGGGGGATTTCCTCACTGGCCGAGCCAAGATAAAAAATAATCTGGACAACTGTTGACTAAAAGCTGCTGGAGGACTGTCCGGTATGCTGAGACACACATCATATGTCAAAATTCCAAGCCATTTCCTTGACCCAGGAAGCCAAATCGATTTTTTCAGTGATTTCTCTAGTTCATTTTTGTTGATACAATCTCTTCTTAGATCTATATAACAAGACATAGAATGATAAGCTTGAAAATTTAGATCTACTTGTTATGAAGTAGAAAAGAAAAAAGGAAAAAGGTAACCAGAAAGAGATATTTTTTGAAGTTTGAGGATGAAGAAAGAGGGTTTCAAGCTCAAACTTGAACAAATTTGAGCATGGAGGGAACCTATGAGACAAGAAACATTAGAAAAATATGGTGAAGAAAGATAAGATGCAACTGAGCTCCGATCTTTACTTCACGTTTGGTGATCTGCAAAGCTACAAAAACCCTTCAAGCAAGTGATTAGATCTAGTATGGTAAATTAAACAAGAATAAAAGTGCATAAGTATAACTGAATACAACATGCAACTCTTAAATCTTAGATAACTACACATAAACAAGCAAGTTGAAACTTCAAATGCCTACTCTATGGATTAGAACACAACCTTCTAAGCTAGATAACACAACATGCATAAACAGTAAAGGAGCTACACAAATATCACCTCGGTTATAAGCCAAATATTCACCATGGAAGTTCTTGCACCATCAAATTGTCCTCCAAAGACTCAATTTTATTCATAAGAAAGATAAGCAGTTACAATCATACAGGCAAAGGTCCTCTACAAAATCATCCACCCTTGAAGAGGGAGAAGAGACCCCTATTTATGCAAAAAGAGAAGAGCTAATGCAACCCTAGCGAATTGCATGAAGGAGGGGTGGAACCATCAGTAGATGGAGTCTGTCTGCTGTGAATTGAGGGTGAACTAGACTCCGATAAGGTGTGGTTGGGGTGAGGTGGCCTCCACCCAGGCAAGATGCCCACCCTAATCATTGGTTTCATCAACCAACCAACTAAAACGTGCCAAAGTAGGAAAAACACCCATGCTAGGTTAGGAGGTGCAAATCCCAAGGAGGAGTTAATTGCTATGCTCCAATGCTGACTCAGATCAGCTGGGAATTGATTGGAATCTTCCCAGATGCTCTTTGCCATGTCATTTAGCTCTTTACTTTATTCAATTTGGTTTATTTTGGAGAGTTTTTTTATTTATCTCGATTTAATATTTTCTGATTATCTCAATTAAATATTCCTCATTTATTAAGTTTGAGAAAATGAGTGTTTTGGCTTAAAAAACAAGCACTCATTTGTGAAAATCCACCCCCAAACCACTTAATTATTACATTTAAAAATTTTCAATTAAACCATTGGAAAAATGGCTTTAATTAATTGAAAATTTTAATTATTAAAAAAAATAAAAACTCGAAGATGTCCGCTAAATTTTTTTTTGGACAATGTTTTAACATGCCTCGGGACCTAGGAAATGACCATAGGACATACCAATAGTGTCTAGTAGGTTCATATTTTATAGTTGGACTCTAATAACCCCTCAAGGCCTAATCGCCAAATTCGGGTATTCCAGCTTTGGAGGTAGCAAGAGAAAAACTCATCGATTATTACTCAGCTAAAGGCAAAGAATAATCGACAAGGGAAAAATCTCCTTGGAATACCTTATTTGATTGTTAAGTCTAAGGTAACCGAGCCACTCAAGACCCTCCCAACTAGCACACTTTATTACAAACCCCATGGGGTATGGTCATTTCGACAAACAATATAAAAGGCTAGCCAAAACTGGCTAAGTTTGGAACAAACTGAACTTATGAACTCTGGAAATGAACATGCATCATGTTCAATAACTGGCGTCTCAATAGAAAGTTCAACTATTGTACAAAATTGTTGGTAACACATTCCTTAATCAAAGCTTACAAAGGAACCTCCACAAACTGCCTAATCTTAGCAGCTGTATGGCCTAGTCAAATCACCCTAGAGTAGAGGTGTACGACCTGTTGAGAAGTTACAACCTACATAGAACGAATAACATCAGTTGTATGGCTTGTTGTGTAGATATGTAGAGACTGTACAGATCTGTATTTTACGGATTACTTTGATTGTGCTATACAAACTGCTTCTTCAACCTGTTTGGTTGTTGCTCAATCCTTTACCTCTTGTCTCTTCTTTCTCTCCTTTGGTTGCTTAACTTGTTCAACTATTCAACTATGTTCAAATCTTTCTACCTTGTCTATATTTATGCTTTGTCCAAAAACCTAATCTACCAAAACCCTAATCTCATCTTGAGATTGACAGTTGAGATTAAATCATAGTCTAAGTCATTAATATATTAAACACACTTTTTTAGACTCAACTACAAAGCATAATACTTTTCTCTTTTTCCTAAAGTGAATTACAAAATAGAATTAACTACCCACTTTACAATTCTTGCGCATTCATACTGAGCTTGTGCAAGAAGTTCCCGTTTGAGCTACATTTCTCTACATATCCAACCCCTTGGGGAATTAGAACCATCATACATGAACTAAGGTATTGTAGTCTCTAGACATGATGAACAAGTATACAATTACAACACCATGATTAGGTAGATATGCTCCATAATCATCAACTATATACCAAGTGGGTGATTCATCAATCAAAGCCATGTAACATGAAGAATACCAATATACAAGCCATGATCATGATAATTCATCCTAGAGAAAAGTGAGATTCCTCCATCAAAACACCCAACTACTCGAATAGAAGCAACATCTCAAAGACAAGAAAGGTGTGTAACTCCAATCCATCGAAAACTCCATGGGTACCATGTTGTAAATCATTTATTGTGATTTAAATCACAATAGTTACCCATATGCAATATGAGGGGTAGTAACTGGAATACATAATACCCATTGGGTCAAATAGGGAATCACCTTTTTCCTTGGAAGGAGATGTAACTTTGTAAGCAGTTCATTAACAATTTAACAAAGCATTGATAGAGAAGAGGGACACAAGTGCATAAATTTGTTCTTCAAAGTAACCATAATAGAATTTGTAAGTATGTTTATGTGAATATAGCAAGAATTTAAAAAAAAGTTATTAGATGATTGATAAGTGGTTAGGAAGATTCCTTTATATTACCTAAGAGATACAACCTTACAGTAAATTAGTATAATGTAATTTATATTTATTACCAAGACACTTTAATAGAAAGAACGTTGTAGTAAATTATTATAATGTAATTTATATTTATTACGAGGACAATTTATAGATTCAAGTTTGCAATACTATGTTCTATGACATCTGTTTTATTTTGTGGGGTGTCTGGAAATCGTGAACAAACCTAGGTAATGAGTGACAAGCATTCCACTAGTTTGAAGTTGTCTAGGTTGAATTGGGAAGGAATATATTCTATAGAATCTAATGCTTATGGTTCTTTTACTTCATGAAGAACAAATAAGATCATTATCAATATGCTTCAAATTAGCTTGATGAAATTCCTCCTTTTTTAAGGGGGAAAGGTGTTAGTTTTGTACCTAGGGAAGTGTTACCCTAGTGACTTTTGCCTTAGTCACTTAGAGAGGGGACATAAAGTGACCCTTGCATTAAATGACTTAGGTAAAAGCATTTAATTTGACTTTAGAGCATTAAAGTCACTTTTTGATAAATTTAAGTGGGTGAGTGAAATTAATATTTTAGAAATAAAATATGAGCATTTAATTTCAGCCCTTAATCTAACATAATCTCCATCGTTAGATTAGACTCACCCTAGGGTTTTCTCAAAAAGGCATGGGAAAGGCATTTTGCCTCACTTTGCAGATTGAAGTGAGAAGAGAAGTTTCATTTTTTGAGATAGAAAGGAAAAATTTGCAGCATGCAAATCGAGGAGAGAATAGCAGCAAACATGGCACGAAAATTGAGGAGAGGACAACAATACTTATTACTGGTCCGTACGGTATGATTTTCGAAGCAGCGGGCATGTTTTTCGAGGCAGATTTCTGGGGACGATTTTCGAGATTTTTTTTCAGGCACAGATTTCGAGGTCCATACAGTCAGTCCGTACAACGGCATGGAAATCGAGGAAGAAAACAGAGAAAAAAAAATCTGAGTTTGATTTTTTCTGTTTGGCGCAGAAAACAAGGCAGAAATTTTCTCTTCTGGGTTGAGATAAGTTGGTCTGAAAATTTCTGAGTTTTGCTGTAAATTTCATAATAATAAAATCTCTCTCTCTCTGACTGGTTTTCCCCTAGTGGGATTTTCTAGGGCCATTGGCCAAAAATACTAGTGTTTTGTGTGTTGAATGGTGTGCTGATATTTTATTTACTGTCACTGAAAAAGATTAGTTACAACAATGTTTTAAGTCTGAAATTTTTTGTTTATTTCCAACACTTTATTTTTTTGAGAATGTCATAAACACAGATATAATTTTTATTTAAAACCGGTGGCTGAAAACTTGTGAAAAATCTACATGGTATCAGAGCGGGTTGTGGCAGAAAATTAAATTTTAGCAGTGAAATAGTCATTTCCAGAATTCAAAGAAAACATTTGTGACAGTAGTACATTTTGCTGAAACTTGTTTTTTGAGAAAAATGACTTCCATGGGGTTGAGAACTGAGGATAGGTTGGATGGGGCAGCAAACTTTGTCTCATGGAAAGCCCGGGTTTTACTTGTGCTGAAGGAGAATGAGTTGTGGGAGGAGGTAGTTAGAGACACTACAGCAAATCCCGTTACTATTCCCGCTTCTACTGATGTAGCATTACTTGCAGCCTTTAATAAGAAGGATATTAAAGCCATGAGGATAATCTTAGATGCTGTTAAAGACCATGTTATTCCACATATTTCAGCGAAGGATCATGCACATGAGATGTGGTCTGCTTTGACCGGCTTGTTTGAGAGTACTAATGAAAACAGGAAGATGGTGCTTAGGGAGAAGCTGAAAAACATCAAGATGGTCAAAGGAGAGGTGTGTATGGCCTATCTTACTCGGGTCTCTCAGGTGAGATATGAGCTTCCAGCTGTGGGGGTGGTGGTTACTGGTCCTGAGTTAGTGCGGACAACCCTGAATGGGGTGACTGCACCTTGGGCTGTGTTTGTTCAGGGGTTGGTGGCCAGAGAGAACTTACCATCTTGGGACAAGGTTTGTGATGACTTTGTTCAGGTGGAGACTCGTAGGGGTTTCTTGCATTACAGTGGTTTTACTAGTAGGGGGGATGAGGAGGATGTGGCATTGGCAGCAAAGGGGAAGAAGAAGAACAAGAAGGGTGGGGCCAAGCAGCAACAGGATGGGCAGAAGAAGGATATGAGCACTGTGAAGTGCTTTGCATGTCACAAAATGGGACACCTTGCTGCTACGTGTCTGAACAAGAAGAAGAAGAAGCAGCAGCAGACAACTGCTTCAGCTGAGATTGATGATTTTGTAGCACAATTTCAGAGTGAGTTTTCACGATGCACTGGGCATTTTGAGAGAGAGAGAGAGCATCCATTCTCACCAGTGCGGATGTTGACAGACAGAGGGAGTTTTCCTGTGTGACAGACCATTCTTACAGTGCATCTACTTCCAGCACGTGGTACATAGATAGCGGAGCCTCGAGTCACATGACAGGTGCTTGTGAGATGTTCTTTGAGCTTTCACAGGCAGATACAGATGTGGAGGTTGTGTTGGGAGATGACTCAATAGTCAGTGCGGTTGGACGTGGGACCATTACATTTCAGAGGGAGTCCATGAGTCCCATGGTATTGTGGGATGTATTGTATGTACCAGGGCTGAAGAAGAACCTAGTGTCGACTTCCATGATCGAGGATCAGGGGCTTGGGGTGTCTTTCCTAGATGGACACGTGCATATGTTTCCCAAGACTGCAGGATCATCTGCTTCAGTTGCCATTGGAGCGAGATGTGGGAAACTGTTTAGGTTCTTGTTTCAGCCGCAGCATGCCTAGGCACATAGCAACGACAGTGAGCTGTGTGAGCTTTGGCATAGGAGGATGGCTCACTTGCATCATCTAGCCTTGAGGTTGTTGAGACAGATGGTGATAGCATTACCGGAGTTTAGCACAGGGCATAGTGATGTGTGCAGGGGGTGTGCTTTGGGAAAGTACACCAAGACTGCTTTTCCGAGCAGTGATAGCAGGTCAGCAGGTACTCTTGACTTGATACATTCAGACTTATGCAAATACGAGGATACGAGTATTAGTTTTGTACCTAGGGAAGTGTTCCCCTAGTGACTTTTGCCTTAGTCACGTAGAGAGGGGACATAAAGTGACCCTTTCATTAAATGACTTAAGTAAAAGCATTTAATTTGACTTTAGAGCATTAAAGTCACTTTTTGATAAATTTAAGTGGGTGAGTGAAATTAATATTATAGAAATAAAATATGAGCATTTAATTTTAGCCCTTGATCTAATCTAATCTCCACTGTTAGATTAGACTCACCCTAGGGTTTTCTCAAAAAGGCATGGGAAAGGCATTTTGCCTCACTTTTGTAGATTGAAGTGAGAAGAGAGAGCTGAGAAGAGAAGTTTCATTTTGTGAGATAAAAAGGAAAAATTTGCAGCACACAAATCGAGGAGAGGACAGTAGCAAACAGGGCAGGGAAATCGAGGAGAGGACAACAACATTTATTGTTGGTCCGTACGATACGATTTTTGAAGCAACGTGCACGTTTTTCGAGGCAGATTTTTGGGCACGATTTTTGAGATTTTTTTTTTGGCACGGATTTCAAGGTCCATACAGTTTGTCAATATGGTACAGTCTGTACAATTTGTCCATACAACGACACGGAAATCGAGGCAGAAAACAGAGAAAAAAAATCCAAGTTTGATTTTTTCTGTTTGGCACAGAAAACAAGGCAGAAATTTTCTCTTCCGGGTTGAGATAAGTTGGTCTGAAAATTTCTAAGTTTTACTGTAAATTTCCTAATAATAGAATCTCTCTCTCTGTGACTGGTTTTTCCCTAGTGGGTTTTTCCAGGGCCATTGGCCAAAAATACTAGTATTTTGTGTGTTGAATGGCGTGCTGATATTTTATTTACCGTCGCTGAAAAAGATTAGTTACAACGGTGTTTTAAGTCTGAAAATTTTTGTTTATTTCTAGCACTTCATTTTTCTGAGAATGTCATAAACAGAGATATAATTTTTACTTAAAACTGGTGGCTGAAAACTTGTGAAAAATCTATAAAAGGGAGAATAAAACATGTTTTTTCTTGTTTGTTAGAAATGCTCGTCACTCGGGGCCAGTACATTTCAACCATTGGCTAAGAAACTGCAACCCAAGGGCATCTAAGTAGTCAAAATCACCTGGGGATTGTTTCCACCTTTCACGCACCTGGGGGGTTAGGTTGGCGTGGCAAAAATCTTCAAGCCACTAAGTGTGTCCTTGGGGGAAAGTCTTGAGTCAAGTTTTGTCACTTGATCTTGACTTCTTCGTTTAGGCAAACTCCTAACGAAGCCAAGGAGGGTAGACCCTAAGAGTTACTAAGGACGATTAAGCGTTTTAGTGGTGGTTTGTGGATGAGTAAGTTGCTTAGGAGTTTTTTATGAAAATAAATGCTGGCACAAGATATTGCAACAATATATTTAAGCACGACAACATATAGATTATCTCAATAGATGATAAGTAAATGAGATGAAAGCAAATGTTTAAATGATACAAATAAAATACCAGTGCCAATAATGGTATCGAAAAAAGTAATGCTGAGAAATGTGTTGCAAATGCTCTTAGTTAGTTTTAGATTAATGATGAGATGAGTGGATTAAAAAGGGAAGTGGACTCCAGATATACCTGATGGTGTGAGGAGTATGTCCAGAAACTTTATCAAGTGTGGCTCCATGCGAAGAAATGTGGGTTGGATCGGAGTCTCTAGGAGGTGTCCAACACTACACCAATCAAGGGTGTAGCCTGATAGTATCCCAAGGTCGCTATTCAATGGTTCTCGTGTCCTCTGTGAAATTTCCCCACAGGAGATTAAATCGAGGCGTTGGATTTTCTCCTTGGGAGGTTAATTGAGTGTGAGACTAATTAAGCTAGTTACTTAATCTCTTTTTGGATGTGATCAACTAGTCGGTCAAAGCCGTAGAGATCCAAAGCATAACGGGGAATGAGCCTTGTTGATTTTAAGGTTTTCTAGAACAATGTTTTCTTGGTTAGAAAAGAAAAAATCCAAGAATCTCTTTCCAGCTTTAGTACCCGGGCAAGCCCTTGTCCGTGAACCATACTCGGGAAAGCAAGGTGGTTTATTTTAAAATGAAAAGAAAATTGAAAAATAAAGTGTCTAATTACTTCAATATCGAAGTAGTGGGTAAGCATTCGTTTACTTTGTAAGCAAAATGTATTGTAAAATAAAATGCACTCCAAAGTATACGATTTTGCAAATGAAAATTATAAAAGTGTTCCTACGTCTTGAGTAATAAAGTTTGCAATATTATTTTCTATGGTATCTGTTTTATATTTTCAAAGGCCTAAACACCAGGACGACTACCCCAAATTTGGAGGTACGAGTGAAAAACTCAAAAATTATTAGTCATTTGTTCAACAACCAATAATTAACAAGGGAAAAAACTGTCAGGGCTAGTCGGATTGATGTCTAAGTCCTCGAAAGACGAGTCTTTTACATACAGCTCTCACGCTAGCACATTTATTACAATCCCCCAAGGGGGTTTGGAGATGTGGTACAAAACATAAAAGGGCCTATAAGACCCGATGAACCTCAGAACTTTGATATGAACAAGTATCCTTGTTCAAACTTTTCCGGCTCACTTGAAGTCCAACTAAGTATGAATTAGTCGGCAACAGAGATCGCACCCGGATTGGGCCACACCAACGCTTAACATGGCTGGATTTTTTGGTGTCTCCTCCCAACTAAGTCACTCCTAAGGGTATTGAACTGGGGTCACTTTGCAAATGAAATCCACACCTTAACCGAATGAGCTAGCTGGACTTGACGGAACAATAAAGCATGTTAGAAAGCAGTTTTTGTGAGTATAATTTAGTAGGTTCGGCTGCATTATTAGTCTACTTGAGTTAATGATAATGTATTGAGTCTGAAATGGGAGTAATTTTCCTCTTTGGTGTTTATTGTATAGGCACTATTTCTTCCAAAAAGAATAACAATGTAAAAGCATTTGGAGATTTGCTTACTGAAATAACAGGAATTAAATCCTGTATGTAAGAAGCAGCCTGAATCTCCTGAGTGGTATTGGTTTATGTGCTTGAGTTGAAGCCTTGTTTGAAGATCAATATTTCTTTCCTTTGTGTCCTTTCTAAGTGAGTGCCACATCACCTCATTTATCAGATATTTTGTAAGTTATTAGGCAAACTGCGTGATTTTGAAAACATATTGGAAATAGAGTATTTTCTGCCTTCGCTTTTCTTGAAGTGAGTACTGAACCAGCTATTTTTATGACTCAACTCTTTTGAAAGACATAGTTGAGAAACATGCAAAGAAACTAAAAGATGCATCTTGTCTGCCCGATTCTGTTCTCTTATACTATTGGATTTTAATTAAAACCGAGATAGATTCTGATCTAAATATTTATAAGTCTGCAGTCTATGTCTGCATTCTAATTTCCCTACTGAGCATCTGCAATTATGTGACAAGACTATTGTTAACTTTGAAATGTCCTTTCAGTTATATCATTTATTAACTTGCTTATGCTGATGCAGGCTGCGCTTACAAAGAAAGTCACAGCACAAGTCAAACAACTAGCAAAAGATGAAGAAGAGAGTCTTGCTGAGACAACTTCAGATGAGGCTCTTCCTCCATATGATCAGGCTAAAGCTCTTGGGAAGACAAATATGGATGTTGATCGAATTGCTGCTGGATTACCATGTGGCAGTGAAGGATTCCTCTTGATGTTTGCACGCTGGAAAAAGTTGGAACGAGACCTGTACAATGAAAGAAAAGAGTATGTATAGTCCACAATATGTCATTCTTCTACTTTTGTTATACGTTTAGAACTTTATTCTGGCGTTATTTTTCTAAGCTTGGAAGCACTAGTCATTGGAGCCTGCTTGTATTGGTAAAGCTAAAATATTAGTATAAGTTGATCTAATGGTGGATACAAGTAAATAAATTATTATCCTTCCTCATGGTAAAATCTTTGTTTGGATGCAGCCGGTTTGATATCACACAGATTCCAGACGTTTATGATTCGTGCAAGTAAGCTAGTAAAACTTCAACGATCTTCTTTTCTTGTCATAGGAACTCACTGTCAGTTGCTATAATATATTTCCATGATAGAATTCTTCCACAAAGCATGGATTTCATAGATATTTATGGCTTTCCTATTCCTATAAAAACTAAGCATGAAATTTTTCTTGTTCCTATGGAAAGTAAGTATAGCTTTTCCTTGATTTATGGGCATTTACTTTCACATCACCATAGGATAATTGTTAAAGTAAATGTCAGTTTGTAATAATGGCCAATTAGAGATTAGACATAGGCATTAATAAAGTCATGTTGACAATAGGTTATATTATGATTATATGTTTGGTTTCAATATGGATTTCGTTGTGGGGCTTCCTAAGGTAGGCAATAAAACAATCATTATCGTAGTAGTCAATCGTCTAACCAAATGCGCCCACTTCAGTTCCTTACCACCAACTTTTACACCCTCACTAGGGGCACAAGTCTTCCTGGATCAAATTTTCAAGCTCCATGGCATGTCCATTTTTATTGTCTTTGATTGTGACCCCACTTTCACCAATAAGTTTTAGCAGGAGTTGTTTAATGTTTTAAACTTCAAGGAACTCAGTTGAATCTCAACACATCATATCACCCCCAAAGAGATGGTCAAATGGAAGTGGTAAATAAATGCTTGGAAACCTACTTGTGATGCTTTGCGTTAGACAAGCAACACAACTGGGCTCAATGGCTCCCTCTGGCTGAATGGTGGTATAATACCGAAAGGCACATAACATTCACAGCGAAAGGCACATAACAAATTAGATAAGATAGGTCAATGGGACTACTGAGTACAAAGATGCTATCACAAATTGGGAGTACCAAACGACCTCCTATAAAAAGTAGAAGACCATCTCACCTATACAAGCGGGTTACTTGTAATGCCTGACCTACTTGTAATCCCTTGTTTGAGTTTAAAGGAGCACTTTCAATGTCTGTATGTCCAAAACATATAATTTTTTTGTATGACACTTGTCCTAAACCACCATTTTCATTCTTTAGGCTATTCTCGTGTGTTTATTCAAAATAGAAATGTCTTTCTAAGGCACTTTTCCTAAACCATCATTTTCATTCTTTAGGTTTTTGTTATTTCTGAAAGTTGTTGATTTTTTAGTTAGAAAACGTTGGATGAATCAAAGACTTTTTACAGCCTAATATATGACTTTTACATAAAACATGTCTTGATTCTGTTGTATTTTACCGCTTTCTTAATCACATTGATATGTTGCTTTTAGGTATGACCTCTTACACAATGCACACTTGCATCTTGATGGCTTAGACGAACTCTTCAAAGTGACTCAGGTATGTTTACATTTATAGAGGTGCAATTCTGGTTAAACTATATCTAAAAACTATGGGATGGCTATTTTGTGGGGCTATTCCTCACACTGAATAGTAATGTGGTTTTCAATCAGGGTATTCTTGGACACTGGGTAGTCAAGTAGAGAATCTACGATGAAAACAATCTCTAATCAACATGACAAATTATTCTTTACCTTTAAATGATCATAATTTGTTTTCATATTGCAGTTGCTTGCAGATGGAGTTATTCCTAATGAATATGGCATTAATCCTAAACATAAACTCAAAATTGGCTCGAAGGTATGGCAGTCCAAATAAAGCTGTACTACATTTGTCTACCCAGTGCATGCACTGTTAGAATTTTCAACTTTTGTTTACAAATGCACTGTTGCAATCTTTAGTATTTTGATTACAATGATACAACCATCTGATATGTCTCTGAAATTATGCCTCTATCTACATAAAACAAGTTAGGTTTGTTAAATCATTATGGACTTCCCTTATTAGGCATTATGGCCTTCACTTATTAGTGTTGTGCCTTTAAATGTTTTTCACACTTGAAAATTTCAAGTGTCTTCTTGCTAGGTATTTGTGCCTTCATTGTAAATGTGCTCTTACTACTAATGCATGTCTGGTCTATTCTTTTCATCACCTGCTGATTGTCAGTAAAGATCAATTGGAATTTCAATACATAATGCTTCTTGACTTTCATGCAGTAGGATGATGGTTGTGATATATTAGTCGGGGGGGAGGGAGAGAGGTCTTAATTATATAGTGATCTTGACTGTCCAAGATTCCCTTTTATGTTTACCTCAATCAATCTAACCATAAACATTAGTCACTGGACTGTTATGATTTCCACATTTGTAGCTTCTTTGTTTTAACTTATCACCCAAATTGCAAAGGCCCTTTTGGATGGATTTTTTCATCTTTCTCAGGTCTGGTGAAAGAAATGCATAAGCAATTACTAATTCTTCTTTCTTGAGATGGTTCTTTCCATCTTTACTGGATTTTTTCAACTTTATTTTTACCTAAAGATCAAGATGCTGCTGTCTTTGCTTGTTTTTCTGTCTGTGCATGGATCTCAACATCTCTGACATCAATTAGTACAATTTTAGGTGTATGGAGGGTGGTATCACTTGGTTTGTCTGTTATGCATGTATATGTTGTATTCTTTCGATATAGTTGTTTTGACCTCTTTTACTGACAGAAAACTTTTACAATAGTTTTTACATGCCACTAGTGAAGAAGTATAACCACTTGTATGTGTTTGAGCAGCATGCCTCCTAGTTGGTTTCCTTTTAAGCCACTCATTTAAAATGATTTCCTCCAACTCATTTAAGAGTCTTTTCATTTTGCAAATGCACAAACCTCTAACTAAAATTTCTCAGATAAAGCTCAGGGTTGAACTGTTTAGTCAGAGATAAAAGAGGTTACTAGAGATATAGTATTTGTAGACATTGGTAATTAACGGTAAGACTCTGTTGTCCTATCCATGTGTATTAATAGATTAAAGCACTAAACATCTCAAATAAGTACAATTGACTTGTCAATACTTCTATCATTTTCGAAAGGAAATCATTGCCTTGTTTATACTTAATAGGACTCAGTGCTGATATTTTGCAGATTGCACGCCGATTGCTTGGAAAGATATTGATTGATCTTCGAAACACTCGCGAAGAAGCTATTAGTGTTGCAGAACTTAAGCACTCTCAAGAATGCTCTGACATATTTTCTCATGTTGGTGATGATGAATGTGATTCTGCAAAAAGATGTAGGAGAATGTCTGATGATTCAAGAAAATCAACTGAACAGGCATTGGATCCAGAAGATCATGACGGTAAAGAGACACAATATCGTCTAGATCCAAAGTAAGTTTCTATTTCCTGCCCTCCGCCCAAAGAAAAAGGGTAAAAAAATAAAATTTCCTTCCATAAGAAAAATAAATAAGCCGTCATTATTATGTTAGATTAGATATGTCAATCACTCCTTTCGATGCACTACCACTGATAATCTTCGCTTGAAATCATATTTATCTATTGGTTATCACTTGAAATTAATATTTGTTTCATAACTGTTCCTCCTGCTGCTGTTGCCAGGTATGCAAATGTCAGAACTCCTGAACGACATGTCCGAACTCGGCTGTATTTTACATCAGTATGTATACTACTATACATTTCTTTACATTTTCTAGGTCCACATTTTTCTACCTTCTAAAATGAGCACTCCTGGTTTTTATGGTTATGCTGTGTAAAGGAGGAGCATTCTCTACGTGCTTTTTAATAAACAATCCATAGATTCTATTTTGGATTTTCTCTACCATAGATGGTTATAATTGTTTATATAATGTAATAAGACGATTGCTGATCCATTTGAATAACAATGATCAATTAGGCCATTGTTAATTCTTGTTGTCACCTTTCACGCACCTGGGGGATTAAGTTGGTGTGGCAAAAATTTTCAAGCCACTAAGTGCGTCCTTGGGGGCAAGTCTCAAGTCAAGTACTATCACTTGATCTTGACTCCTTCATTTAGGCAAACTCCTAATGAAGCCAAGGGGGGTAGACCCGAAGAGTTACTAAGGCTGATTAAGCATTTTAGTGGTGGTTTGTGGAGATTAAGTTGTTTAGGAGTTTTTTGAAAGTAAATACTAGAAAAAGATATTGCAACAATATATATAACCACAACAACATATAAATTATCTCAACACATGATAAGTAAATAAGCTTAAAGCAAATGATTGTACGATACAAATAAAACACTAGTGCCAATAATTGAGTTGAAAAGTAATGTTGTTGTAGTGCTGAAAAATGTGTTGCAAGTGCTCTTGGTCAGTTTTAGATTAATGATGAGATGAGTGGATTATGAGGGAGGGGGATTTTCGTTATACCATGTGTAAATTTCCTTTAAAACTCAACTAGGGCTAAACAATATATATTTAATTTCCACTGATAACCACACATGAGTTTCTTTTACTAGTAATGCAACGGAAAATAAATATTGAGAAACACCAAAAACAATCACATCAATATAGACAGTGTTTTGGGTATGGAAACCCCTGGATAAAACCCAAGATGGGAAAATTGGTGCAGCAGTTAGATAAGAAATTTTATTATGAAGATGTAGAGTAATTACAATCCAACAGATGAATACACCCAACATGGCAAAATAGAGCCTCTGCAAAATTCACTGACCAAAACCCAACTGAAACGGTAAGGCCCCCTGCACAGCTGTACGGCCTCCTGCATGTTGAAATATTAACGAAGAAAGATGCAAAAGAGTAATTTTGCACAAAAGTGAAATTAGGATTTTGGAACCCTAATTAGGGTTTTTGTAACCTAATTTGGGTTTTGGTAACCTAATTTCTCAGTGACTTATAAAATGAAGTTTGAGTGTTTAGTTTACCATGCTTCTTGAGAAGCGAGTGAGAGAGTTCATCTTCTCAGGATTATGGATCAGGGCTACACATATCAAGGAAAGGGCACATACTGCTGGAATAGCTGGGAGTGCATTCCTGAGGAAGTAGAGAGGACAAATCTTCAGAGAGTGAAGAGTCCTTTCTCTTATAAAGTATCAGAAGAAATTTACTGAGTAGATTCAGTGTCTGAAGAGCAGCAGCAGAGTGAGCAACTGGAGGAAGACGTGAGTAGCAACACATCACACGTGTGGGACACGAGGGAGCTGCTGCACATGTGCTGAGGGGGCAGAGAGTGCCCAAAGAGTTGTGGGTTTTCTTCAGTGATTGAGAAAAGACTTTTAGTGATCAGTCAGAGTCAGACTGATAGCAGATTGGCTGAGTTGTGCCTTAGAGGAGTGAGGACGCAGCTGTAGAGTTGGGGTATGTTTTCAATGCTTGAGGACGTATTTCCACTGTCAGATTCGAGCAGAGCAGAGAAGATAGCCAAGGGAGCATTCTTTAGGGAGTTAGACAGAGAGTACAGTGTTTAGTGACTGATAGAGCGTGAGTTGAGAAATACAATGTGAGGGTGTATTGATAAGGGCGCATCTTCCAAGGGCAGCAGCTGCAACTGCTGTAGATCTAGGGCCTTGGCCCTTCAAGTTCATCCACTTGTATCTAAACTCATTTTGTACCTCTTCTATATTTATTTGTTTGCTATGGGCTCGAGAAAGTAGAAATCCCCACTGTTTCTTGGTTTTCCCCATTGGGGTTTCCAGGGTAATTTTTCGTGTCATTTGTGATTGCCTGATTGAGTAAGGATTTTCATGTGCTACAAGTTCTAAATAGATTTGAAGTATCGTTCATATTGGTTTAGTGAATTTTGTTGCCAGATTGATTATCCTGACTTCTCAGAGCGAGTGGAGACCTTTGAAAAAAACTAATATCGTATCAGAGCGTCATTAGAGGTCAAAGGAGGGAAATCACACTCAGATCTTCAAGCAGCATACCAGATATGTGTTAGGTTTCTGTGGAGGAGTCAGATCTGTGGAGAGGGTGACTAGTTCTACCCAATGTTATCAAAACCCAACTAGTTTTCAAAAAACCCGCCGGTTGGACCGGTTTACAAGCTTCACAGAGTAAAATCATGCACTCAAACTGTTTTTGGCTGGTTCCATACAAAAAAATTTCAGTTTCAAGGCTGAACTGGTCGGTTCCATACAAAACCGCTCAGTTTTGTCGAAACCAACCGGTTCAATACAAAACTGTCTGGTTCTGTACAAAAACGCCAAGGACCCCAAAAACAACTTATTTCAAATTCTTTCAATAAAATAAAAAATAGGGTCCACATGTGAGTTGTTTAATTGACCCACGACCCTTCTAATGTTATAAAAGGAGGCTCCCACCCTCCATATCAATCACATTTAGTTGTGGATGGACTTGGGCCCTCTTCCACAACAAGAGGCTGTGAACATTGATGTTGCAGTTAGACAAGTGCCTTCAGGCCTAGGGTAGTCAAGCCATGCTCATGTTGAGGATGTAGATGATGACTCTGAGTCTGAGAATGAGGACTCAGATAATTTGTAATATCCCAAACTAATATTTTCCTGTTTATGTGTATACTGTAGATGGCTAATAGACTTACTCCTTAATCAAATAGGAAAGTAAACCCCGAACTTTGCATGCATGCAGTTGCATGCAAATATGTGCCCTAGAAAAATACTGATATGCTATAAAATAGGAGAAATCAATGCATGTACATACCGGTATATAGATCAGCTGATGGTGAAGACACTGGTCCCAGCATGCAAGGATTCAGCCGGAGGAATAAGGAGATACACCAAATCGTCCTCCACAGGTGAATGCGCCCTCCTCTCAAACTATATAAGCTCCAGGATAATAAATAAGGTGCTGCTGGAAGCTCGGATGATGTGCACTAGGGTTATAATACCCTCTGATGATGATGGAAGCAGCATGTGGAAGTTTTGAACCCTGTAGGTAGGAAAACAAATTGCTTTGTCTCTAATCACGGTGACACGGTGTGACGGTGAAACCCTCTGGCTGGATGAATAATCAACCTCCCGGAATAACTGCTGAATGCATAGTTACATATATCGGCAATATATCATCGACATCGCGATATATCGCGAGTCAATGGAGTCGGCGATATATCGCCACTAAAATATCGTGACACATTCCCGATAAATTAAAATATCGCGACATATTAAAACATCGTGATATATTCCGAAAATATTGCGAGTCGATGCAAAATATCGCCCTGCTCATTAAAAATTAAAAAAAATCGCCATAAAGAGGCCGCATACGCGTTTTTCCGGTTCATTTGGACATTGTGGCTTGGAGGAAGTGGAGCTCTGACGTCTTGGGCAATTTTCTACAAGAGAGGAAGGGGGCAAAGGCAAACCATCAAGTTTCCATTGCATTTAATCAGGTATGTATTCTTAACTTTGAACTTTCATTTTTTTTTTTTTGCTTGAGATTTGTTGCTTAATGTAGATTTAATGTAGGGTTTAGGTTTAGATTTAGTGTAGGGTGTAGATTTGCCATTACAATCATAGCCTATAGGGTTTTAAAAGGTTTTAAGTAGGCCACCCTCCCATTTCTTCTTTGTCATTGTTTTCAAGAATCAAAATTTTAAAGAACATTTTAAAATTGATTCATTTTTGTTTGTTTGTTGTGGCATAGGTGACACAATGCCAAAGCCATTGGATCCAATGTGGGAGTATGGGCAGCCAATTGACCC
>LPNX010509769.1:894769-929287 GCA_001517045.1 Pseudotsuga menziesii
TTCACCCCCTAACTATGGATCTCATACTAATGCAGGTTACTTTCTTAGCGCCTTAATGACATGGTTTATGTCTACTACAATCTAAGGTTGCAGGTGACTCAAATTGAGAAAGTGCCCAATTCAGATGCCATTTCCATAGTTACATATATCGGCGATATATCGCCGACATCGCGATATATCACGAGTCGATGGAGTCGACGATATATCGCCGCTAAAATATCGCGACATTTTCCCGATACATTAAAAAATCGCGATATATTCCGAAATTATCGCGATTCGATGGAAAGTGTCGGCCTGCTAGTTAAAAATTAAAAAAATTTGCCATAAAGAGGCCGCAGATGCGTTTTTTTGGTTCATTTGGACATTTTGGCTTGGAGGAAGTGGAGCTCTGACGTCTTGGGTGATTTTCTACAAGAGAGGAAGGGGGCAATCAAGTTTCCATAGCATTTAATCAGGTATGTATTCTTAACTTTGAACTTTCATTATTTTTTATTTTACTTGAGATTTGTTGGTTAATGTAGATTTAATGTAGGGTTTAGGTTTAGATTTAGTGTAGGGTGTAGATTTGCCATTACAATCATAGCCTATAGGGTTTTAAGTAGGCCACCCTCCCATTTCTTTGAAGTTTGAATGTTTTAAATTTTTAATAATTTCATTGTTTTCAAGAATCAAAATTTTAAAGAAGAACATTTTAAAATTGATTCATTTTTGTTTGTTTGTTGTGGCAATGTGGCATAGGTGACAGTGGACACAATGCTTAAGCCATTGGAGCCAATGTGGGAGTATGGGCAGCGAATTGACCCTAATAATCGGCAAAGGTTGAATTGCAAACTATGTGGGAAGGATATTTCTGGTGGAATTAGCCGCTTGAAATACCACCTTGCCAAAATTGTTGGGCATGAAGTGGATGTTTGTCCTGCTGTTACCCCAGAAGTGATGCGTATTGCAAACCAATCCATTCTTGACATGGCTAAGAAGAGGGACGAGAAAGAGGAGTTCAGACATGAACTTGCATCTAGAACACAGTCACGAACCATGGGAGGCACAAGTGACATGCATTCCTTAACCTCATCTACACGACCCCCACATTCCACCGTGCCTTCTTTAGCCTCACCTTATGTGGCATCGTATTCGAGGCAACCTTCTGTTCGAACCATGCTCAAACAAAGGGAGAAGGATGAGGCGGATAGAGTTGTGACAAAATGTTTTCTATGGGGTGATGTGCCTTTCAACATCGCCAAAAACAACCCCTACTATCATGCCATGTTTCAAGCTGCTGGCGCTGTTGGTCCAGATTATAGGGGGCCTTCCTATAATGATTTGAGAGGGAGACTCCTTGATGAGGAGAAGGTCGATTGCACCCGGAGATTAGATGAGCTCAAACAGTCATGGGCGGTCACCGATTGCACTATTATGTCGGATGGATGGACTGATGGGAAGGGCAGATCCATTATCAATTTCTTGGTCAATTGTCCCAAGGGGACAGTTTTTATCAAATCTGTTGATGCATCTCCCTATGTTAAAGATGCACGCTTATTATGTGATTTGCTGGATAAGTTTATCCAAGAGATAGGGCCACAATATGTTGTCCAAGTCATTACGGACAACGCTGCCAGTTATGTTGCTGCTGGGAGGATGCTTATGGAGAGGTATGCAAGCTTGTATTGGACTCCTTGTGTTGCCCATTGCATTGATTTGATGCTAGAGGACATGGGAAAACTTCCTTGGATCAAAGAAGTCATTGATTCAGCTCGGAGTGTGACAAAATATATATACAATCATACATATGTTCTTTCACTCATGAGACGCTTCACGGGAAACAAGGAGTTGATGCGGCCTGCAATCACACGATTCGCCACTTCCTTCATTTCTCTTCAGTCTATGCATAAGGTTATGATGGAGTTGCAGCGGATGTTTCTTTCTGATGAGTGGGCATCTTGTGTCTATAGCACCAAACAAGATGGGAAAACCATTGCTCGAATGGTGCAATTTGATTTGACTTTTTGGGCATGATTGGAGCAGGTATGTGCCATCAGTGAGCCTTTGGTAAAGGTTCTTCGTTTGGTTGATGGTGAAAAGTCCGCAATGGTCTACTTGTATGAGGCCATGGATAGGGCCAAGGAAGCTATCCATCACTACTATGAGGACAAGGGGGAGGTGGGACTCACAAGACGAGCTGAACTATGGAGTGTGATTGATGAACGATGGAATAATACTCTCCATCGTCCCATTCATGCAGCAGGGCTCGACTCAACCCTGCTTTCTCTTATGCATGTGGCTTTCAGTTTGATGCCGAGGTCATGGATGGCTTTCTCCAGTGTGTTCAGAGGATGGTGTTAACTCCCTCTGAGAGCGCAGAGATTTCTAGACAGATGGAGATCTATAGGATGTCAGGTGGCACTTTTGGCTATGACATGGCTGTCCAGGATAGAACCACAAGGATGCCAGGTACAATTTGTTTAAAACTTTCAAATTTTGATCTCTTAGATTCTTAATTAATTACCCTTTCATTTCTATGTTTTTTACTTGGTAAAAATTTAATACATTGTAATTTGTAATTTGAATTTTGTCTTAATGTTTACCTTCCTTGTTTTCTTTGTAGATGTGTGGTGGACTAACTATGGTCGCAGAGTCTCGGAGTTGCAAAGACTTGCCATTAGAGTGCTAAGTCAAAGTTGCAGCTCATCAGGGTGTGAGCGCAATTGGAATGTCTTTGAGAAGATACACTCCAAGAAGTGCAGAAGGTTAGAATTTTCAATATAGAAATGTTAAAGTTTAAACTTAAATTTATAATCTTTGCTTCTTTATAATTTTATTAATTTTAAATATAATTTATTACAATTTTGAATTTGAATTTATCATCATTTATCACCCCCTAACTATGGATCTCATACTAATGCAGGTTACTTTCTCAGCGCCTTAATGACATGGTTTATGTCTACTACAATCTAAGGTTGTAGGTGAAACAAATTGAGAAAGTGCTCAATTCAGATGCCATTTCATTGGATGACATTGACACTACCAGCAAATGGAGGGTGGAGATGGAGGATCCTGTGATGGACGAGGCACCTGAATGGTTGGAGGAAGAGGGGGATGATGATGCAGATCCGTCAGAGGAGGAGGGGGAAGAGGAGGATGCTGATGTTCCACTTCTAGAGGATGACTATGACTATGACTATGAGGACATTGAGGAGGAGGTTGATATTCATTTGCAGCGCCGACCAACTCCAGGTGGCCCACCACCTCCACAGAGTCATACAGTTGGGACTGGGAGGAGACAGCTCACATTCACCTCCCCCTCATCCACAGCATCTACTCAAGCAGTTGGAGGTTCTAGTTCCACCCCAGGCTCATCTGGACCACCTCCACGACCACCTACTGCTTCTAGAGGAAGAGTGGTGCCACTGCTAGTGCCCTTGACCTGTAAAAGGGGTAGATTGATTAGAGGATCATCCTCAGGGAGTCGATGACTTGATTCCTATTTTTATCATTGTACTATCATATTATGTTGGTGTCCTATGTCTAGACTCTATACACTATCTACATGCCTCATGAGTCATGACTCATGATGATTCATCTCTTGAGAGACATTTATTTTGATCATTTGATGTGATGTTCTATCATTCCATCAAGAACACATTTCAGTATTTTGATACTTTATACTATATAGTCGAACTCGATATTTGATCATGATCCACCATTTGACATATTATGCATCTTATATATGAGTTGTATTTTAATATTTATGTGGAAATGTGTTTATTTGATGTTGTTGTTGCTTTAGATGTTAAAAAAATTGAAAAAAAAAGTTTATTTTTGTATTTTTTAATGCAAAACGGCATTTGCCGATATTTTTCGATATTTTCGCTGTTGCTGCCGATAAGTTTCATTCCGGACCCCCGGCGATATATTCGCCGACACGATATATGTAACTTTGGCCATTTCATTGGATGACATTGACGCTACCAACAAATGGAGGGTGGAGATGGAGGATCCTGTGATGGACGAGGCACCCGAATGGTTGGAGGAAGAGGGGGATGATGATGCAGATCCATCAGAGGAGGAGGGGGAAGAGGGGGATGCTGATGTTCCACTTCTAGAGGATGACTATGACTATGACTATGAGGACATTGAGGAGGAGGTTGATACTCATTTGCAGCGCCGACCAGCTCCAGGTGGCCCACCACCTCCATAGAGTCATACAGTTGGGATTGGGAGGAGATAGCTCACATTCACCTCCCCCTCATCCACAGCATCTACTCGAGCAGTTGGAGGCTCTAGTTCCACCCCAGGCTCATCTGGACCACCTCCACGACCACCTAGTGCTTCTAGAGGAAGAGTGGTGCCAGTGTCCTTGACCCGTAAAAGGGGTAGATTGATTAGAGGATCATCCTCAGGGAGTCGATGACTTGATTCCTATTATTTATCATTGTACTATCATACTATGTTGGTGTCCTATGTCTAGACTCTATACACTATCTACATGCCTCATGAGTCATGATGATTCATCTCTTGAGAGACATTTATTTTGATCATTTGATGTGATGTTCTATCATTCCATCAAGAACACATTTCAGTATTTTGATACTTTATACTATATAGTCGAACTCGATATTTGATCATGATCCACCATTTGACATATTATGCATCTTATATATAAGTTGTATTTTAATATTTATGTGGAAATGTGTTTATTTGATGTTGTTGTTGCTTTAGATGTTAAAAAAATTGAAAAAATATGTTTATTTTTGTATTTTTTAATGCAAAACGACATTTGCCAATATTTTCCGATATTTTCACCATTGCTATCGATAAGTTCCATTCCGAACCCCTAGCGATATATTCGCCGACACGATATATGTAACTTTGGTTGAATGTAACCTGATGATGAACTAGTGTTGAACCTAGATGATCCAACCTGATGATGAACTAGGGCAGATAGATTTCGCTGCCGAAATACACCAGTTAGCTGAGCATGCGCTCAAGCCCAACTTAGCTCGCCGAGCTCTCCAATTCGACTCCACAAATCAATTATCACATAAGTGACTTCTCCATTCACTTTATCTTTCTTTTATAACTCTCAACTGCGAAAACCCTAATTTTTGACCTAATTAGGTGACTTTAACTTCGAATTTGCAGTTGACTTGCATGCATGCGCATGGAGACTTAATCGGGTGCATGCATTATTAAATAATGCCCGGATGTCATGCATGCAGGTGGTCTTTGGCTCTAGTGGCCCTCTTTGACCCAATTGTGATATAATATTGATATACTGATTCCTTGACTGTCAGTACTCGCTCGAACCTATAGGAATCACATAGGTTAGCGGGTTGGACCTCAATGCCTAAGCAGAAGAGGACATTATAGTCCTCTCCACTCGAATTTGCTTGTCCTCAAGCAACTGTAAAGTTGGGTGCTGTAATACTTGTTCTGCCTCCCAAGTAGCCTCCTCTATAGGCAAATCTTTCCACTGAACCAGGTAATCTTTGATGATTTTGTTCCTCAGTTTCCGCTCTTGCACCTCTAGGATGCGCTCCGGAATCAGAACCAATTGCCCCTCGTCATCAAGGGGAGGCAGCTCGGAAGATGTAACAATCTGTTGACCAACCACCTTCTTGAGATTGGAGACATGAAATACGTTGTGAATCTTGCTCTCTGGGGGTAGTTCTAGCTCATATGCTACCTCTCCAACCTTCCGAATTATCTTGTATGGACCATAGAAACGAGGTTGGAGTGTTTCTGCTCCTTTCTTTTTAAGAGATGACTTTCGGTAAGGCTGGAGGCATAAATAAACGAAGTCTCCCACCTCAAAACTGCGCTCAACTCTGTGTCTGTCTGCATATATCTTCTGTTGATTCTGAGCAGCCTGTATGTTCTCCCTAAGTATCTTGAGGATATCTTGACCCTCCTGAATCCACTCCTTGGCCTTGGGGGCCCTGGTATCGCCAAATATTCGGTCTGCAAAAGTGGAAGCATCATACCCATACATGGCTCGGAAAGGGGTCATCCTAATGGTCATATGGTAGGTGGTGTTGTAACAATGTTCACCCAAGTGTAACCATTTGATCCATGTCCTCTGTTGACCTGATACGTAATTTCTCAAGTATCCCTCAATCCATTTATTAACAATCTCTATCTGCCCGTCACTTTGCGGATGATAACTTGTGCTCATGGCTAACTCGATCCCCCCTAATCGGAAAAGCTCTTGCCAAAAGGCTCCTGTGAATTTGCTGTCCCTGTCACTGACAATGGTCTTGGGTAACCCATGGAGTCTAAAGACCTCTCTGAAAAATAGTTCTGCTACCTGTGTTGCTGAATAATTTGATGATATGGCAAAGAAGTGAGCAAACTTAGTCGATCTGTCCACTACTACGTACAAGCAGTCTCTGCCTTGGACCTTGGGCAACCCAGTAATGAAGTCCATAGAAATGCTTTCCCATTTTGCTCGGGAATAGGTAAGGGATGTAGTAAACCAACTGGGTGGATGTGCTCTATTTTGTTTTGTTGGCACACGCTGCACTCCCTCACATGTTGTATCACATCTTTCTTGAGGCCCTTCCATGAGAACCTTTCTCTAATCTGTCTGTAGGTCTTGAGAAACCCCTGATGCCCTGCTAATGGTGAATCGTGCGATGCCTGTAAGATTTTCTTTTTGAGGGGAGACTCTGGAACCAAGAAGATTCTGTTTTTGTAGTATATGATATCATCAATGACCCTGTACCTATCATCCTGAATTTGTCCATCCAATAGCTCATAAGCAAACTTATCTTTGGAGTACTCAACCAAAAGATGAGACCTCCAATCTGATGAGATGCTCATAAGGGATAAAGTAGCTGGTCGTCTAGAAAGTGCATCGGCCACTACATTGCTCTTCCCCTTTACGTACTCAATCTCGAAGTCATAAGCCTGAATTTTATTTACCCATTTCTGTTGTCTCTCGTTTAGCTCTTTCTGCTCTAGGAAGTATTTCAGGCTGTTGTGATCTGTCCTAACCTTGAACCTGGCACCTACTAAGTACTGCCTGAACTTGGCTAGCGCATGGAGGATAGCTAACATCTCTTTGTCATATATCGAATAGTGGCGCTCATAGTCTTTGAGCTTCCTGCTCTCAAATGCAATGGGGTGGTTGTTCTCCATCACAACTGCCCCAATTCCCTCTCCTGAAGCATCGCATTTTAACACAAAGGATTGAGAAAAGTCTAGTAAAGCTAATACTGGGCATGAACTCATTACCTCCTTCATTTTCTCGAATGTTTGTTGTGCTGCCTCCGACCAACTAAATGCTCTCTTCTTGGTAAGATCTGTGAGGGGTGCGGTCATCTATGAGAATCCGCTAACATGCCTCCTGTAGTAGGTGCAAAGGCCCAAAACGCCCCTCAGTTCTGTCACATTTTTAGGTGTAGGCCAATCCAAAATTGCCCGAATCTTCTCTAAGTGCACCTTGTCCCCGTTGGCCCCTATCACATGTCCTAAGTACAACATCTCCTGCATGTCGAACTCACACTTGGACATTTTGGCATATAGTGACTGCTCCTGTAGAATACCAAGTACTTCATCAAGATGTCTCAAATGTTCTTCCCAAGTCCGACTGTATATCAATATGTCGTCGAAGAATACCAGAATATATATTTACGCAACTGTGTCATGAAGATACGGTTCATGCATGATTGGAAAGTAGCTGGTGCATTAGTGAGCCCAAATGGCATCACTAGAAACTCAAAATGTCCGTAGTGGCAACGAAAAGCGGTCTTCGGAACATCCTGTTCCCTGGCCCGAATCTGATGGTACCCTGAGCAGAGATCAATTTTGGAAAAGTACTTTGCCCCCTGTAGTTCATCCATTAACTCATCAATCCAAGGGATGGGATACCTGTTCTTTATGGTCTTCTTATTGAGTGCCCTGTAATCAATGCACATGCGTAAGGTTCCATCCTTTTTCTTCACTAGCACTACTGAAGATGCAAAGGGACTGGAGCTAGGTTTGATGTATCCCAGCTTGAGTAGTTCCTTGATTGTACTCTCGATCTCATCTTTATACCTCTTGGGATGTCTGTAAGGAGTGGTGATAACTGCTTGGGTCCCCTCCTCTAACTCAATAATGTGCTCAAATCCCCTATCTGGAGGTTGACCTGCTGGAAGGTCTCTGAATACTACCTTGTGCTTCTGTAGTAAGGCCTCTATATCTGCTGGATGTTGTGTGGCCTCATCTGGTGGTTTCCTGAAGGTAACCATACACTCTGCAACCCACTCAATATCTCCCTGCCGGAGTACTGCCTCCATCCTG
This sequence comes from Pseudotsuga menziesii, assembly GCA_001517045.1. Taxonomy (NCBI): domain Eukaryota; kingdom Viridiplantae; phylum Streptophyta; class Pinopsida; order Pinales; family Pinaceae; genus Pseudotsuga; species Pseudotsuga menziesii. The sequence goes on from LPNX010509769.1 coordinate 903,053, forward strand.
TGTGATGTCACTGCTGTGGGAGGATAGGTATTCATCCTTCTCAATACCACCTTCTGTCCTTCTGCTCCTGTAAACTCCATCTCCATGGTCTGGTAATTTGTGGAATACTTCCCTATGGAATACAGCCATTGAACTCCTAGTACCACACTCATGTTAGGTACATCTACCACATAGAATGTCTCTATCACTGTATAATTCCCAAGTGTTACCTTTAATTTAGGAATCCTCTGACTACACTCCATGGTGTGACCTGCTGCTGCTACCGAAAACCCATCAAAGCTCTCAGTCTGAATGTCTCTCTTTTTAACCCATGTAGCATCAATAAAGTTGTGGGATGCCCCACCATCTATCGGTATTCCCACTCTGTGGCCCTGTACAGTACCTCTGATTCGAAGAGTGTGGAATCTAGGAACCCTTGTCATGGTAGCAATGGTACCTCCTAAGGCCTGTCCCTCAGCAACTATCTTTGTTGTCTCTCCCTGCTCCTGATCCTGGTAATCCTCATCCTCCTCACTGTCGGAATAAGCCTCTATGTAGTAGGCCTTTCCTTTTCCTGAACATCTGTGACCTGGTATCCATGGTTCCTAGCAAGTGAAACATAACTTTTTTCTTCTAAGGTCTTGTCGGGTATCATTGTCCATCCATTCTTTCTTGGGCGATGGTTTCCTTTCTTTATCTTTAATAGGAACATTGGTCCTGGGAGGAAACCTATTTTTGGGCACTGCATCCTGCAAGTCTCTAGTCCATCTGATGGCATCTGCTAGGGTGGTGGGCCTATAAGACTTGACCCATCCCCGTAAGGGTTCAGTGAGAGCCTCAATGAACAACATAATCAACCTGCTCTTTGATATATCTGTGACCATGATTTCTATCCTCTGAAACTCAGAAATAAAAGCATCTGCACTCCCTGTCTGCTTGAGCTGTGCCAACTCCCTAAAGTGTAAAATCTGTGTATGAGGTGATGGTGTTGTGACCCAGTGTCACTAACCCGTGGTACCACCACTCATGTGCTTCTCCGTCCAAATGCAAAGTAGCCAATTTAATGGCATCTATCTCAATCATGGGGTTGAGCTGGAAGTATGTATCCAACTTCTGCACCCAATTCCTAGCTGGGCCACCCCGGGTGCCCTCAAAGGTAGGGATAGTCAGTTTCCCTATGGTGCGCTGTAACTCATAGTTCTGGGTGAATGGCCTATTGTAAGCTTTGGGTTTGTTCTTACTTTTAAAGTGGTAGAAGTCAGTGAAGGTCATGGCTGAATGAAAGTCCTCTCCTAAAGCCCTATATTCTCTCAGATAGGCACTCATGGGTTCTTCTGGTTCTGCTTGTGCTAGAGGCACTGCAGCTGGACTATCTAAGAATTGAGGCATGGTAGGTTGGAAACGCTTGTATATATGGGGATGGCTCTGCATGTTGGTATGTAAGTGCTCCCTACTACTGCTGGTGGATACCCTATCACTGTTGGGAAATAAGGGACTGTGTGGGGTGGGCCCATTCTTCTCAGTCATTTGCCTGAAGGTGCTCATCATTTCTTTTTTCCCAGTGGTGAGTTCTTTTATGGCTGATATGAGACTATTGAAAGCTATTTTATCATCATCGGCCATTGTTTCTTTGCCTTTTTCAAACTGATACTCTTTGTTCCCCAAATCTATGTCCTCTAACTCCTCTTCTCTGTCTCTATACCTCTGTCTCCTGTGAGTAATGTTGTATGGGTCTCCTGGATTCATTTATAATTTTTGCATGCCCACAGCTGGCAAGGAAAATAGCTTTGATACCACTGTAATATCCCAAATTGATATTTTCCTGTTTATGTGTATACTGTAGATGGCCAATAGACTTACTCCTTAATCAAATAGGAAAGCAAACCTCGAACTTTGCATGCATGCAGTTGCATGCAAATATGTGCCCTAGAAAAATACCGAGATGCTATAAAATAGGAGAAATCAATGCATGTACATACCAGTATATAGATCAGCTGATGGTGAAGAGACTGGTCCCATCATGCAAGGATTCTACCAGAGGAATAAGGAGATACACCAAATCGTCCTCCACAGGTGAATGCACCCTCCTCTCAAACTATATAAGCTTCAGAATAATAAATAAGCTGCTGCTGGAAGCCCGGATGATGTGCACTAGGGTTATAATACCCCTTTGATGATGATGGAAGCAACATGTGGAAGTTTTGAACCCTGTAGGTAGGAAAACGAATTGCTTTGTCTCTAATCACGGTGACATGGTGTGACGGTAAAACCCTCTGGCTGGATGAATAATCAACCTCCCGGAATAATTGCTGAATGTAACTTGATGATGAACTAGTGCTGAACTTGGATGATCCAACCTGATGATGAACTAGGGCAGATAGATTTTGCTGCCGAAATACACCAGTTAGCTGAGCATGCGCTCAACCCCAACTTAGCTCGTCGAGCTCTCCAATTCGACTCCACAAATCAATTATCACATAAGTGACTTCTCCATTCACTTTATCTTTCTTTTATAACTCTCAACTGCAAAAACCCTAACTTTTGACCTAATTAGGTCACTTCATCTTCTAATTTGCAGTTGACTTGCATGCATGTGCATAGAGACTTAATCGGGTGCATGCATCATTAAATAATGCCCGGATGTCATGCATGCAGGTGGCCTTTGGCTGTAGTGGCCCTCTTCGACCCAATGGTGATATAATATTGATGCCCTAGATCTTCTATATATGGCATCAGTCTTTGGCTGATTCTTTGACTGTCAGTACCCGCTCGAACCTATAGGAATCACATAGGTTAGCGGGTTGGTCCTTAATGCCTAAGCAGAAGAGGACATTACATAATTCTAATATATGATTAGAATTATTAGATTGTAGATTCTAGAGCAGTCATATGCTTATATTTTGACTTTAGAGGCCATTTATAACCTCTTTGTTGATGTACTTTTTTTTAGATATGTATTTGCAGTCGATGCTATTTTGGTTTTATACACTCTTGCTATATACATGAGAAACTTTGCATATCTGTGTATAATGGTTTGAATTCACATGGATGCACATGGATATATATGTATTTTTTGAAAATATGAATGTTTTATTTTTTTGCTCAACCGGTTTATTGGTCCGGTTTGTTTCTTGGTTTTTGTTCGGTTCTAGTTCCCAGGGTCAATCGGGTCGACCACCGATTTGGTTCTAATAACATTGGTTCTACTAGATCTTAAGAGTAGGATTTAGATCTGACTGTAGAGGTCATATCTATCAAATCTGGAGTGTTGGAGTCGAGATCTGAGACAGATCTTGCCAGTTCAGTTGGATAGAGACAAGATCTACCCAAATCTACAATGCAGGACTCAGATCTGAGTTGGTGAAGGTCAAATCTACCAGATCTGATTGCTGGAAAATAGATCTGAGTTAAATCCCTCAGATCTTGGTGTGTAAAAGTCAGATTTACTTCTTTCATGAAAAAGGAGTTCTAGTAAGGCCTCATGGCTATTGAGATAAGAAACGATAACACATAGTGTCTTCTCATTACTTGCCATTCATGCACTTCTGCAGATATAGATGAGAACTCTACAGGAAAAATTGACAGAGAATTGTCATTGATATCCAGTCAATCAACAAGTGCATCTACTATTGGCATTTGGTACATTGACAGTGGGGCCTCCAGTCACATGACTGGCATTAGACAATACTTTACAGATCTCACTGAAACTGGGTTAGATCTAGATGTAGTACTGGGAGACAACTCCTCAGACAAGGTTGTTGAATGAGGAACTGTTTCCTTTGAAAGGAATCATGGAGAATCCATGAAGCTAAGAGATGTCATGTACGTTCCTGGATTAAAGAAAAACCTGGTGTCAGTTTCTACTATAAAGGATAGGGGATTTTGGGTGATGTTTCAAGATGGACATGTGCTCATACATCCTAAGGGATCCATCATAACTTCAGCAGTGAAAATTGGTGTTTAAAGTGGGAAACTTTACAGGCTTAGTTTTCAACTTCATCATGCTCTAGCCCATGATAGTAGCAGTGATTGCAGTGACTTATGTGAGTTGTGGCATAGAAGGATGGCTCACCTACATCATCTTGGTTTGAGGATTTTGAGGGAGATTGTGACAGGTGTTCTTGAGTTTAACATAGAGCACATTGAAGTGTGCAAAGGGTGTGCTCTTGGTAAGGGTGTGCAGCAGCTGGAGGAAGACGTGAGCAGCAACACGTCACACGTGTGGGACATGAGGGAGCTGCTGCACATGTGCTGAGGGGGTGGAGAGGGCAAAAAGAGTTGTGGGTTTTCTTCAGTGACTGAGGATAGAATTTCAGTGATCAGTCAGAGTCAGACTGATAGCAGATCGGCTAAGTTGTGCCTCAGAGGAGTGAGGACGCAAGTGTACAACTTGGGTACGTTTTCAGTGCTTGAGGATGTATTTCCACTGTCATATCTGAGCAGAGCAGAGCAAATAGCTGAGGGAGCATTCTTTAGGGAGTTAGACAGAGAGTACAGTGTTCAGTGACTGATAGAGTGTGAGTTGAGAAATACAGCGTGAGGGTGTACTGCTGGGGGCGCATCTTCCAAGGGCAACAACTGCAACTGTTACAGATCTAGGTCCTTGGCCCTTCAGGTTCATCCGCTTGTATCTAAACTCATTCTGTACCTCTTCTATATTTATTTGTTTGCTCTAGGCTCGAGAAAGTAGAGAGACCCATAGTTTGCTGGTTTTCCCCATTGGGGTTTCCAGGGTAATTTTTCGTGTCATTTGTGATTGCTTGATTGAGTAAGGATTTTCATGTATTGCAAGCTCTAAATAGATTTGAAGTATTGTTCATATTGGTTTAGTGAATTTTGTTGCCAGATTGATTATCCTGAATTCTCAGAGTGAGGGGAGACCTTTGAGAAAAACTAATACTGCATCAGCCTAGTCTTCCTGTGAATCCTCCGGATCAAGCTCCTCCATCTTCTCAGCAAATTTCTTTGTCTGACTTCTCTTTGTATCTGTGTGTGTGTCGTCTCCACCAAATCTTCTTTTAACTCAACGGCTAAGCGAAAACCCTAACCCTCACTATGGATCAATGGGTGAGATCCTCTGGTGAGATCAATGGCCAAGATTAGATTAGCCATCACTTAAATTATTTCACTTTTCACTTTATAAAAGTGATTCCATTAAGTCAAAATCAAATTAGATTAATTAATGTATCTTCCTAAGTCTAAACTTAGAAAAATCACATTAATACATTTGGCTTCCTGTTTAATGTCTTCTAGCATGCAAGGACACATGCAATGATAGAAGACCTTCCTTGTTGCCACTTTCTAACACTCCCTCTCAATGAGGAAGGGGTTCGGTAGCAACCCAAATTTGTCTCTAAACTTCACAAAACTGTGTCTGCAAAGTGCCTTGGTGAAAATGTCCGCCACCTGCTCATCTATCTAAATGTATTGCAACCAAATGGTTCCTTTCTGTACACACTCTCTCAGGAAGTGATATCGGATATCAATGTGTTTGCTCCAGTCATGGAACACTGGATTTCCAGATAGCCTGATGCCGTTTTGATTGTCACAATGAACCACTGTAGCATCTATCTCACACTTGAATAACCCTGAAAGCAACTTCCTTAGCCACATTACCTCACATGCAGCCAAACTGGCTGCCATGTACTCAACCTCTGTCGAGCTCAATGCAACTGACTTATGCTTTTTGTTGAATCAAGAGACAACCCCCAATCCAATGCTGAAGCAACAACATGAAGTGCTCTTCCGGTCTTCTACACATTCTTCCCAGTCAGCATATGTGAAGCCTGCTAACTGTACACTCCCGCTGCGCTCATAAACATTTAACAAACCCAAACTCCACTGTATCGCTGATGTACCGAAGCACGTGCTTTGCAGCTTTCCAATGTACATTTCAAGGGTCCACCATGAACTAGCTCAAAGAGTTAACTGCAAAGCTAATGTCTCGCCGTGTGTCGACCAGATACATGAGCGATCCGATAAGCTAGCGATACAATGTAGGATCAAATCCGTCTGACCCTGATGCATCAATCTTCCTCCAGTTGGAAACTAAAGGTATGTTCATAGGCTTACAATCCACCATCCTGAATCTCTTCAAGATCTCCATTGCATACTTCCCCTGTCCAATGAAGAAGCACCCATCTCTCTGCCAAACCTCCAAGCCTAGGAAGTAATGCATCAACCCAAGGTCTTTCATATCAAACTCAACTGCAAGGTTGGACTTGCAATCATCAATCAACCTCTCATCTCCTATAAGAAAGAGATTATCTACATATAGTAGCAGTATGAGAGGCACCTCACTTGACAAGAAGTACAAGTTGTGGTCCGCTTCACTCCGTTGGAATCCCATATCCTGTAGATAGTTGTCTATCCTCGAGTACCATGCTCGAGGTGCCTGCTTGAGCCCATAAAGAGCTCTCTACAACCTGCATTTATGCGTCTCCCTGTTCTTCACATCGAACCCCTCGGGTTGCTCAATGAATACCTCCTCCTGTATAGCTTCGTTGAGGAAGGCAGTCTTGACGTCCATCTGATGAACACACCAACCCATCTCTGCTGCTAATGAGATAATGATCTAAATAGAAGAATATCAGGCAGCGGGGGAAAAGGTCTCCTCATAGTCAATACCTTCCTTCTGTGAAAACCCCTTAGCCACGAAGCGCTTCTTGTACTTCTCCATGCTTTCTTCTACTACATGTTTCACCTTGTAAATCCATCTAGATCCCACCACCTTTTTACCTTCTAGCCTCGACACGACCTCCCATACCTGATTCTTCATGATTGAGTCATACTCCTCAACCATGGCTTCCTTCCACACGTCATGTTGTGCAACCTCCTTGAAATTGGAAGGTTCAGAGTTAATTAACTCCGTCATCAATGCCATATAGCTAAGTCTCTCTGGTGGTTTGCTCTGTCTCATGGAGCTATGTGGAAGAGTCACCTTCCTGGAATGCTGAATTGTGGACCTAAACCACTTAGGTCGCGGCCTAGTGTCTACCTGCTGCGGCTGCTAGATCTCCTCCTCCTGCTTCTGCTCATCCTCCAAGTTAATGTCCAAAAGATCATGTCCACCTGACTTCCTCTAACTATTAGAACCAGTGCTCTGTGTTTGTACTTGTACCTGCACCTATGGCTCCTCTAACTTGACCCTCGAGTCCTATGCTGGTAAGTCCATAGATCTCCACAAGGCTCTGTCCTCTTCAAACTAGACATCCCTGCTCACAATGATCCTCTTGTGAGCAGGAATATATACTTTGTATGCCTTGAAAGTCTCGTTGTAACCAACAAGCAACCCCTTCTCTCTAGAAGGGTCCAACTTCTTTCTAGTATCAGCATGAATGTGACAATAGAAGACACTCCCAAATATGTGCAAATGGCTCACATATGGTCTAGTGCCTGTGAAGACCTCCTCGGGTGTCTTTCTCCCCAAAGGTATGTTCCTTCCATGTTGCCACTTTCTAACAATCATCCCATGTGTGTGGATTCTTAGAGTTGTACATACACATGATATGTCTTTCCTCGGGTGTCTTCTACCACTAGTACATGTTAACCCAAGTTTAACTTTTGAAATGTGGGCAATCGACTTTGTCGGTCCATTCCCAATACCTGGTCGATGAACTGGTGCAAGATACATTATTACTACAGTCGAGTAGGTGATAAAGTGCGCTGAAGCAGACCTCGTCAAAACATGTACTAGCGAAGTAGCAACAAAATTCATATATGAAAACATAATTACAACATTCGGAAGCCCTCTCACCATTATCAGTGATAGAGGCACACACTTCGTTAATAAAACCATTTCAATACTGATAAAAGAATTCATGATTGATCACCAAAAGAGCACTGCTTATCATCCATAGTCGAATGGAGTTGTTGAATCATTTAACAAGTCTAACTAAAGGGTTAACAAAGTTATACAGTATCGACAAAGACGACTGGGACAACATGGTACTTGCTATTTTATGGGCATATTGCACTTCTTACGAACAGATGACCGAACAGACATCGTTTAAATTAGTCTATGGGCAAGAAGCAATCGTTGTAGACTAAATTGTCATTGATGCCAACATGTGTGTCTTGGTGCCCCTTGAGGAGCCCCTAAGGGTTAGAAGTCTGTCAGTGGTTATCAATGACAAAGGAGACCTTTTGACTTTGTCCAAGCCCAAGTCTGAAGCCCTTTGAGTCCTTGGGACAATGGTAAAAGCCCTGTCCACCCTTTACTGTGTTTAAGTTTCCCAAGTTGTTTCTGGGGTTCCCTAGGTCCATAACCTATGCCCTAGTACCCTAGAAAGTGTCCTTGGTGGGTTGAAGAAGTTGTAGAACTTCAAAGAGGCCAAATGACCCATTCTATGGTCATTTGTGTTTTAATGAGGTCATGGTACCCTAAGAGAAGACTTGCCACCCCCAGAGATGATGGTTTAATGATCCTTGTACACTTGAAGGAATGGTGAAGATGATGTGGGTCATTTGTGTGTTGATACCCTTGAGATGGTCATAATGTTTAGGGAGTCCTTGAACCCACACACCTTGATGGTCATGATGATGGGGTCCTTGGTACTATGATGCACCCTTGATAGTAGAGGACACCCTTACATATAGTGTCTTTGATGACTAAACCCAAATTTTTTTGTCAAGTGGTAAGGTTGACCTTTAACAAAAGAATTAAAAAATAATGACTTACCTTTGGAACCTTGCTACCATATTAGACCCCTTGTTAAGGTCGGCCTCATTAAGTATTGTTGAGTGTTAAAACAAAAATAATTAAATTAATAAGTTCTCCTTGAAGTTGGCCCTATTCCATGCTCTCTCAACATCAAGTTAGTGTATTTATACACAAAAGTTTATACACAACTCGCAGAGTGACTGAGGCAGCCTACACTCGACTCTTCCACAAAGATATTGTTTTGGGGTTAAAACAGTCCGAGTTTGTTTAGACCAAGCTCTCTTGGGTAATCAACAGTTGATCTAGTTAATGGTTACTGCTGCCTTCTTTACAAATAGTTGATGATAGAACCAAGCCCTTTATAGTTGATTTCTTTGGGGTTTTATTAGTATAAACAATCTGATTTTGAGGACACCCACAGCATATACACAGTCCGAATTTGATACTTACTCATGATATAAACAGTTCCAATTTTGAAGTCATCTGCAGTATACACGCAATTTCGATTTAGAAGTCATCTATAGTATATACACAGTGTCGAATTTCTTAGGTTATCCATAGTCCTGAATTTGAGCAGAGGTTGAAGTCCTCTTCAGCACATACACAGTCCGAGGTTGGTCTTGTTTGGGGTCTTCCACAACAGACATACATAGCCCAAGTGTGGAGTCTAAAGATCCTAACAAGCACTACTAGTGAAAGGCAAGATCACTCAATACATGATGATGATGATGCATACTTGTTGATACTATATGATGATGATGATGCATACTTGATGCATATTCAATTATGATGTATATTCTATGATGATGATGCATACATGATGCATACCCTATGATGATGATGTATACTCTATGATTATGATGATGCATATACACTATGATGATGATCATGATGCACACCCTATGATGATGATGATGATACACTATGATGATGCTACTTGATTATCAGTGAAAGCATACTAGAACTACTTGATTAGTGACTGTGTATGATGCAGTGTACAATGATGTACATGAACAGTGTGTAGCAGTGAAATGACTTATCAGTTTACACTGATGACTTGGCAGTGATAAAGTACCGAGGAGAGAGCAGAGGTTATCGACAACAAGTTCAGTGATTGATTTTGACAGGTCCACAGTATCAGTCTTCTTCTTCTTCAGGGCGATAGGGTGGTGCTAGGGCTCACAATCCTGTGAGTTAAGCAGTTGTAGCATTTTGTCAGTTGCAGGTGACGAAGCCTAAGGGGATGTAGCCCCTTCCAGTTGTAGCTGGAAAAGTTGTATCAAATTTACCCCAGTTGTTGTTGGGTCAAATTTATTGTTTAAAAAGGCTTTTGTGGTTTTAGCCCCAGGACTTGGGTTTCCACGATAAAATATTTTGTACTGTGCATTTTTGTTATTTTCATGTACATTGATGATATGCTATGATTGGTGATTAGCAACTTGCTCTTGATTAAAAAATTTATAATTGTGCAAATACTGATTCACCCCCCTCTCAATATTTCATTAATTGGTATCAGAGCGGGTTCCTTCAAAAACAGTCTAGCCACTGGAAGGCAGTCATTGGCAAGTTTGCTAAACAAAGTAAAAGTGGATCACACATGTTTGATGGGACCACCTACGCAGTCTGGAGCATAAGGATGAGATCCTACATGGAAGCTCAAGGAGTGGAGATATGGCCAAAGTATCGAAAATAGGTACAAGGTACCAAAGACTGTACCAACAGATGCGAATGAGTTGATTCAATACAATAACAATTCAAAAGCCATAAACCATATTTTGGGTGCTATAGATGAATTCGTCTTTGCCAAAGTGATGAGCTGCGACTCTGCAAAGGAAATGCAAGACAAACTCCAAACCACGTATGAAGGAGATAGTAAAGTTAAGGAAGCCAAACTTCAAACGTACAGAGGACAATTTGAACATCTAAGGATGAATGAGCACGAAGACATCGCAGCCTATATTCTTCGAGTTGATCAACTTGTGAATACCATCAGAGGTTTGGGTGAAGAAGTTAATGAGGCCATAGTTGTTCGAAAAATTCTAAGGACTCTTCCCAAGAGGTTCAATCCTAAGATCTTTGCCCTAGAAGAAAGAACAGATCTGAACACAATGACAGTAGATCAGCTACATGGGACTCTTGTGGCCTATGAAATGAGGATTGAAGATGAGGACACATCTAGAAAGGAAGCGACATTCAAAGTCTCCTCCAAACAAGTTGGGAAGAACAAATCAACAAAGGGCAAGCCAAGAAGCGATGATTCTGACGACAAGGAAATAGCTAACTTTGTACGGAAGTTGAAGAGAGGTACTAGGAAATACAAAGGTTAGTTACCTCTCAAATGTTTTTCGTGTCGAAAGATAGGTCATTTTGCTTCTAAATGTCTGCATACAAAGAACTCATATAGTGATGAAGATGGCAGCTTCAAACACTACAAGAGGTACAATAATTACAAGGATAAGAAAAGAGGTAAGTTTGCAAAGAAGAAAAGTCTCTATACAAAAAGGAACAACAGTTCTTCCAACGAGGACTCTGAGAATGATAGTGGTAGTGACAATGACAGTGACAGTGATAGTGACAATGACAATGACAGTGAACTAGAAAAGGTACTCTTCATGGCAATAAATTCAAATGAAGTTCTTAATAGTGATGAGGATTTCGAATCTGAAGGTGAGGTAGATCTTGAAGCAGAACTCATAAGCTCCTTTAAGGATCTAAAGAAAGCCAGGATGGAGAACATTGTGCTTAAGGAAGAGGCACAAGGGTTTGAGCAAATCATTATTGACTTGAAGGTTAAACTGGAAGAAGCCAAAAGAATTGAAGACTCTCTTATTGAACAACTGATGGAAAATATGCAAGAAAAGGAAAATTTTGAGGCTGAGATAGTATCTCTAAAACCCAAATTACAGAGGAAAGATATCGGCAAGAGTTATGAAAACAACTCCAAGATTCTAGAACAAATTATCAGCAATCAAAATCCATTCTTCGATAAGACCAGTATAGGATACAAGCAAAACACTGATGAGGCCTCAAGCTGTAATGTTCCATTACGGATAAATAAGGGATTGACCGAGGACATTTAATACCGGGAGCATATTAGAGGGCCATCAGAGTCAATATCATAAAGCATGCGGCCCTTATTTCTTCAGTCTTAAGTCAACGAGCAATTAGAATTGCATGCATGCAAAAAGTAAAGTGCAAACCCTAAAAGTGACATGCATGCAAACCCTAAAAGTGACATGCAAACCCTAAAAGCTATATAAGAAGGTTAGTTGAACCAAAAGGGTATCATTGTTATTATTCATCTTTTTGGAAACAGGTTTTGGAAGCTCGGTGAGCTACTTAGGGTTTAGGGCAGATTGCCTTGACCTAATTGGATTCGGTGGCAAAATCTATCCAACCTAGCCCATACTCCGGGTGAATCAATCAGGTTCACCATTGTGCACACCATCACAGATCAGATCTATTGTGTTAGGGGCAGCGTGGAGCCTCTTACTGTTGGGTGCATTCACCATTGCTAGAGCAACGTAGATCTTCACCAATAATAACACATTCATCAAACCACTAAGGCAGCGAAATACCTTCACACCAACTGTGTGGTCTTTACTAAGAGCGTGAATCTCAAGGAGGCAGCAATTCTCTTAGTCACTGCTACATATTTATCAAAGGAAGTTGTGATCTTTCTTAAGCTGGAACCATAGAATATACCTGTGATTTCCTCTCTTTTGGGCATCGATCTTATTATTGTTGAGAAAGGGGTATCTCCACCAAGTCTGGGCAGCGACCCTCCTCTATACTATTGTTGCTGAGATTGTTCCTTGAATTCAGGGTCATGAACCCTAAAAAGAGGCACATTCCTGAGGTTTCGTTAATGTTGCCTCCTAATACACACTTTAGAACACAGGGAAGTCAATAACGTGCTTTGTGTATCCTTGGGGGCAAGTTAGAGGTGGGGATCACTGTCACCACAGTCTACCAATTCCTCAGTTTAGGCCAAGTCCCAACAGTGCCAAGGGGGGTAGTCACTACAGGAAAATATTCCTAAGTTTATTAACTATTAGTTAAAGGGATCTTTTATTAAGGTTGTAAGGCTAAGAATTTATACTATCTAAGGAATGACAAGCAGCATGCAAATGCAAAGATTTCCTTTTAATGACAAGCAGACCTTGAGATAAATGAAGACTAGTTCCTATTAACAAATGGAGTCTAAAGATAAATTACAACTTTACAGATTTACAAATGAAATTGAAATCTAAGTTAATTAACCCACAGTTTAGGTGTTATCCAAATCAAACCAGATTATAGTATGGACAAATGAATACTATGAACAATATAAACAGTAATGAATGAGCAGTTAAGCAGTATAAACAATATCCACAGTTGTATCAGATGTTATGAACAGATTGAATAAATGGAACAATTATTAAGCTATTACCCAAAAAATGTTGAAAGGAAATGAATCAATTGTGTTCCACAAGATCTACAGATTACTAAACAATGTGATTACTTAACCAAATGAATTAAAGATGCCACCACAAGAGATTGGGAAACTGAAAGGAAATACTTGTAACTGAAAAGTGAAAAGCTTGCAGTGAAATAAAATGTGAAAGTGCTTGCAGTAAAAGCCTTGAACAACAAGGCAAAGATAAATAGTAGTGACCTGTGTTTGTAGGATGTTTTGCAATGTCTTTTGTAAATTTTAATAAATTTTAAGGGGGTCTTAATGTTCAATTAATTCTTCGAGCCTGTGGTGTGACTACCCCAATCTAATATCTCTCAAGTCAAAGAGGGAGTGCTGGTGCGCTCAAAACAATGGAAACAAGTCCACTTGTAGCTCCCAGGTCAAACCCCAATGCGTCGGTGCTCAACAAGGAGGACGTAGAACGCCTAGAGACCCCCACGGTCTTCTACTCCAACTAGCTTCCGAGGTCACTGTCTTTAATCAACCGAAAAAATAGCAAGATGGATGCCTATTAGACTAGAGCCCCTAAGCCTCTCAGCTTTTCATACCCTTACCCGAGTTCCCTAAAGGGAGATAACAGGGGGCCAGAGGATACACAGACAATTTAGGTTGTATATTTTAAATAAATTGCAGATTTGTTTTTACAGTAAGCAAAATGAATTACAGAATTAACAAGTTAATAGAGTCAACCTGAGTGTTATCCCTTATGGGATGTGCCGGTACTTGATCTTTGGACAATTAAGAAATGAAATTGCTTTGCAGGAAAGTAAAGTGAGCTAATTAAGGTTTCTTAAAGCCCCCAAACCCCTCTGTTTTTCATACCCTTGATCCGAGTTCCTTAAAGGGAGATAACGGAGGGCACAGGATACACAGACGTATGTTAGGTTGTATATTACTCTTTGTAAAACTAAATGACAGGAAGTAAATTACAGCAATAAAATAACCCACAAGCCTCAAACCAAGCTTTGTGCCACAAGGAACGGTGCCGGTACCTTGAGGTACTTGGAGCAACTAAACTATAGAATAGAAAGCAAAACTAACCTAGATGCTTGCTTGGAAAAGAAATGCTCAAAAAATAAGCTAAGCTAAATCAAGTATGCTAACCACACAACATTCTCCCTAAAGGAGAAGGTGGGTAAATCTGAAAAAATCTAGATCTATTTGAAATGGAAAAACAATAACCAGTGATCTACTTCCTACTCTACTTCCTCATCTATTTACATATAGATTACAAATGTTTTATAAACTTTTGGAGAATACCCCAAGAGAACTTCTCTTTGGGGTTTACAAATATCAGAAAAGAAGAGAGAAAGGTAAGGTTTGAACCCCTTTTGGAACTGGTTGAAGGTTGAGGTATTTCTGGGCCAATTTGGGCAGCACCTCCCCTTCACCTGTGTAAAACCTGTCACTCTGGAAATCACAGAAAACTCAAAGAAATTATCAGAAAAAGTTAGTCCCAAAAATCACTAATTTATGGCAAAAATTTGATTGAAAAAATAACTGAAATGTGATGTTTAGAGGGCTGGAAACTGAGTTTCCAACCACGTAAATGCTACTAAAATATCAGTTCTGAAATGTTTAATTAAAAGATTTATGCCCTAAAAAGGGGATTTTTACCACTATACAATGGTAGAAACCCTAGATCTAGAACTCCAAAAAAAAAACTGAATACAAGAAACCCTTGGAGGAGCCCTTTTTAGCTTTAGATTCCTGCAAAACAAATCTATTAGAGCTGCAACAAGTAAGCAAAGAGATGAACACAAAAATAAATCCTACAAAATACTTTGTAGAATATTACTAATCTACTCACAAATGAAGATAGAAGTACTTCTACCTACAAGTCTCTCCACAAAATTTCAAGCTAAACAAATGCAACAATAATTGTTCAATCCACAAGGTTACCTCACTAATCCAAGCATGAAATGAGAGTGATCCACACCAACAATTTGCCTCCAAAGCTTTCTTCTATTATGGCCCAACTAGGGCAAGATTCAATACAACAATAGTAAGAGGCTTGGGCCAAATGCTTGAGAGAATATGAGAGAATACGAGAAGAGAAGAGAGAAAGATTTTAGCAGCATAACCTTAGCTTGAGAATATTGTGGAGTGAGGGAGAGGAGCCCTCCTTTTATAGTTGAAGAGGCCTCAAACCCACTCCTAAATCAAGGGTCCAAAACATAGATCTAAACTCTAGCTCTCCTCCACCCTTAGATCTAGGTTTGTTGACTTTGCAAGTCATCCACCAATCATAAGCAAAGGCGCCTCTTCAAATCAATGGTCAAAAAGATAGATCCATGTCACACTAAAGCTTAACCTTTAGATCTAGGGTTTCCATGACTCAAGTGGGGCCTCCTTTGACTCAAATTTTGATTTGTATTATTTTTATTTTTTATCTTTTATTTTATCTTTATTTTTTAATCTTTTATTTTTTATTTTTTAATCTTTTATTTTTTATCGTTTATTTTAATCTTTTATGTTGATCTTTTATTTTTTAATCTTTTTATTTTTTATTTTATCTTTTATTTTTAATCTTTTAGTCTAATCTTTTATTTCTAATCTTTTATTTTTTGGAAAAACAAGAGAGGCGCCCCACTTAGGAGATCTTCAAAAATTTATTTTGACCATGGGGGGGGTTTATTTAAAAATAAAAATTGACTATGCCTAGCCACCCCCAAACTTAATTACCATGTCCTTATTTGATTTTTTCCTTCAAAATCAAATAATTTAATTTTTCATCTTTGGAAATTAAATTTATTTCCTAGGAAAAAATACCTTGTGTTAACCAAAATTGGTCTAACTTCCTAACCCCTTGTCAGAATGACATGGGACTTGAACCAATGGCTTAGGGGGTGTCATAGCATTTTCATTTTGATTCATAGCCCCTATTACAAAATGCCAAGGTTCAAGAAATTACATTATTATATCAAAACTTAATTAATTAACCATTAAATGGTAAAGTTAATTACTTAGGAAAAAAATTAAAAAAAATTAAATTAAAATCCTAACGAAATTCCACAAGACTACAAGATATGGATAGCATAGTCATGGACAACAACTTGAAACTTTAGCCACCTCATGGGATTGATTATCAGAACGCCAATTCACCACTTTGGAGGATTGGTGAGTGAAAAACCCAACCAATTAAAATTGTTAAATAACAAAATTAACTGGAAGGGGAAAAAAACATTCGGTGAAGAGGACTTCCTTGATAATAAAGTCCATGGTGACATCCTTAGAGGAATGACCCATGTTGACATATAAAGTTACATTGATTATCCCATGCAGAGGAGCGGACATTTCGTATACAAATGGGGCAGAATTGCCTTGCTGAGTGAAAAATCCCTAGGATTTTTCCATGGTGCAAATTGTACAATATGTATATCTGCAATGTACATGACGTTGCCACCTAGTCGATGTATGTGGGCAACAGTTAAGGCTGAGCAGAGACGTGTTAATCCCTTAAGTGGACAGGTGTCTTCTTATTCAATAAGGCGTGTTCTTCATTCTCTCTACAATTGCGTATTCATTGGGTAGGGCACCTTTGTTGTGGCTGCCATATTCACAAGAAAGTGCTGCTATTCATCTACTGATACAGAGTCCATTTCCATTAACCGCCATTCATTCTTGGATAAACTATCACTAAAGGTAAGTCCCAATTCATCCCCTAGGAAGGCGTGACCAATATTTGTAACATACAGCTCATGGGAAAGCTCCGGATCTCGTGCATGGTAGTTGTTTAAAGATCAAAATCTTTGGTTTCACTATTCTGGACACTCTGGTCATAAGAGGAAGAGTTAATTGCTTATTAGAGTATTCTTTCATCCTATTTAACATCTATATCAGACATTGTACCTACAGCTCATTCTCATGACTATTTTGAGTGGCATTATCAGCTGTTACAGTCATCTTTAGCTTCCTATCAGCATTATATCAGCACCTTATATTGTTATCAACAACAATCGATATCGCCATAAAATCTATTATGCATCAGCACATGTTAGTTTGGAGTATTACAGTGGTATCCGTGGACAGTGGGCTGCCAAATAGCGATTAAAAGGGGACGCTCATTGTGAGGGCATCACACTCAGAATTTCAGTATTAATCTTTCCAGGCAAGTAACTGCTGCCAATTAAATAAAATATCAATCATAATATTATCATGGTTGTTCATTATATTGTGGTGTAATTTCTCATTAATCACATGCAAGTGTATTTTTAAATAGCCAATGCATTTGGGCTATTGTGGGAATGATAATTCCATAATCATATTGACTAAGAATAAAGGTGTGAAACCAAGTTAGCAAACCATCAACTACAGATTGAAACCATTAAACAAGAAAAGATCAGACCTCAATTGGTTGGTATATTACACAAGCTCAATGACGAGGGTAATGAAGAGAAGCCAAGAAGCTATGCTGAAGCTGTCAAGGACTCCACTAATGAAGAAGAGAGCAGATGCCAACCAGAACAATCCATACCAAAAGGAGGGCCAGCTGAAAGACAAGATCTCAGTAGGACATCTCCATTTTTTTCCCAGGTATGGACATTTCTTTTATGGGTATTGCTTTACATGTGGAAAATTTGGACACAAAGTTGTAAACTGTTTAGAAAGAAGAAATTTTGAAACAAGGAATAACCCTGCAAGCCTTAGATGGCCACAGTACAATAACAGATTTGGTCCCCTGAGATCAGAAATAGAATGTTACAAGTGTAACAACTTTGGACATATAGCCAGAGATTGCAAAATGAAGATACCAATGTTAATAAATGAGGAAAGGTCCAACAATCACAACGTATGGATCAATCACAAGGACAACCTAAATAAATATGAATGTGGAATTGCCCTTCAATCTCAGAATAACAACTTTGGTGAATGGTGTGTTGATAGCGGTTGCTCCAAGCATATGACAGGTAACAAAAGTGCTTTTGTTAATATTGAAAATGACAAAGGATATGTCTCTTTTAGAAATAACAATTCAGCAAAAGCACTGGGGAAGGGCACAGTAAAGCGTGGAAGTAAAAACTCTCTGGCTAAAAATGTCTTGCTTGTAGACAACATGAAGCATAATCTACTAAGCGTCAGTCACATGTGTGATCAAGGACATGAACTCCTCTTCAACTCAAGAGAATGCAGAATAAGAAAACAAGGATCAGGAAAGTTAGTAGTCACAACCACTAGGAATCCCAACAACATATACGTGTTGGATAAGATTGAGTCTGAGAAATGTCACTTGGGAAAGGAGGATGAAAGCTGGCTTTAGCATAGAAGAATAGGGCATATACATTTTGACAATTTGGTCAAAATCTACAAAAACCAAGTAGTTTGAAATATGTCGGAAGTTACAAAGCCCGCTAACTCTATATGTGAACATTGTCAACATGGAAAACAAACAAGAGTACATTTCAGGACAAAAGCGCATTCTTCTACAAAACCTTTGGAGCTCGTTCATACTGACTTATGTGGACCAACAAGGAGCAAAGGACTGGATGGTGAACAATATTTTATGCTACTTATTGATGAATATGGCAGGATGACATGGGTATGTCTTCTCAACAGGAAGTTAGAAGCTTTTGGATGTTTTAAAACTTTCAAGGAACTGGTCGAGAATGAAACAAAATCACGAATCAAGTGCTTCAGATCCGAAAATGGTGGAGAATTCACTTCAAAAAAATTCAATAAGTACTGTGAAGAGCATGGAATAAATCTAATGGAGATGGCTAGCACCATGTTGAATGAATCTAAGTAGAATGATAAATTTTGGGCACAAGCAGTTCATACAGCAGTACACATCATGAACAAAGCATTACTTATAAGCAAAAAGGATAAAACTCCCTACGAGCTATGGACAGGAAGAGCGACAAACATACGACACTTCAGAATATTTGGAAGCAAGTGCTACATCAAAAGAGAAGATAAGAAGATTGGAAAATTTGATTCTCGAGTAAACAAGGGCATATTCGTTGGATACTCATCCAAAAGGAAAGCTTACAAATGCTACAATTTGAGACTAAACAAGATAATCGAAAGCATCAACATGAAAATAGATGAGACCAGACTATCATCATCTAGAGAAGACCTAGAAGAATCGGACGATGAAGAAAAGGAAGTTTCTAATCAGAAAGAAATGGAGAAAATTAAAGTGGAAGAACAGCTAGATGAGAATGAAGAACAACTTACGGAAGATGAAGAACATAATCAGTCAACTATGGAATAAGAAGAATAGAAGGATCAACAGATTCCTAAGAACTGGTACCAAAAGAACCATCCATCAAATCTAATTATTGGTGATAAAGATGTCGGAATAGGAACTAGAAGAAGACAATCTGGAAGAAATGAGCAGGTACACTTCTCTCTATTGTCTACACAAAAGTTTACCATAACTTGATCACAAATGTAGACAACAACTCGTAGAGTGACTGAGGCAGCCTCCACCCTGTTCTTCCACAGAGATATTTTTCGGGGTTAAAACAGTCCGAGTTTGTACAGACCAAGCTCTCTTGGGTACTCAACAGTTGATCTAGTTAATGGTTATTGTTTCCTTCTTTACAAACAGTTGATGATAGAACCGATCCCTTTACAGATGATTTCTTTAGGGTTTTATCAGTATAAACAATCCGAATTTGAGGACACCCACAACATATACACAGTCTGAATTTGACACTTACTCAGCATATAAACAATTCTGATTTTGAAGTCATCTACAGTATATACACAGTCCCGAATTTTTGAGGTTATCCACAGTCCTGAATTTGAGCAGAGGTTGAAGTCTTCTTCAACACATACACAGTCTAAGGTTGGTCTTGTTTGGGATCTTCCACAGCAAACGTACACAACCCAAGTGTGGAGTCTAAAGATCCTGACATTCACTGCTAGTGAAAGGTAATATCACTCAGTACATGACGATGATGATGCATACTTGTTGATACTATATGATGATGATGATGCATACTTGTTGATAGTAATACTATATGATGATGATGATGATGCATACTTGATGCATACTCAATTATGATGTATATGCTATGATGATGATTCATACACGATGCATACTATGATGATGATGTATACTCTTATGATGATGATGCATACATTATGCATACTATGATGATGATGATGCATATACACTATGATGATGATGATGCACACCCTATGATGGTGATGATACATACCTTATGATGATGATGCATATACACTATGACGATGCTGATGCATACCCTATGATGATGATGCATACTTGAAGATACACTGTTGATGCTGCTTGATGATCAGTGAAAGCATAACATAACTACTTGATCAGTGACTGTGTATGATGAGATGTACAATGATGTACATGAACAGTGTGGCAGTGAAATGACTTATCAATATATAGTGATGACTTGGTAGTGATAAAGTACTGAGGTGAGAGCAGAGGTTATTGGCAGCAAGTTCAGTGATTGATTTTGACATGTCTACAGGTCTAGTCTTCTTCTTCTTTAGGGCGGTAGAGTGGTGCTAGGGCTCACAATCCTGTGACTTAAGCTGTTGTAGCAGCTTGTCAGTTGCAGGTGACGAAGCCTAAGAGCCCCTTCCAGTTGTAACTGGAAAAGTTGTATTAAATTTACCCTAGTTGTTGCTGGGTCAAATTTATTGTTTAAAAAGGCTTCTGTGGTTTTACCCCTAGAACATGGGTTTCCACGTCAAAATATTGTGTACCGTGCATTTTTGTTATTTTCATGTACATTGATGATATGCTATGATTGGTGATTAGCAACTTGCTCTTGATTAAATTTTTTATAATTGTGCAAATACTGATTCACCCCCCTCAGTATTTCAACAGTCGCACCCCTGCATTTCAGAAAACAAGCACTAATAATCGCCGACATATTTCACCTCGATAGTGTCAAAGCAATTGAAGGCATAAATTTCGACTTATTAAAGCTAAAGAACAATGACAGATAGCAATCCATCATCAAGAAATCCAAAAACAACAACAGAAAACATGGCACAACTGCAATATAAAGAGGAAAGATATATTAGTCGGAGATCTGGTATTACTCTTTGATAGTCGAATAAAAGGGAAACCCAAGAAGTTGCATACAACTTGGCTTGGTCCATACATAGTCGAAAAATTAAACAATAATGGATTAGTGCATCAAAAAACATTACAAGTGAAGATTTTTAGAAAAGTAGTCAACAATGCCCGACTTAAAAGATACAGAACATAATATAGGCACGACGTCGACTGAATGGATGTATAACCATTTGGTCGAACGTCATGTCCTAAGTTTTGTAACAATTAATAAGTTGTACGTTAATTAAACTTGTGTTAAAAGAAAATGTAATTATAGGAAACTAACTTAATAACAACACTATATAAGAATATTCTAAGACACGGACAACGACAGGTAGCACAATGACGACATAGTGGCACTTGGAGAGCAAGGCGGACTCGACTAGAAAAATGAATGAGAAGAATGCAGCTAGATCAAGCCAAAGTAAAGAACCCGACAACCGACTACCGCAAGAGCATTTACCCATCGAAGACACCATTCGACCTGTTCGACAGGCAACCTATTATGACCGGCCTCGACGACGAAGTTATGATGATCGACGACCAAGGGCGTGAAGCAGAAGACTCCTCGCACGTACGAACTAGTTGTTCAACACAAAACTTGCATTCAATGCCTTCACCTACCAAAATCAATGATGTTCTCCACCAACATCCTATAAAAGGAGACCTCGAGCACAGCTAGGACTTATTTTGCAAAGAGTTGGATTATTCACACATCAAGTCTGCACCCTAGAACTTGTAAACCCTCTTTCATCGTCGAAAGCAACAAAACCTATGGCCCCGAAGAAAGCAACCCAAACCAGATTCATGAAATCCGCAGAAAGAATTCACCAGGAAGAAGAAGAAACTTCCATGGCACCTCTAAAAGACAGACTGCTTAGAATCTGCAAAGCTAGAACAGAAGAACAACAATGGTGGAAGCACTACAAGATCTAAGGAAATGGGGAATTCGAGACGACAAATGGATCGAAGACGCCAATAAGCTAGTTGTAGCCAAAAACCGACTCTACCTAGGAGCACCTCTCCTGGATAGCTTTGATGGTTTGAAATATCTCATCGCCCAGTATATTGTTAGTCAATATCTCAAGGGAAAGCGTTGGTTTGATGAACCAGTCGAAATAAATGTGGCTCTCATAGCTGTCGTCATCGACCTTCCAAACCAAGGACTACCAGTCCCAGTCGGTCTCAACACAAAGTTAGTCGAAGAATTTACTGGTACACCCAAGGGAAAGAATTCCCGAGCGCTAGTAGTCAATAAAATCCAATACCAAACATGCAAGTATACTACCATCATGGTCGGATGGTCTAACCAGCAAAGGTCGACCATCCGACCTCCAAGTAGATATGCTCGAAGCAGTAATGGCTATTTCAACTGAAGCAAAAATATTCAACTAGGCATAGTATCTAGCTAGAGTCATTTGATCGACTTGTGAAAAATGTCAAGAAACAAGGTCGCTAATTAGGTTCCATCTTCTCATCTGGTTGGCTATGTCCAAGGTATCCCCAGTCGGTGACTTTGCATTTACAACAAAGTCCACCTATCTCATGTATAATTTCAAAGCTTTTCAGCCTCAGGGATTCCCTCAAGGCCCTAAGGTTGCCAGGATGTGGCTTAAAAATTGGTTTCAAGTCCTAAAAATTGTTTTGTGGAGATGGAGGGTTCCTCGACCCGTACATTGAAGCCTACCGCCAACCGCACACATCCAACTAGAACTCAACGTTACCAAAGTCTGGTTCATGAAGGGTGTAGCTGGCAACGCCAAAGAATTAGATTATTACCCGCAAATAAAAGACATTTTCCGAGATCGTGTGGCGCACTTCAACACAGCCCAACCTATTCCAAGTATATTATGGAGGAAAGACCTACCTATTGAAGAACAACTCACTGGCGATGAGAAGAAAGAAGCCTTCGAAGTCGGCTTATACATTGAAATTTTTGGACCCCCAAAGGAAGAAGAAAATCCTCTAGCCATAGTCGTGTCGAAGACCCAACCCAAGCCAACAGAGGGTTCCTCAACCCGTACATTGAAGTAAAATCCCCAGCCAAAAAGTTAAAATTCCAGTTCAAATCTCAACCATAAAACCCTATCAATGCCCCCGACAATTCACCTCCACCATCACCGACCGTTATTACAAAAACAATTGCGGAAGTACAACCTTAAGATATTGAAGAAGAAATTTTCAGATCTTCCACTCAGACCGCCCCTATCCTGAAAGAATTCCAAGGATTCCCTTCCCAACACTTCCCCAAATTGCAAAAATATGTCGTCAAGAAACCCATTCTAGCAGGTATAGCCCCACCTAAAGCAAGCAAAGTGAAAAAAACCATTTAAATTACCAAAGCTACCATGCGACTTAGGCTTCCACACTACAATGATGGAGAAAATTCCTTATGAGTCATATGATATCACAAACCCCTCTGCCACCCTTATACTAAACCCATGTATGGACCGACCACTGTTGCATCTACCATCTAGACAGTCCATTCCGCAACCTTACCCTTTCCATCCTCAATTGCTCGCTAGTCGACCACTACAACAACCATCCCAACCAACCATGCAAAACATAGCTCCACAACTTCTACCCCCTACCCAAACTCTGCTGACCACATCATTGCTAACCATCACTATACCATTGAACACATTTGCTCTAGATACCCTACCTTCACCTCCTCCTCTGCCAGAAACTCAGCGACAAGATCAAGGACAAACAAGCAAAAAGAACAAAAAAAGAACAAATGCAAGTCAACTTTAAATCAATCACAGATGCTAAGGATAATGAATTGGACACATTACTTCAAAGCATACTCAAAGAACAAAAGAAACGATAGTCGAAGGATAAGAAGCAACTTGATGTTGTTGACGATCAACATATTGAAGTCCTTGCACTATGTGACAGCATGGTTAGACAGATTTAGCCGACACTATGTGGACCCTAGCTAAAAAGCCATTAGACTAGATTGTGAGCCTTTTTGGGTCCCTCACAACGCTACTAGAAGAGATTGTTCTCAGAAAAACCAACAAAACGAACAACAGACCGTCGCCTTACTTCAAGAATAACACAAAGTATTTTTGAGCCGACACAACAAACTTAAGGAATATGCACCAGTTGCCAAGCAGTCGGCCACAGTTTTGCATCACTGGTACTTACATTATGGACTCGTTTTTTCCGACATAAGCAGAGTTCAGAACAACCTAGCACTCATTTTTCAACCAAAAGTCTTTGCCATCGTTGCAACAAATTTGCATGGAAGAAAACAAACTCAAATAGCTCCAGAACAAAGTTGTCCAATGGTCTAAACATGCTCAGCCAACATAGAAGGAAGTCGACAACTTAGTGAATCAGATGGATAAACTGATAGCCGACACAAATAATCAACAATTGCTTTTAGGGGAAGACCTTTAGAATATCAAACATGACCCCCTTACAGAAAAAATCACCAAGCTCACCCACCTCATCATTATCAATACAAGTATCCAAACACTTTTGCATGGTTGGCAAGATTTCCAAACTCGACTCGCCTCCTCTGCCAGTGCCATCGTCAAAGCTTGCAATGCGTCGAACCAGTATATTAGCTCATCTATGGATCACCAACCATAGTTTACATATTTTTGCACTCCCTCTTCTCTTTGGGACGAATAAAGATTTTGTTGGTGGGGGAGATGTTGGAGGAGCCTAGTCGACTGGCCGACTACGGTCGAGTCGATACAGTTGGTTGGCTGACCATCTTGACAACTAACTAAATAACCGAATGTAGCATGTATAAAATAGGCTTGTGAGCCAGATCCACGAATATGTTGTCTGATTTGTAATATAAAAGCTAGTTACGGTTGTCCCATTCATTCTTTTTTGTTTTATGGTTGTTATCATGTGAATGTCCTCTTTTATATATAATTATGTATTACTGGTAATTGCCCGAACCCTCAGACTACAACAATTTCTCTAGAGTGTTTTTTCCTCATTAATTATTTGTTGCTCTTCAACGACTTATAATTTGTAAGTTTTTCACTCAATCCTCCAAAGCTAAATTAATTGTCTTGGTGGTTAGGCCTTAGGAGGTTATTAAAGTCTAGGTGTCAATGTATATTATCATGTTGGTCATCGATTTTGAGTCATATGAACATGCACTAGGTCTCCCCTAGGTTTTTTCAATTTTTTGCAAATAAAAAAACTCATGTAAAATGGATAATTTTTTAATGTTTTTAATGTAAAAATTCAAAAAGTCATAAAAGTGTGGTAGGAGGTGGGATTTTCCATGGGGGTGCTCATTTTCTAAGTCATAGCACCCACTTAACCTGTAAACCCACTTTTGAGAGAAATTGAGTGATTATCTATCACTTAAATTAAACTTCTCTCAAAAATGGCCAAAAAGACCTAAAAAATGGCAAGAAAAACACAAAATAAAGTCAAATTTGCCATTCCTAAATCAGTGGGAACATGTCGGGGACAGGATCTAAGAGGTGGTGCACTTAACTAAGGATCAAATGGAGTTAACTGAGAGCCAAATCGAGTTGATTGATATCATATCCAAGGAAGGCAAGTTGGCATGAGTTAGGGAGGGTGCATTCTCTGCAAGAGGGGACGCAACTCCTTACATGGCACTTATTTATTCGTTGGGAGATAATCACTATGAAGAGGGGTGCACCTCTTGAGAGGTGGCGCCATCCTCTTGAGTTAACTGAACAATCAAATCCCTTTGATTTCTCAAGTCGCCCCAGTCCTCTCCAAAGATTATAAAGGACACAAGATTCCTCCAAAGATTTTGGTTAACAAAGCCAAATGGCTAAAAATTACAAATGGCCCAAAAATGGGAGAGAATGAGAGCAAGCAAGAAGAGAGTAAGGAAGAGAAGCCAAGATTGTGCCAAGAGGAGCCACTTCTCTTGGGGGGCACCTCTTAGGGTGAGAGATCAAATAGAAATGGGGGGGAAACCCCCCTCTGATATTTTTAATCTTCATTCTAGGTCCAAAGTGGGACCCCTAACTCTGGCTTAATTTTAATTATCTCAATTTCCATGAAGAGGGAGGGCGCCCCCCCCTAGGGTGACATCTTCATTTTTCCCAAACACTTGCATGGGGGGGGGGG
>LPNX010509769.1:929316-989326 GCA_001517045.1 Pseudotsuga menziesii
TTGCTAATTATTTGCCAATTTTCCTGATTTCCTTAACTGACTTTGACAAATGTGTCCAAAACCTTAGCAAGACTTATCTAAATTACTTCAAACTCTGCCCTCGGGTGTAGGGGGGACTGATGCCATTGATTTTGAGTACCTATGCCCCTATTTATGGGCATTAGATGCCACATAACCCTCTTTACATTACAATTTTTTTATGCTGAGGGACAATTTTTAATTGCCAAAAAATAAAAAATCCTGGGTAAAACCTAATGAAATTCTGCAAGACTTTGGATAGTGTCTAGCATGGTTACATAGAACATTCTTGGGCCTTAGTCACCCCGTGGACTCGATCATTAGAACGCCTTTCACCACTTTGGAGGTATTTTTGAGTGAAAAATTAGATAATTAAAATCACTTAAAAGGAATTTTAATTATCCAAGGAAAAATACACTTGATGAAAGGACTTCCCTAATGAAAAAGCCCTAGGTAACTAAGTTTTACAAAAACTAGACCTTCATGCTGACATATCATTACAAAATCCCCGCAGGGGTGCAGAAAGTTCATGGAGAAAAGATAAGAAGAGATGCCTCGCTTGAAAAAAAACTTTATTAGGTACTTCTTTCTCATCTTCAATTCACATGGTACATGGTTTCCCACCTAGTTGGTTAGGTGGTCAACACAACGCATTGATTCTCTATTTTGTTTCTTTCCAACAAGTGTGAAAGAAATTAGATTGTATCTAGTTAAGCGAATAAAAGATTATGTTAAAATGTGTCCTTGCTTATAAAAGGATCACCTAAGCTCATAATAGAGTGATGGTCTTTTGTCTAATCCTATTCTTGTTTTCTTGTTTCTGTTCAGTTTAGTTGTATTTGGATTTAATATCAAATTTGCTTGCAGTTCATTGTAACTTCCTTCAACAAATAGAAGGAAAAATCACAAAGAAAAGTATGCTCTAGTAAAATGTGCCAAGGTTGTTAGATCCATTAGTTTTAATAGACAACTCATCTTAGTAGAATGTGCCTTATGTATGATTGTAAAACCATTAGTTTTTCCAAATCCATGAGCACAAGGAGGGTTCCCTAGAGAATTGTGCAAAGGTAGTTACATTCTCCATCAATAAACAATATAATACTCCTCATGCAAGCCATAAATAGTATGATAATGCATGCTTACCCCAAAATATGTCATAGGAGAGAGGGCGCTTCAATAGAAACCATAGAATACCTCAAATTGAACCCTTTCCAACTGTGAAAACAATGAATGTGCTAGGGTGCTACATGACTAGGCCTCCAAATGGTCAAAATAAGGTCAAATGACCCCAAATCATCCTAAACATGTGTCCAATAGGCTATTGCTCCATCAAGGGGTGTTAAACATGACTTGAGATTGAGAAAGTGGCATGTAGGAAACACCCAAATATCTCTTAGGGCTTTCCAACTAGGAAGTGTCAAACCCCATCACATACATAAATTATCTTGTTTAAATCTTATGAAAAAGGTCAATGTGCAAGAGAATAATGCCAATCATTCCTAAGTGTAAACTATATGTAATAAGGCATCCAAAGTGCTAGGGCACTCCTCCATCGTCATGCTAATTAAACTTTAGGAAAACCATAGAAAATCACTTATTTAATCTTATCATCGCACCAAATAGAATTTCTAAACACTTGAAACTTAATAAGACCCTATGTTGATGGGGGTTCTCACTCCATGAAATGCATTACGGGTTAAATAGATGTATTAATGATAAGCCGAAAACCTTCACAAACATGCGAAGACTGTCAACAAAGGGGGGGTGTGCACTACATCAACAAGATATCAACCATGCCAATTCATCATTCATAACACAATCAACACATGTTGAGATCTCATCCAATAACCACTAGCAACAACGAAAGCATCAAATCAACGAAAAGATAGCAGCATCTTTAAGCCAAAGTGCATATGCACCAACAATCCACCAAATCATCCAATAATGTGATCCTATAAGCTCAATCCTTGTGAAAAAAATCGCAAGTGCAAACCTCATCCAATATGAGTGGCTAAGTAATAGGACACTTCCAAATAGGGCATGTGTCCCGTATTCCATGTGTCGGACAGGACACTTTCCCTAATACGTGTCTGACACCAAAATTTTCGTGTCCCGAAATCTGGACACTTTCCAACACGTGTCGGACACGTGCCAGGAATGTGTCCTGATTTCTGGACATGTGTCCTGTCAAAAAGGGTATAGAGGAGGAGGAGGAAGATAGAGGAAAGAGCTACAATAGTAATGCTAATTTTGACATGGAGGAGCAGGAGGACGATAGACAGTGGCTAGTACCATTGATGAGCTATGATATTCTTCCCTGTGGCTATTTAGTATTTTCATTTTGTATCTAATAAAACTGTAGATACTAGACTTAGTACTAAGTAGTATCTACTCTATTTTGTATTTGTTGGTGGTATTCTCTTGATATCTATGTAATACATTTTGATTTTTGCAGTTTAATCAGAAATATCAAATATGCAGTTTATGGTTCAAAGTTCATGATTCATTGATAAATTCATTATTTATCCATCATTGTCAAATTTCAATTGAATGATATTATGATTGATGTACATTGTATATACTTCTAGTTATAAAAAAATGTAGATATTTATGTGTGTGTATATATATATATATATATATATATATATATATAACGTGTCCCTCGTGTCCTATTTCTAGGGTGATTGTGTCTCGTGTCGAATACTCGTATTTTCGTGTGTTTTGTGTCACATGTCCTCGTGTCATGTGACTTAGATGAGTGGTAACACTCTCTATTAACCCAGTGTATTAAAAACCAGTCATATATAATGGGAATTGATCAGTCTAGACCAATTCACTCCTTAGGGACCTTGGATCAGTTTTTTGAACTGGATCAATTGGTTTGCAGATTAGTTTGACTAGTGCATAGATCAGTTCGACCAGTTCAACCAATTCATACAAGGTTACTTGGGAGCGAGAGCAAAACGAAAAGCGAAATTTTCAAAAGCTTTCGGGGTGGGAGCATTTTCGGGAGTGTTTTTTATATAATATATATTTATATATTATTTGATGCATATGTCAACAAAACCATGTTCATCCATCAAAATTCAAACCATTACACAAATATGCAAAGTTTCTCATGTATATAGCAAGTAAGAGTGCATACAACCAAAATAGCTATGAGTGCAATCCATATCTGAACCAAAGGACATCAATAAAATGGCCATAAACTAGGGATTCTTCAAAAACTAGTTTTGGGGCCACCAACATCATGATAGAATCCGGTGGAAACATTGCAATCCTGAAATCCTAAAAACTGTTAACCTTGTTGAATTTTGATTGGGATCAAAATTTCTACTTTTTGCATTTGAAGTCCGATGAGGTTGGAACCACTCTCAAACATCTTGAAACAATTAATGGTAATGTTAAAAATTTAAGTAAAAGGATAGAAAATGAAAGATAAAGAGAATGCCAACTTTTACTTTAAGAATTTCATATTACCATTTAGTGCTACTGATGATTACAAAGGTTAGGTTTTTTTCTATTAGAGTAGGCTTTGCCTCCTTTATATAGCATTAGTATGGACCTAGGGTTAGTTATCCCCCACCCACCATTTAAATTTTTGGTTTTTTTTTTAAAAACTTGGAAAAAAAGGTGGGACCATTTTTTTTCCAGAAAGCGAACTCCCTGAAAATGCTCCTGTACGGAAGTGTTTAGGAAGTGCGCTTTCCCAGCGCTTCGTGGACGCTTTCTTCGGAAGCAAGCTTCGGGTGCAGGGGGTGGGCGCTCCCACACTGCATAGATTCAAACACCTTTGCCCCCAAAAAGGAAATTGATGGTGTGCCACCCCTTCCAAACCCTAAGCTACTGTTATGTAATTGTGCCACCTTGATCTGCATATTTGATGTCTAATAATTTGGATATATGTATATATAAACATAGGCATATATATTTTAGGAAATTGATTAGGAAACCAGGTTACTAACCAATTTTGATCCAATTTTGATTTAGTCCCAGTCCGACCCAACTCTACTTTTTTCATACTTTGATTTTTAACCTACACGACAGTTACTTTAAGACTGCAACAAAACATAGGAAATTCTAGTTCTGGCAACTCTCATGAGAAAGAAATTTGTACAAATAGTAGCTAAGTGTTGTCAAAACACTCGAAAGCTGGCTATCATATCACAAAAATTCAAAACAGTTATGCTTATAGTATTTCAGTATTCACTTATACCTCAACGTTGGCCATGTTGGCCTTCTAGATGTATGTATGAAGAAAGGTGGTTTCTCAACGCATGTATTGTATTATTCCAAGTTCCAACATAGATCATTTTGAATTTTATATATGAAATAATTTATTGTCTTATTATTATTATATGTTATGTTACTTTAAAGGATGCTAATCCCTTCATTCTTTTTCCCTCCTCTCTTATGCATGCACATTTCATGTCACCCTACATTTTTATCATATTTATTGTCAGTTCTCTTTTGTTCATTCGACAAATGCATCTCAGATTAATGGTTTTAAGATGTTTGTGATGACAGGAATCCCATATACATTCTCTAATGAATGTCCTTCGGTATTGTAACTTGGATGATTCACTACAAGGAGAACGCAGCCTTGTTTGTGATGATGCTCTTCAACGATTGTATAAAACTAGGGAGCTAGACTATATGGCCTACATTGTATTGCGGATGTTTGAGAACACAGCAGTGAGTTTATCTTCTTACAATAAAATTAGAATTGGAACATATTTAATGCTTACTATTTGGTAAATCCATCTTAGATTATCTACTTTTATCTTCTAGGACATTTCTCAAGTACTAGTATCCCGTAGATTATGTTAAGCAGGCGGATCCACGTTATGGTTTCAAGCTGTTATTGGCAGGATCAAGTTTGATAAATGTTTTATAATAATTATGAATTGTATTCATTTTCTTTTTAATATGATCACCATTTTAATTACATTAATCATGAAACGTTTGTCTGATTCCAAAGATGAAAATGCCAAGTTAGCCATTATGGTCTTCTGTAAGTGAAGTATTGAGAAAGTTAAATATCTGAAAAGGAGTTATCTGAGCTCATGATAAATTTAAACATCCAGATTTTAGTTAATAAAATTTACATAATAATATATTCAAATAGAATCAAAACGTAGGATTATGACAGTCAAATCTCAAAAATTAAAATGATGGACATCTTGCAAAATGCAAACTTATATTTAGAGTCTGACAGTTGTTTTTCTCTCTTCGCTTTTTGTTTTACATCACAGATGCCATGCCTTCCAGGATCAGTAGTAGTCATTATCTTTTTCAATTTTACAAGTTCAAGAGGAAAAATCATCTCCACCATCCTCTTGAACATTATACTATTCTTTGGGCATTTTCATTTGGGGGTATTATTTTAAAGATGTACTTCGGAGAGGTCACTAGATGGAATTCATATATCAAAGGATGTTCCAATTAGTCCTTGGATGTTGTATTGTGCTATGTCTTGATTAAAAAGAGGGTGATTGAACTAGCGGCAGAATGCTCTCTCGAAGAGAAGATACATTCATGAAAGAACGTTGGCTAAGGTTTCCCTTGCTACAAAGAAAACTTGAAGAACCATGTTGGAAACCAACAAAGGGAAGCATTGGTGTAAAAGAGCAGGAACAATGGGAACACAGGTAGTGGAGTACTCAAAATTGGTGAACACATTTTTCTTCATAACTAGCACATGTGGAAGTAACTAGCAAAGTGAATCCTTGTCTGAAGCAAGAACAAGATACAGAGAGGATTAGAAATTCCTCCTTGCCTTAAGTTCAAAGATCCCATGAGTTGTCTAGAACATTGTTGGGGGTGTAGAAGGCTATGAGAGCAACTCTGAATGGACAAAAAGTGGTAAGCCATTAATGATAGTGGTACCAAGATGATGATGTTGAGATGAATTCTACATGAGACTCCAACACTATAGGGTCACCATGTAGTGGAGTCAAAAAAGTCTATTGCATCTCAGTAGCTTGAGCAGCTTGAAGAATTGCCAATGACGTATCAGTAACATAGACCTCAGGAATAAACCACAGCTAGGGTTGTTGTACATTGTGAGATTCTTTGGTTATGTTAGCATTAACTAGAGGAAAATCAATAGAGAGGGAAGATACTGAAGCATGATGATGACCATGAACAAAGGCAGGAGGTGTGGATAACAGTTTTTAAGATTTTAGGATTGCAATGTTTCCACTAGGTTCTACCATGTATGAGGGTATGGGATTGGCATTTAATCAAACACATCAACCCCTCTATGTACCTTGATGTTGGTGGTGTTGATTGTTCAGATTGATGTTGGTGGCCTCAAAACTTGTTTTTGAAGAATCCCTAGTTTATAGCCTATTTGTATATTGAAAAATCAAAGCTTTAAGGTTGATGTTATGGATACTAGACATATGGTCGACAAATTCACTGCTAAATGATTGATGAATGGTGTCATATGGTATTATGGTTTATTTCATGTTTTTATGTTTTCCATAACTAATTCAACATTCTACATGCAATTGTTGACATATATATATATAAAACGATTCCAAAACAGAAGCTTTTGAAAATTTCTCTTTTTGCTCCCGCTCCCGCATCCCTCTCCCAAGTAACCTTGGTGTGGACATTGCATAAAAAGTCGTATGAGTGGAAACTAATGGTTATTGGAGAACCTATTGCATGGTATTGAGCATGGCCATCATGGTTTTGCCAATTTTGGTTTTGAAATTGTGTTTGCTGCCATTCGAATTCCTAGTTTGTGTTGTGCAATAGATTGCACAAAAATCTAATTTTGTTGTTGTAGGTTTTCCATGGAAACAAAAAAAGTAGACCTAGGGTTTGCAAAATAAGAAAAGATTACACTCAATTGGATCTACCTATTCTGTCAGGTTGGTGAGGCTGAACAAAACCACAACTTCAAATCATTGTAACTTCCTCAGTATTGTTCATAATTTCTTTTATGATACTAATATGGAAATGTTGTCTAGACTCTAAACTTGGCTTCTAATGGTGCTAGTGAAATTTCAATTTTGTTATGGGATAAAAAAGAAAACCGCATTGCAAAATAGGCTTTTGAAAGATACTAAAGGCCGATTTTTCAAGGGCATAGATCATTCGATACAACACAAAATCACAATTATAACCCCAATCTGAAAATGGAACCAATACCCTACACTCAACGACATCAATTTGAGTGTACTCATATGCACTACAAAAATGATATTGCAAGGGAAAATAAAGCTCCAAATCTACAAACTAAGTGATGGGAGCACAAATATTTGAATCTTGTTGAGGAGCAAGAATTGAGTAGAGCGTGAGAGGTGGACACCCTCTAAGGAGGCCAGATCTAGGGCCTTGATCCTAAGAAGCCTGATGGTGACTAGATCTAGAGGCTGTGATCATTTGGCTTTAATATCAAAGGAAATGAGCAAAGTGCCAACAATGTGAATACTCACACACAAGAGATCATAAGAGAGAGTATGTGAGTAGTAAAGAGGAGATATTCAAAATTGTATATATATTTGTGCACTTGTTTGTGTTAAGAAATCTATAGAGTACAAATTGTGGGAGATTGATCATGCTTGGCCATGTATCCAATAAAATACAATAAAGTGGGTGAGTGATCAATTTAGACTGTCACCCAAAAGAGAAGAGGATAAACTACAAAATAGAAAAGTACAAATATAATACATGTTCACTCAAATGTATCATCAACAAACTACTCAAATTTAGAAATTCAATCAGTGTTATGTTTTTCCAAGCAGAAGTTTGTCAATGATCTTAATTGCAACGTCAAAATTGTTGAAAATAACAAATTGCTAATTTCAAAAGGTTGTGTAGCTACTAGCTTTGAATTTGTCTAGGAAAACTTACAGTTGTTGAAAAGCTCTCTTAGCAGAGAACTAAGCTATGGACCAACAACCCCCTCCTCCCCCCCACCAACAAACGCCCAATGCTTCGCTCTTGAAGTGTGCTATGAAAGGAAACATTTCAAAAAAGTGCCCTCGGGTAATGGAAATGGAAATAGAAATTGAACCAATACTCTACAACCCATGGTAATGATTTGAGTGTACTCAAATGCACTAGTAAAATGACATTGCAAGGGAAAAGAGAGCTCCAAATCTACAGACCAAGTGATGTTGACGATAGGGATATAGGGCTCCAATCATGTGTTGATTGGAGTGGTAGTAGGCTAGAGGTCACATTGGTACTCACTATGTGGGAGTGCTCTGTAGCAAGAGTGATTTATTCTTAATAGAGTGAGATGACTTGTCTATGTACAAGGAGATCTTATCTCCTTGTACATAGACAAGTCATCTCACTCTATTAAGAATAAATCACTCTTGCTACAGAGCACTCCCACATAGTGTTGAAGTTGACAATTGACTCTAAGAAGTGATCAAGACTTCTTAGAGTATGGTCAAATCAACATTAGAGCTATAGAGAAGAATATGACTGCATGTGATGAGACATCAACGACGAGAATTTTTTTATGATGAAGAAATATCCAAAGAAGTCAAGACAATCCGTTGAAGAAGTCCCAAAGAAAGCAAAAGACAAGAAAGGGCAAAATACCCTAGTAAAAGGGGGAACTTGGACCAAGAAGACAAAAGTACAAGTGGGCCTCAAGAGTGCAAATCAAGTCAATTGAAGAATATAAATAGAAGTGTTCTCATACTTCATTTGACACATTCAACCAAGCTCATCTCTCTCAATTGGTGTAAACTTCTTAAGGAGGACAAGTGAAGATTAGTAGAAGAAATTTTTGGGTTATCTTATTATCTCTATCTCTCTCAAGGTTTGCTAGGGTTTATTGTGAAAGAAGAGAACACTCTTGTGCTAGGGCTTAATCATCATGTTTGGTATTGTACTTGAAATTGGATTGATTTATTCTGAGAAAATTTTGTTGGGTTTTCTCCTGTTTGTGTTTCCTAGAGTAAAATCTTTGTGTCTCTTGTGCATGGTTATCTTTCAGTTATCCTTGATTTTATTTCTACTTCAAATGAATAATGCTATTTGTGGGATGAAGTGAATAATGAAATAAAGTTGAAAGAGATGAAAATTATACTGCTAAAGTTAAAAATCTAACAAAATCTACCAGAAGACAATGAATTAATTTGTTGAAGGAATCGATGAGGAAGGTCCCTAGGTTTGATCACCGAGAGAAGCATCCAAATCTTCATCTTTTCTAGGTTGATGAAGAGGGGCTTCACTAGGGGTTTTGTAGAGGCCTCCCCTACTTCCCTTGGGATTTTGAACTTGATTCCCACATATATGGCCAGAAGAGTTTGCTTGGCTTCAATAACCTTTTAGTAAGGAATGACCTTGGGAGGAACTATCTCTTAATGAATTTTGTCCAGTTTCCCCAAGAGCTCTCCATAGGCTTCCCCTCTCCCCATCAAAGTTTTCCCCAGGTGTGTCTTTATTGACCAGTATAAATCCAAGGTTTCGTTGTAGAGGGCTAGCATGCCTCTGGTGTTCTTGGGGTCAAGAATCCAGCCTTCAAAGTCCTCTATACACTACGATTCTAGAGTAAGGTCCTTTTCTTCTTGTATATCCCTCTTTAACATTTCAATTCTTTTCTTGGCTGCATTAGGTATCAAATTGTGGTAGAAGTGGGCCATGTGTCTGGCTCGTTTGATATCTCGTGATTTGGCTTTCCCTGTATTTTCCTCTAAGGCTCTACGAATTTGCCTTGTTCTCATATCCCTCGTTATTTTTTCCATGCCTCTCTTCGCCATAGATAGAACTTAGAATGGATTAATTCAGGTTGTCCAGGTAAAGGCAGAAGATTCAATTTAGACTATCTTTACATAGGAAGGGAGGATGCCAACCTTCCTTCATATTCCCAACCAAGACACCTTTGGCTTGACACCATTCTAGCTTCATCATGACTTTGCACACTCGGCTTCCTCGGCTTTGCTAGGAGGATTCAAGCTACTACCCAATAATATCATAATATGCGATGGGAAGTGGTTTACTGTGTCAATTCCCATTCTGACCATGTCACGTATTGAGGGAGCCATGTGTCCACTTGTTGCATCCCTTCTTCGTCTACCTCCATCTTGTTCTGAGGCCTACAAGTGTCTGCCAATATCATCACTATCCACCTCCCTTATGTCCACCTATGACCTGTCTAGCATGTCTTCGTTCCAGTTACTGCTTAGGTTGTGCACCCCACTTGGGGAGGTGTTATTTATATTTACCTTTCTACCCTTTTGCTTCTATTTTATACTAGCATTAATTGTTTCAGGATGAAATAGAATTTCACATCAATCCAAATTTCAGTAGACTTAGTAGTTTCCAAGACTACGCCAAATAGAACTGCACTGAATTGAGGAGAAGTCATAAACCAACAAAAGATGTCAAATGTCACCATGTTCTTCTACCACATCTCACTTGCGTAAATAGCAATCTCACCTCCACAACTATAGCAACCAAGGAAAATTGAAGTTCACCACCATGATCAAATACAGACAAAACCATTGAAAACTTGCTAAAAATAGTGTTAAAATTGTGCCAAGGAAAGTGGTTGTCCACCTTGTGATGCCTAGGGGTGGATAAACAATTAATGAGGTCCCTAGTCACTTTATTAAAGTGATAAATACATTAAATGTTTTTTAAAGTCACTTTATAAAGTTGGTTCTTGGTTTTATTTTTAATTGACTTATGAGAAATAACCAAAAACCCTAGAGACCAAACTCTAACAACTCTGGTGCAAAGGATCATGGCCATAGAACCCATTGAGAATTTGGTTACAAATTGTTAATGCTGAGCAATGAAGTCCAAGAATCCAACCTGATCCAAATTTGGTCACGAACAATAATGAAGGTAACACTTGAATTTGCCAGGGGTAAATTCAATGTTAACAACTATGGCCTATTTTGTAAACATTATATGACAGTGTAAGTTGAAATTGAGACTACACATTACAACTCTTTGGTATTGATTATGATGCTTTATTTCATTCCAAGGTTGATGTTATCTGTTATAATTTTTTATGACAAATGTTATTGTTATCACGAATCTTGTAGTTGCCCTGTAAGCTGATCCTATTCAGGATGGAAGAGAAAACACAACTAAAGTCGCTACCTACGATATCCAAGACCTCTGAAAGAACTCAGATGTCATGCCAATCAAGGATATCGACACTTCGGACTCAGTGAAAATACTAAGCCCATGAGGCGTCCCTATGACCAAGATAGCCCAAAAATAAGGAAAACGAGTAGATGACCCAGGGAAACTTGGTGGAATCTCTGAGTGGGATAGTTAATTAGAGTTCAAAACAATTACTAAGAGATTTCGAGCATCCAGGTGAAAAGCCCCAATTTTACCCTAGGGTTTTAAGTAGAAAAATGAGATCTAGGGAAAAACGGTAAAATTAAATGAAATTGGATACTCAAATTGATTGTTGGACGTAAGATTAAGCAAATGAAAGTGAAACCAACAATACCCAGTTCGCGGTTTCTGAAATCATGGATCAAGATGACTAAGTCAAGAGGGGGACGAATTACCTCATAAAGCCCATTTTTACAACATGATAAATCATTATTTGTGCAAGTTTGACACTTAGGGGACATGGGGGGGTCATTAGGGGGTCCCCCCATACATATTTCTAAAGATTCAACTTGATTTATACACATTTATTTTGGCCATTTTGTCCAATTTCGCTCTATGGGGGACATTCTCCCTATGAGAGCCCAAAAAATAATCTGGAACATCAAACTGGATGAAACTGGTGTAGATATGTCTAGAGAGCCATAATAAAACATCTAGAAGCATTCCCTTTCCATTTCCTTGAACACACAAGCCAAATCGATTTCCTCAATGATTTTCCTAGTTCATTTTTTAATGGTACATCCTCTGAAAATAATAAAAATCATCATAACTTCACTCAGGCTGAGAACTGGGGAAAACTGACTGCACTGGATGATCTAGAGACATAGAAGAATGGTATAAGTGAATACTCATACCCTCTAGAACACTGCAATTCTCTAGGAGAACCAAACATACTGCCATCTGTAATAAAATTTGATCATTTGGCCAATTATAAAGTGATAATAATCACATTTCAGGAGAACTAGGGCCAAACTCTCAAAACTGAAACTGCAGTATTGGTCTTGGGCATGTCTGGAACAAATATAGACCATGTTGTTTTTTGTAGTCACTGCATTGGGAAACGTGTTTGACTTGGTCAACTGGGTTGACCAAGTCAAAACACCCAAACTGAAGGTGAGATACTGAACTGAGTTGAACCTACATACATCCAAGGTAATAAATTCTCCAAGATGTATATTAAAACCCAACTTAAATCATGCTAATCAGAATCATGGTGACTAATAATAATAATCAGTAAAATATACCTATGCCATTGAACAATCTTTGAATCTTCTGGAAGTCCCTTGTATATTCCATGCTTACAAAGTTTAATC
This sequence comes from Pseudotsuga menziesii, assembly GCA_001517045.1. Classification (NCBI taxonomy): domain Eukaryota; kingdom Viridiplantae; phylum Streptophyta; class Pinopsida; order Pinales; family Pinaceae; genus Pseudotsuga; species Pseudotsuga menziesii. Next base: position 941,763 of record LPNX010509769.1, read on the forward strand.
AATTTGCTAATGTTGGGTGAAGGTGGAAAACAAGGCTAAGGTAAAAGATAAATGACTTATAATTGACTTTAACCATATGATCTCTCTGAATGATGACAAATACACACAACCACAGTGACATATGCATGATAGATAACCACTAGGGAATGGTGGTGTTTCACAAGTGGATGAGTTGATCTGAAAATAGTCCATTCAACTTTAACATGTCTACAACTCACATTCAAGCTAACAATCAAGCTCCATGATGATCTTTTCTAGGACCCTTGCGTTGAGTACATAAGAAACTATAGCGAAGAGATCCTAGTGTACACTTAGAATTAGTTGTTCCTTACTCCATCTCACATCAAAACCCGCAGGCTCCGTGAGAAATTAATCATTGCATTTCAATAAAATGGCCAACAGTCTTTAGATTTAACATTTATTTATCCACTGCTTTATTTGGGCCTTTCACAATTTCATTTCATAGTCTTTTTTGAGTTTTGTCTAAAGACACAAGTTGCATTTATTTGAGGGATTTGCATGTCAATAGATAGAACTTATAGAACATAATGTATGTAATGATGGTAGACATATTGCTTCGAGTTTTAGCTGACACTCTTCGGGCAACTAGGGGCGAATATCCACAGTCAAGACCAAACATCGGGGGCAACTGACCAGAGAGATCAAGGCTTCAAAACCCAACTCGCCCAAGCTCAGGAACCAACACCAGCGGGTTCTCCTGGCCCAGAAGGATCAAGGCGTCGACAAGTTTTGTTGCACAACTCAGAGCTGAGACACAAATTAACATGAGATCCATCATGGATAGGGGTCAAAGTGGAGAAAGTGATCCTCAATCTCATAGGTCTCAATCAAGCCAAAGTCATGGGATGAGAATCAATCACGAATGAACTGGATGGACAGGGACAAATGACACATGGAACCAACATAGCACTAAGGTTTAACCTATGTCACAGGGTTCGTCGAACCTGATAAAACGAACCCGAAGCCAAGGCAAAAAGTCACGGGGAGGGTTTTTTTTGTGTGTTTTATCTTAGCGTTGGTTTTTTCTGCCCGTATTTCTTTCAGCGACCGACGAAGCCGACCACGCTGACCCTCGTCCGCTCCTTCGCCCGGCTCAACTGCAACGTCCATCGTCTGGTCAACGTCCGCTCCTTCGCTCGACTCGCCGCTGCGACTGTATCGTGAGTCAGGTGACTTGTTGTGACTCTGTGAGTCATGACTCGTGAGAGAGCCATGGCCCGAGGACCGTCCCTACAGACTGGGACTGCAACAGGCCGACAGCGTACAGCCATGGCCCGTCCCTGCGACCGCGACCCCATATTACAGTCTGCACTCTGCAGAGTCCAGACTGCGACTGTCGACGCCCTACAATCACAGCACAACACAGCTGCAAGCCTGCACAGGTATGCCAAATGCGTTTTTTTATTTTTATTTTTATTTCTCTGTTCTAAAGTTTAAACAAATTAATTTTTAATTTTTAACTGTATGTTTTAAAGTTTTTAAAACATACAATATGTTTTACAGTTTCTAAAATTAACTGTAAATTAATTTTTAATTTTTTAACTGTATGTTTTAAAGTTTAAAGGAAATTTTTTTAACTGTAAATTAATTTTTAAATTTTAAATTATTTTTAAATAAAATGATTGTCTGTAATAGACAGATTGTTAATTATTGTTGGCAATACTAACTGTAACAGATAGATTGTTAATTACTGCTAGCAATACTAAGTTTTAAATAGTATATATATATTTTAAAATGTATATAGACAAACCTATGCCGAACCCCATCTAAACCCCATCAGAAAATTCGAGCCCGAATCGAACCTGAAGCTCGCCGAACCCGAACCTTGTGACATAGGGTTTAACATTTGTATAAAGCATGGCATAAGCAACAGTCTTCTACATCAGATTCTTTAATCATTCTCAACACAAGTTTAAGCATCAATATACATATAAAATAGGCATAGGTCAGCATAATCATCATAACACAACAAGTCCAAGGTGTTAGTATACATCAGAGAGCAAAATCCTACCAAAGAGCCATATACCTGATCTCACCATATACATCTCTATCTAATATGCTCATCTGTAATTTGTGTACCATATCTGCTACTCTGCTCGAATGAACTTGGTCACCACTGAAGTCATCTCAAAGGACAAGGAGATCTCAGTCTTGGCAAGGAAATACTTTGTATCTGCTGCTGAACAAAGGCTTTGAATGGCTCATGCTACAAAAATGATCCATGCTGTATCCCCATCAATAAGTCTAGCTTAGAGGAAAAGAGAAAATCTAAATGTTGCATTATGGTAGCCCAGCTACAATATATGTGATAACGGTTATATCCTGAAACTTGAAGGTTGATGTTATGGTTGATCATTTGATGACAATGTTATAACTTTATAAGTTACAACTGCTAGATGATTGATGTTATATGTGTAGTAAATGGGTGATGCTTAATGATAATTATTAATCTAGTAGTTAAATCTATGTTTTCTGCAACTAATTTGACTTTCTGCTTTTTTTATAAAATATATCATATATGTATTAAAATACACATTATTTAAAAATCACTCCCAAAAGCTTTTGAAAATTGTGCTTCCCACTCCCACTCCCACTCCCCTCTCCTAGTAACCTTGGAAAAAAAAAACCAAGTTGTACACTTAGTACTTAAATTCATTTCTCATTTTTCAGAAAGTTTTGCAAAACAAAGCATCGGGCTTGGTTTTGACAAGAAACTATCAATATGGATTGACTCTTAGAATGCCTATAATTTTAAAGAACCAAAAATATCTAGAGAAAATATGAACGTAGGAGATGACTTTGAAACAAAGTTCAATGGGATTAAAATCCAAAAAGGGTCTTTGATTCTAGTTGATTCCTGTTAGATTTTTATCATTCAAGCTAACATTATATTAGGATCTTTAACTTGAAAGAATAACAAGCATAGCAATCAAACATAAGAGACAATGAACACAATGTTTTTCCTCGGAGAAACCATAAATGGAGAAAACCCCGCAACTTCCTCAAAGATAGAATCAGCACCAAAAGTAAAACCACAAAACAGTAAGATGATCGCCCGACAGCAGTAGTCTTTTTCTTTCTAGCCCCAACAACTTCTTCTCCCTCAACTATGCACTACAACTGAGTGTGAGTGAGTGTATGATAAACAGAGAGGCTCACTCTCTATTTATACTAATTCTCGACTTGACAATAACTCACTAGCGTCGACTTCTCTAGGAGAGTCTAACAACCCTAGGGCCCCACAACTGCGGGGATTTTAACCCTTGATCAATAGGAGGGTTACCCACAATGACTTGACATGACTTGTTCACATTATAGAAACTCCCAATCGCAACATCGGGGCATGACATGACTCAATTACATTACAAACACTTATCGGAATAAACATTGGGGTACAATACATAAGATATACAAGTGAATACATTTCGAAGTTACAATTACGTCAACACTCCCTCTTAACTAGGAAGGTATTCTCTCGACACAATTTATCAGCACAAGTCTTCTTCTCTGTATCATCTGGATCATCATCGAGTCCTCATCATCTTCAAGTCATCTTCATCTTGATCTGGATCATCATTGGATTTGGATCATCATCACTGGATCTGGATCATTACTCAATCTAGATCATCTTTATTGGATCAACATCACTAGATCTGGATCATCACTAGTGCTATCTCTTGATTCTTCTCGTCACAGGAATTTCTACAGAGCCAGCCCTTTCTCATGTTGGTTATAGGCCTAGCCTCCAAGTAGGTCTTCATCTTCTTCAACACTTATATCTGACCCAGTCAGAAAGGCCCGTCCAGCACTTATATCTGACCATGGGAGGGCCCGGCCTGCCCCCATGTCAGAATGGCACGCCCAGCACTCACATTTGACCATGAGAGGAACACATCCACCATCATGTCAGAATGGCCCAGCCCTTACATCTGACCATGGGAGGGCCCAGCCTGCCCCCATGTCAGAATGGCCCAGCCCTTACATCTGACCACGGGAGGGCCCAGCCTGCCCCCATGTCAGCATGGCCCAGCCCTTACATCTGACCATGGGAGGGCCCAGCCTGCCCCCATGTCAGAATGGCTCTCAATCCTAGACTGAGGGTTCCTGGTAACTGACCAAGTGCCTCCTCCATTCTCCCAGAGAATGGCATCAGCCCTTATATCAAATCAAGTGGGAACACATCCCTCAATCATATCAGAATGGCCCTGCACTTATATTTGATCATGTGAGAACACATCCCACAGTCATATCAGAATGGCCCTCAGTCCCAGACTGAGTATTCCTGGTAACTGACCAGGTGCCTCCATTCAGAGAATGGCAATCAGCGCTTATATCTAATCATGTAGGATCCAATCCTACAGTCACATCAGAATGGCTCAGCACTCATATCTGACATGGACGGAACCAATCCTCTCACCATGACAGAATGGCTCAACCCTTACATCAGACCATGGAAGGAACCAATCCTCTCACCATGTCAAAATGGCTCACAGACTCATCACTTCCCCTTGGAGGGAACCTCAATCTGGAGAACACCAAGCTTCTCCCTGAAGTACTCAAACTTCACTCTGGCCAGTGGCTTCGTTAACACATCAACTATCTGTTCGTCCGTCGCAACATATTGGAGCTTCACTGCTCCTCTCTGCACCATATTCCTGCTATAGTGATACTTGATCTCGATATGCTTCGACTTGTCATGGAACACCGGGTTCTTTGACAACTTCACACAACTCTGGTTGTTGCAATATATACAAGTAGCATCTAACTGGAGATCAAATAAATTAGACAGTAGCTTCCTCAGCCATACTGCCTCACAACTAGCTAAACAAGCTGTGACATACTCTGCTTCAGTTGTACTCAGTGCCACACAGGATTGCTTCCTGCTAAACCAAGAGATCACACCTGATACCATACTGAAGCAACACCCTGAAGTGCTCTTCCTATCAATGGCACTGCCTGCCCAATTTGAATCAACATAACCCTCCAGGTTAATCATCTGATTCGCCTCATACTTGAGCCCATAATCAACTGTACCTCTTAGGTACCTCAGAATATGCTTTGCAGCAATCAAGTGAACATGTCTCGGATCTGTCAGGAACTGGCTCAAGGTGTTCACAGCAAAGCAAATATCTGGTCTCATGTTCGTCAGGTACATCAAGGACCCAATCATCTGACGATACATCGTAGCATCAACCGCTTCTAATGAAGCATCACTCAATAGGTTTAGGTTTGATGCCATAGGTGTGGTCATGGCCTTGCAATCCATCATCCCGAACCTCTTCAGGATCTCTACCGTATACTTCCCTTGTCCCAGGGAAATTCCATCTGCATTATGCCACACCTCCATGCCTAGAAAATAGTGCATCATACCCAAGTCCTTCATTTCAAACTCAGCGGCAAGCTTCCTCTTCGTATCAGCAACCAACCCATCCATACCTGTTACAAACAGATCATCTACATACAGTAGGAGTATCATTGGGTTATCATCTTCAACCTTGTAGTAAAGGTTGGAATCTGCTTTACTCTTGGTAAAGCCCAAACTGGATAGAAAGCTGTCAATTCTGTCGTACCATGTCCTGGGTGCCTGTTTTAAACCGTACAGGGCTTTCTTCAATTTACATACATGAGACTCCCTGTCATGTGTCTCAAAACTGAGTGGCTGCTCCACATACACTTCCTCTTCCACTACATCATTCAAGAAAGCAGTCTTGACATCCATTTGGTGTATCTTCCATTTCATTACTGCAGCCAAAGCAAGTACTGATCTGATGGAAGTGTATCTAGCTACAGGTGCAAAAGTTTCTTCATAATCTATTCCTTCTTTCTGGGAGAAGCCACGAGCCACAAATCTTGCTTTATATTTTTCTATGCTGCCGTCTGCAGCATGCTTGATCTTGTAGATCCATTTGAAAGTTACAACAAACTTCCCTTCTGGTCTTGGGACAACATCCCAAACATCATTCTTCATGATCGATTGATACTCTTTGATCATAGCATCCTTCCATTCTTTCGTTTTTGCCGCTTCTTCATAGTTGGAAGGTTCTTTATCGATGAAATCACATAATAAGGCTACATACTCGGAGCAGGACCAGGTCCTCTTTCTTTCTCTGTGATTCTCTTCTGGAACCCCATATCTTTCTGCACCTTGGATAGCTTCTCGTACCCAAGCAGGTTTCCTCTTGTGAGGATTCTTCTCCTGAGGTGGATCCACATGTTCTTGAGATTCTTCTAATTCTCGATCTTCTTCTTGAATTTCTTCATTCATGGTTGTGTCATGAATTCTGGGTGCTTCTGTTTCTTCAGGATCTTCAGCAGGTCTCTTTCTAGATTTGTTGTAAGCTGAGTCTTCGTCAAATGTTACATCCCTGCTGATATCGATCTTCTTGAATCCTGGGAAGTATATTCTGTAAGCCTTTGAGCTTTCAGAGTTTCCCACAAATATACCCGTCTTTCCTGAAGGATCTAACTTTGTCCTCTTTCTTTTGGAATGTGTATGTACACTGGACAGCCAAATATTTTGAGATGGCTGACTTTTGGTTTCTTGCCGGAAAAGACTTCTTCAGGTGTCTTGTTCTCAAGTACTCTGTGTGGAGTACGGTTCTGTACATACACCGCTGTTCTGGCAGCTTCTGCCCATAGATGCATGGGAAGATCTTGATCATGAAGCATAGCCCTTGCAGCTTCCATGATCGTTCTATTCTTCCTTTCTACAACCCCATTTTGTTGTGGATTATATGGAGTGGTTAACTCCCTCTTAATCCCTGAATCTTTGCATAATTTTTTGAATTCATTTGATGTGAATTCTCCGCCATTATCTGATCGAAAGGTCTTGATCTTCTTTTCAGTGTGGTTCTCAATTAAGGCTTTGAATTCCTTGAACTCGCTGAATACTTCATCTTTGTTCTTCAGGAAGTATATCCATGTCTTCCTAGAAAAATCATCAATAAAAGAAACATAGTATACATACCCGCTTAATGAACTTGATGACATTGGACCGCATACATCGGAGTGAATGATTTCCAAGATTTCTTTTGCCTTGCTCTCGCTACTTGGAAATGTCTTCTTCGTATTCTTCACTTTTGCACATCCTTTGCAGACTCCATCATGTTTTGCTTGAATTTCTGGAAGACCTTCAACAGCTTTGCTTGCAAGTGGCAGTGCTCTGTAGTGCACATGTGCAAGCCTTCTATGCCAAAGTTCATTTGGCTCTACTATGTCATGGACCAAAGCTTGTTCTGGATGGCCCTTCAATTTGTATAGGCCTCCCTCTTGTTCCCTAATCACTACTGCATCATCAAAAGTCTTTCCTTTTAGCCACATGAGAACTTGGCCATCTACAAATGCAACCCTCATGCCTTTTGCATCTAATGCAGATATGGAGAGAAGGTTCTTCTTAAGTCCTGGTACAAACAATACATCCTTCATCTTCATAGACTTTCCAGAGTCTGGCTTATAGGAGGATTCCCCACTACCTTTTATTGGATACTGGTAGTCATCTCCAAGTTTCACCTTGTGGGGTGATTCATGTTTTGATAGTTTCACAAAGGACTTGAATCATGTCATATGTTTGGAAGCCCCACTGTCTATAAGCTAATCATTGCTTCCATGTGTGATGCTTCTCGTGAGAGCGGAAATCAAAACATATTCTTCATCACTTGAAGAATCATCACTTTCTTGCTTGCTTCTCTTTGTGGAAGGTTCATCATCTTCTGCAGCATGAGCATGATGTCTTCTCTTATTGTTTTTCTTCTTTTGGGAGTTTCTTTTGTTTCTAGGACAATCTCTGGCATAGTGTCCTATTTCATCACAAGTATAACATTTGAGTTGAGCTTTTCTGGAGGAAGAATTATTACCTTTAGAATGATGATGATGGTCCCTTCTATTTTTCTTGGATTGAACTGTGAGAGCTTGATCTTCACTTCCCATCTTTTCTTCTCGAGCTGCTATCCGAGCTTCTTTTTGTGAGCATTCTTCCCATATTCTGCTGAACTTGACTAGCTTCTTTCTGGCACAGATCCCTTGAATGAAAGAGTCCCATGTCCTAGGGAGACCATTCAAGGTGGTCATTACAATCTATGCATTCTCCACTTCTTCATCCATTGCTTCAAGTTGTTATTTGATCTGGGAGACCCTTGTGAAGTATGAGTGTATGGTCTCCGCATTCTGGATCTTCACATTCTTCAACTGGTTCCTCAAAGTCATCTTCCGATTTATGTTCTTTCCTTCAAACAGTTTGGTTAGGGCATCAAACATAGCTTTAGGTGTCTTTAGGGAGGACACCTGCGGTATGAGGTGATCCTTGATTGAATCAGCAATAATCCTCTTAGCCATAACCAACTTCTTCTTGTGTAAGGCCTTAGCCTCATCTCCCTCTGGAACTGGAACCTCCTCATTGATGTAGGAGTCCAACTCATTTTCTTCCAGGACCAGGGAGATCCTATACTTCCAGGCTCGGAAGTTATCAGCTCCCTCAAGCTTTTCATCAAGCTTGGTATGATGAGACATCTTAACTGAGAACCTCAAATGGAAATACAAAAGATTTAGATCTTACCAGGTCAAGATGTCGAAACTGGATCTGGAGCTGAAATTCTGCAGAGCTGGTTCAGGAGCAGATTAGGGTTTGACTTTCCCGGAGTTCTATGCAATCAAAAGCTTTGATCTTGATCTCTAAACTTCGATTTTGAGGAGGAGATCAATCCAGGCCTAGGCTCACTCAAAAATTCCCTCTCTGTTGAAAGCCCTAATTTCCAGCAGCAATGTTGGGTCAAAAACTGAAAATGCTCAGAATCAGATTCTGCTTCGACAGAAAGATGCGCCCTGTAGAGGAGAGTCAGCCCAACCTTTTTTTGCTGAAAATCTGTGGAGAGAGATCCAAAAAGTAGGAAGCCCTAGTTTCCGCAGCTGCACAGTGTCTTCTTCTCAGGTTAGCTCTGATACCATGTTAGATTTTTATCATTCAAGCTAGCATTATATTAGGATCTTTAACTTCAGAGAATAACAAGCACAGCAATCAAACATAAGGGATAATGAACACAATGTTTTTCCTTGGGGAAACCATAAATGGAGAAAACCCCGCAACTTCCTCAGAGATAGAATTAGCACCAAAAGTAAAACTCCAAAACAGTAAGATGATCTCTCGACAACACTAGTCTCTTTCTTTCTAGCCCCAGCAACTTCTTCTCCCTCAACTATGTGCTACAACTGAGTGTGAGTGAGTGTATGATAAATAGAGAGGCTCACTCTTTATTTATACTAATTCTCAGCTTGACAATAACTCACTAGGGCCGACTTCTCTAGGAGAGTCTAATAACCCTAGGGCCCCATAACTGCGGAGACTTTAACCCTTGATCAATAGGAGGGTTACCCACAATGACTTGACATGACTTGTTCACATTATAGAAACTTTCGATCGGAACATCAGGGCATGACATGACTCAATTACATTACAAACACTTCCCGGAATAAACATTGAGGTACAATACATAAGATATACAAGTGAATACATTCCGAAGTTACAATTACATCAACAATTCCATGAGGAGCTTGAAGACAGACAATGAGATGTTGATCCAAGCTTTGGAGCAGCACACACAACTCAATGCTTGGTTGCCCTAAAGTCCGACTCAAATACATATCAATTACACTAGAAACAAAGCTTCAGTAAAGCTAATGGGAGCAAAGGTAGTTTGAGAAAGGAATGTCTAGACTCTAGACTGCATTTATCATAAAGATCATTTTCTAGTGAATTTGAAGATTCATTAAAGAATCCCCAACCTTTTGCAGGTAGCCATAAAAGAAAGAGGCATCGTAGAGATAACTTGAAGGAAGAGTTTTGCAAGCAAAACCACTTGCCTTCGAGTGTATAAGTCATTCAACCACTGCTCAGTGCTGTGCAAAATTGCTATTATAACACCAATCTGGAAATGGAACCAAAACTATGCCTCTGTCACTCTAATCAGTTGCACCTATAAAAATATATTACAGCTGCAAAGAGAGATCTAAATCTGCAATGAATTGATGTGTGCACAAAAATTTGAAGCTTGTTCAAGAGCATGTATTTAGCAGAGGGTAAGAGATGGAATTGGAGACCTCTAAAGAGACTAGATATAGGGCTTTGATTTTAAGAAGCTTGACAGTGTTATATCTAGTAAGGGTATGAGATGGAAACCCTAGAGGTTACCAGATCTAGGTTGCAATCATTCATCTCTGATACCAAATTATATGAACATAGTATCAACAATGCAAATACTGACAAACACAAGAGAATACAAGAGAGTAAGTATGCTATGCAAGTATTAGAGAGGAGATTGCCATAATCGTACATATATATGTACATTCATGTGGATTAAGAAATGTATAGAGAGAGAGTGCAAAATTGTGGAAGTGTGATCAAGTTTGACCATGTCCCAAATAAAATGCAATAAACTACAAAAGAGGAAAAGTACTTATAATATTACATGTTCACTAGATAGTCTCATCATCTTCTATCAGAAATGGTCTAGTGATATTTCTGTTTGAACTTAATCTTGCCACAACCAATCAACTCAATAATAAATATTTCCATCGAAATTGAAATACTTTAGCCAAAGACCATTTTTCTTGGATGTCCTTGTGTCCACAGTGGAGAATGACTCCCTCTAAACATAAAACTTTCAATTCTTCTCATATAATTTATGGATTTCAATTGTGTCATAGTTTAAATCCAGAAATCCTACTAGAATTATGATGAACTCTGAAAATATACATACTCATAAAACTTTCAAACTAAATTTATTTTCAACTAGACTGGCATTCATACATCCTACTAGAATTATGATGAACTCTGAAAATATACATACTCATAAAACTTTCAAACTAAATTTATTTTCAACTAGACTGGCATTCATACATCCATGAAGTATTACAGTAGCAAGTTTCACAAACATATGTATTATCTTTCACTCGATTTCTAGCCTTAATAGATCTTTACCTCTAGCACTGCCTGTACTCCCCAAGAGGTATAGCAGTTTCATAGATCAGTATTCTAAATTTTGGATTTATCTCAGAAAATGCCTAAACCTACTTTTCTTATGACCCTGTACGTAATCAACAGTGTAAACTGGTAACAATCCTTTGTGTTGTTTAACTTCTCATCAATGAATCTGTCTTTTTTTTTTCTTTAAATCATTGTTCATATATTTCACTATAAACATGAACTTGGAACAGAAAGAGAGATCTTGTTGTCTGTGTTTCTCTTTAAATGATTGTTCATATCTTTCACTATAAACATGAACTTGGAACAGAAAGAGAGATCTTGTTGTGACGCTAGTTTCTTTTTAGAAATGGGCGATCCAGCAAAAATAATGTGTATTTAATTTAAATAATTATGATAGCAGTCTTCTTTTGAGCATTAACATGATTTCTCTCTTGCAAAATGCATTGTAAATGTTGTCCTTTAATTGAATTGGAGTCCAATCTGCCAGTTCCTGGGTTAATTATGGTAGTTATTATGGAATGCTTTTTCCTATTCTGCCGTGTACCATATTCAACATTTAGCAGCCAGACTACTTTTCTATGCCACATGCTTTCAATAACGATGTAATAAGTTTCTAATTGATACAATTCAGAATTTTTACCAAGTTCTATTTGACTTGTTCATCAACAGTGTAATTCATTAGAACGCTTGATATATTTAGATAGCTGCTTGAATAAATGCAGGTACCACTAGAAGATCCACTGAGGTTCCGTATTGAACTCACATTCAGCCGCGGTGCAGGTCTCAGTCCTCTTGAGGTATATATCTGGATACGATTCAATATCATGGTTTTTGGTATAGAAATTTAACTCGTTTATAATCCTGCATAAGGACTCTTTTTACTACATATATTGTTGCTAGAATGCTGTTCTCTTTATTATTGGATGCTTAAATTTATATATGTTCACAGGCTTCTCCACGTTATCGAGATCATACCCTTCCCATTATGGGTCCAGAGAGATTGCAGGAAGCAGACTCTTACCTAGCACTTGACAGGCTAGAAAAGATGATGCGTCCATTTGCAATGCCAGCAGAAGACTTCCCTCCAGCAGCAGCTCCACAAGCTTTTTCAGGCTTGTTTACAAAGAGTGGTGGAGTTATAGAACGTCTTGTTAATCTGTGGCCCTTCCATAAGCAGGCCAATGGAAAAGCATCATAAAACATTAGTTGAAATGCAACATTTATTTTTTCCTGGATTCTACTACCTTTGATATTGGTCACTCTATTAATTTCAGATTACCTCCCAGTGTCCCATTTAAAAGGCAGAGCAAGTTGTGGATCAAATCTTGGCTCATACTTACCATGACCTGATTTTAAAATGTAACCCTACCATTCAGTAATAAGTTGGACAATGCAAGCCCATGTTTATCAGCGATTTTGTAATATAGCTGTGGCTCAACATTTTACCTTTTTGGATTCGACTTTTGATTCTGATTATTTTGATGTTGATTTTGGGCTGTGATGCCCAGAGACCATAAGTAACTCATGCTTGCCAGGCACCCACATTGTCACCATGGGCTGGGAGGTTCACACAAGTCGCTGTGGAGATATTCTGGCTGATGGCATCAGATTCCAAAGGAAATGAAGATCCTTTTTCGAATGAAATTCTTTCCAGCATCTATTGCTATATATGCTTCAATTCCGGTCCTCCTTTACAGTGATATAAGCAATTTGACAACTTTTGATTCTACAAGAAGCATTGGAGTACTTCTATATATCATTACTATGTAAATTTGATGCAAAAGTTGAGTCAATGATATGCGGTTTTAGGATTGGCCGGTGAAGAAAACCCTTTCATTCACAAGGCCAGGTTATTCATTATTATGTCTAAGTGATGACCTGGGGAAACATCCGTTTGTCTTTGTATGACAAAAATAAAAATGGGTTGCTTAATTCATAAACAAATTGGCAGTTTGTTTCAGTTCTCTTACCTTGTTGGCAAGAATCATTCAAACTATTATTTTATGCGAGTCGACTGACATTTTTAATCGAAGTCCTCTTTAGAAATAAGCTTATGAGAAAACTGTGCTTTCCGTTCATAAAACTAATCAGTATGTTTGATTTGATGTTGTCATTGAGATTTATAGTCTGTGCTGACAAACAAACAAAAATGGTAGAGTTATTCTTTTTATGCTAAGCTGTGCATATGGGCATAGTAAATACATTTGCAATTGACTTATATTTCAAATGTACATTTAATATTTATTTTTAAATGGATTTTATTCAATTTGAGTTTTACTTTTCATTATAAAACATTTACTATGCCTTTCGTTTCCAACAATATATAATATTTTATTGTGGAATTAATGTCTTCAATTACCCACTTTCAAAAGTAAGTTTGATTCGTTAAAATGTAGTGGATCACTTACCTTTCATTCTTAAATAAACAATAAACACTGGTTGATTTTGATTGTGGAATTCATGTCTGCAATCACTTTGAATGTAAGGTTGATTTTGTTTACTAATTCTGGTTAACATATTAGAGGTAAAACTTCTGCCAACAGTTCTTTTATTATGCTTTTTTCGGTTTGTGAAGCAATATTATAATAATAAAACATACGCTATCATGTTTTTTGTTTTGTTTGTAAAGTAATATTATAGTAAAACTTTGTGCAATAATTCAATGTGGGTTTTTGGTCAAATTTGTTACTTTTCTTTAAAAATTCTATGTTTTATGTTTATTTTTATTTTTTTAATTTGTGATTATAGTATAAATAACATTAAAAATCTAGTTATAATATGTTGGTGAGGTTAGTGGAATTTTTCTAACCTTCTAAACATAACATTTTAAAAAAAAAGATAAAAAAAATAATAATAATTGAAACATTAATGATGTAACTTTGCAAGTATGTTTATATATTGCATACTATTTATTATATTTGAAACTATTTAATCGTTGTTTTTTATAACACCATTTTTTTTATTTTTAATATTGAGATTTATACTTGGAAAAGTGTTTCTCTAGTGATTATTGCCTAGGTCATAAAAATGGGGAAATAAAGTGACCCTTGCTATTAATAAAGTGACTTTTTGATAAATTTAAGTGATGTGAGTGAAATTAATTTTGGAGAGAATTAAAAGTGTATTGAATCTCATTCATCCATCTAATTCATTTTGGGCCCTTGGATTACATGACTATTTAGCTTCCTCAGATAGATACCAAAAATGCAAGAGAAGTCATTAGTGTCTCAATTCTTTTTTCATCCATGAGTTTTGGAAAGCAAAAAAAAGAGAGAAATTGCAGACTGAAAGAGAGCAGCAGTGGGCACGATTCCAAAAACCGTGCAGCACCATAAATACACTTTCCATACTGTTAGTTTTGTACCTAGGAAAGTGTTCCCCTAGTGACTTTTGCCTTAGTCACTTAGAGTGACCCTTGCATTAAATGACTTAGGTAAAGCTTTTACTTTGACTTTAGAGCATTAAAATCACTTTTTGATAAATTTAAGTGGGTGAGTGAAATTAATATTTTAAAAATAAAATATGAGCATTTAATTTCAGCCCTTGATCTAATATAATCTCCACCGTTGGATTAGATTCACTATAGGGTTTCTCAAAAAGACATGGAAAAGACATTTTTCCTCACTTTTGCAGATTGAAGTGAGAAGAGAGAGCTGAGAGAGAGAAGAGAGAGAGTTTCCATTTTTCCTTAGCAAGAAGAAAAATTTTGCAGCACACAAATCGAGGGAAATGACAGCAACAAAGAGGGCACAAAAATCAAGATGAAGACAACAACATTTATTGCTGGTCCGTAAGGTACAGTTTTCGAGGCAGCAAAGCATGATTTTCAAGGCAGATTTTTGGGCAGGATTTTTGAGAAAAAAAACTGAGCATGAATTTCGAGGCCTGTACAGTTTGTCTGTACAGTGTGTACAGTTCGCTCATATAGTTCGTACAATGGCACAAAAATCGAGGCAAAAAACATAAAAATCAGAGTTTGATTTTTGCTGCTCGGCATGCAAATCGAGGCAGAAAATTATCTTCTGGGCTGAGATAAGTTGGTTTGATATTTTCTGTGTAAATGATAAACTTCTCCTGAAAAAATAAAAATACTTTCTCTCACACTGGTTTTCCTCTAGTGGGTTTTTCTAGGGCCATTGGCCAAAAATTCTAGTGTTCTGTGTGATTAAATGGTGTGCTGATTTTTATTTCCTGTCACTGAAAAGATTGTTTACAGTAGCGTTTTAAATCTGAAAATTTTTGTTTATTTCCAGCACTTTATTTTTCTGAGAATGTCATAAACAGTGATATAAATTTTACTTGAAACCGGTCGCTGAAAACTAGCGAAAAATCTACACATACAACATACATCCCTGGGTGGATTTTTGAGCACATTTTTCAAAGTCCATACATCAACATTAATTGTTGTTTCGTACAGCAGCGACACGAAATTCGAGGCATCTCGTACAATTTTTTGGGCACTAAATTCGAGGTAGTCCAAGGTCTGTATAGTTTGTACAGTACAACATGTGGGAACAAAAATTGAGGTCTGTACAGTCCATACGGTACAACAACGGGCACCAAAATCGAGACAATCCTTATAATCTTTTTTGGCATGTTTTTCGAGGTAGCTAGATGGCAAAAAATTTCACTGTGAAATTTATGAATTTATTCAACTTGTTGAGCACTATGGTGGAGATAAGTTTATCTCTGTTTTTTGTTGTACTTTAATTTTATAAAGAAATAAAATTCTCTCAAGAACAGGTTTTCCCCGGAGGTTGGGGTTTTGCCTCTGTCATTTGACCAAAAAATTATGAGCTTGGTTTTTTTATGTGTGATTGTGTTTTAATTATTGCTCATTAAAAGTTGTAAAAATTCTTCATGTGTTTCAGTCATATTTGTTTATGAAAAATGGCTTAATTTGCAGCTGAAAGATAAATTGTGTTGGGCATTAAACAATGATGAAAATGGTGGCTTGAAATCGGGTTGGGGGAATGAGAAATTTCACATGGTATCAGAGTTGAGTTAGTGAATAAACATAATTTTATACAGTGAAAAAGTTCATACTGTCAATGAATTATTTTGTTAGTGGGCAGCACATTGTTGAGACTTGAACTTTGCGGTGAAATGGCAACAAGGCTTAGGTTGGAGGATAGGTTAGATGGGGCAAGGAATTTTGTTCGATGGAAGCCAAATTGGTGCTTCTATTGGAGGAAAATAAACTTTGGGATGAAGTGGTTCATAGTACACAAGCTAACCTTCTCACATTCCTTGCTTCCACCGATCCACAAGCACTTTCAGTCTTCAACAAGAAAGACATAAAAAATAGAAGGATTATTCTAGATGCAGTTAAAGATTATGTTATCCCACACATCTCTAGCAAAAATCGTGCATATTAGATGTGGGATTTTAAAACTCAAATGAGAACATAAAAATGGTGTTGAGAGAAAAATTGAAAAGTATCAAGATGACCAACGTTGAGGGAGTGACTTCCTACCTTTCTAGGATATCTCAGGAGAGAGATGAGCTTGCAGCAATGGGGAAGATTGTTTATGGCCCTAAGCTAGTGTGGACAACTGTAAATGGGGTTGCAAAGCCTTGTTGTTTTTGTGGAAGCTTTAGTAGCCAAGGAGAACTTACCTTCTTGGGATAGACTTTGGGATGATTTTGTTCAAGAGGAGACCCGAAGAGGCCTTGTGTAGAGGAGCTCTTCTACTAGCAGGGAGGATGAAGATAATGTGGTTTTAAGAAGGGTGGGGCTAAGCAACAAGGTTGACAAAAAAATGACTTGAGCACTGTAAAGTGTTTTGCTTGTCAGAAGCTTGGGCACTATGCTGGAAAGTGGCCACAGAAGAAAAAGAAGCAGACAACAACTTCAGCGAAGGTTGATGAGTTTACAGCTAGATTTGAGAGAGAGTTTTCTTTATGTGCTGGGCTTGTTGAGAGAAAGAGAGTATCCATTATCACCAGTACAGACACTACGATCGAGAGGGAGCATTCTTTGTTGACTGGCCATTCTTTCAGTGCATCCACCAACAACACTTGGTGTATTGACAACAGAGCTTCAATCCACATGACAAGTGCTCAAGAGATGTTCTCTGAGCTTTCACATTCAGGTATAGATGTGGAGGTAGTGTTGGGGGATGAAACAGTTGTTAGAGATGTTGGGCGTGGGACCATTATATTTTAGAGAGAGTTCATGAGTCCCATAACTTTGAGGGTTGTGTTGTTTGTACCTGGATTGAAAAATAATTTGATATCAGTGTCCAAGATTGAGGACAACAGACTTGGGGTGTCTTTTTTAGATGGACATGTGCGTGTATTCCCCAAGACTGTAGAACCATCTGTCTCTTACACCATTGGACTCAGATGTGGTAAACTATACAAACTCTTATTTTAGCCCCAACAATAGTGAGCTTTGTGAGCTATGGCATAGGAGGATGGCTCATATGCATCATCTAGCTTTGAGGATGTTGAGAAACATGGTTACAGGATTTCCTATGTTCAACATTGAGCACAGTGATGTATGCAAAGGGTGTGCTTTGGGAAAGTGCACCAAGACTGTTTTTTCGAGAAGTGATAGCATGTAAGCATGAGTGCTTGATTTGATACATTTTGATTTGTGTGGTTCTATGTCATTTATTTCTCTGAAAGGTTTTGAGTATTATTTGACATTCATCAATAATCATTTCAAGAAGGCCTGGATCTACTTCCTAAGAGGTGTAATGAACAAAATATATAAATAAATAAATAAAACATTAATAAATATTAATAATTAAATAAACTAAATACGTAATGGATGGAGAGACACTTATGAAAGATTATGCCTTTGGCCGCTAGCCTGTGGGTTAAAAACTTTGTCCTTGAAAATAAAACCAGCTTTTGGCCATTTAAACCTCTCCTCCCCAGTTGTTGCACCTCCTTTACCCGTCATCTCTATACCCGGCCAGTTCACTCCACACACACCGGCGCTCTCACCTCTTAGTCATGAGTCTCCTCTCCTATGCGTCTGCGCTGCTCTCCACCATCCCCATCCTTAGGCCTCCCTCGCGTTCCCTCTGCCCCCTTTCGCGTCCCCTCGGCATCTGTCTCCCTCCATTTTTGTGTCCCTCAGCCCCCTTCACGTCCCCTCTGCGTTTGTCCGTTTTCCCCTACGTCGGTCTGTGTCCCGCACGACCTGTTGACCGTCGGCTTTCCCCTGCCACCACTCTACACGAACTCCTCGCTCCACTCCAACCGCTGCCATAGCCCACGCGGGCCATCAACCCACACTGCTCAACTGCCTCCTCGATCCTCCTTATTTCTCCCACACCGCATCCCCTCCATACATCGCTATGCTGCCAACTACACATCTTCCTCAGAGAAATTGGTCATAATTGCAAGGCATCTGGTTTGAACCGCCTCCCAAAAATCCAGTCTGCAGTTGCTAATTGAGAGAATCGATAATTGGTTTCACTGTCAACGAAAAAATCGTGGGGATCGAATAATACACTCTATTGTAATCACTATATCGGTCGTCATAGTGTTGGTATACATTTATCGTGGGTTACCTGCCACATATCAAAGCAATACAGAAAGTTACCACTGGTGGATCCGAGCTACGATGGTTGGTAGTAACTACAAATAACAAATAATAAAAAATGATTAAAGTTAACAAACTCTCATTGTCAAAAAGTGAAGTCAATGGCTGTACAAGACTTATTATTATTAAGGGAGGCATCTTAATATTAAAGAAGAAAATAAGGTTTAAAAGGGGTATTTTATATAAATGGAAAATATTTTATAAATATAAAAGGAGTCTACCTTTAATTTTAAAACAAGTCTTTTTGTTGATATGGAGAGTTTTTAAAAAAGGGGGATGAAGTAAAAAATAAAAAAGGAAATTACTTTAAGATAGCACAAAAGAAATGAAGTTTTTGGAGGAAAAAACAAGTAAAAATCTTTGTTTCAATGTTATTCAAATAAAATGAACAATTAGAGAGAAATACATTACTAATTTTTATTGATTCCAGCGAATGCAATAATTATATTAGTAATTAATTTGCTAATAATTTAGCGATTCCAGAGTCGAATTAGGTGAAATGGTAGACTTTTCAAATAACAAAGAATATTCAATAAGCAATTTACAATGGAAGATTGGAGATTACACTGGCCTCTTGCAATTTATAGTTAGATCCTTATGGAGTAGTGATGTTGACTTAATTTTGGGATCACCATGGATAGAAACATTGGAGACTTTTATCTTAAATGTTGAAAATAAGTTTATGATATTTCCCTACAGAAAGAAGAAAATCACATTACATGACATTAACATGAAGTCAGAATCAAAAGTCGCGTCATCTGAAGACTTAAGAGAAATATCAAAGGTGATGTCACGAGGAGATGGGAAATCAATGCAGTCGATACACAAGGATTTCGACAAGGTTATTGCAAGTAAAGAAGAGATCTCTCGTTTAAAATATCATAATCAGAAATTACTTCTACAAACCAAGAAGGCAATAGATACAGTTCAATGCATTCAAAAGTTAGAAGAGAAGATTCAAGCTCTCCAAAAAAAAAAAGGGAAATGACGAAGAAAATTCTGCCATAAAGAAGGTTAATCAAGAACTAGAAGAACAAATCAAGAAGTTAAAAAATCACAAACATTCACAAAACAAAAGGTTTGAGGAGATTCAGAATAATAATAATCAATTAGAGAACAAATTAGTTCAAATCCAAAAAGAAGCATCTAGACTATTCGAAAAACTAATTGCAATTGAGGAAGAAAAAACGAATACAAAGTCGGCTCCCATCATAGTTCAAAAGAAAGTCAATCTAGCAAAAAATCAAACAACAAGAACTCCTTATCGACACCCAAACTACAAAAAACATTTTGACCAACGACAGGGTCAAAATGAACATAAACAAAGGGGTTATAAATTCAAAAGCGAAAGAACACAAAATATACAACCTAAGCAGAAAATGGGAAGTTTTATCCAACAAGATGATCAACAATCACTTCCGATAAAAATAGATTTCGGATGGACCACGTCACAGACGATGCAACATTTTTTCTTTGGAATTTGTATCTCATATCATCTCATTTCATCAAGTGTCACAAATACTAAATAAAGGATTCAAAAATGACATTACAGGAAAGAAATCATACGTAAGCCCTATCTTCAATAAAGCTTTGAGGACAAAGCTTCCCTTAAGGGGAAAGCAATGTAATGAACAAAACATATAAATAAATAAATAGAACATCAATCAATATTAATAATTAAATAAACTAAATACTTAATGAAGAGACACCTTAATGAAATGTTATGCCTCTTTACGAAAGGGCACACAGCATGGGCATTTATACAAACGTCATTCTCATTGTAACATCATCATTTATTTTATCAATCATACATTATATTACTTTTCCTTTCATGGATTATCTGCGTTATTGGCATTAGGTATTTGTGTAAGAATGATTTTATCGTTTCTGAAACGATTTTGTTGTTTCAGGGGGTCTTGCAGAGGTTCTAAGAGTTCAAAGATCTTGTAGAGAACCGGACTGAGAGGAGGATTCAGGCACTTAGATCAGATAACGGGGATGAGTATACCTCCAAGGAGTTTGATGAGTATTGCAGACAGGAGGGCATTTGGAGACAATTGACAGTACCATACAGTCCTGAGTATAATAGAGTGGCAGAAAGGAAGAATCGATCTATTGTTGGAGTGGCGAGGGCCATGTTACATGATTAGCCACTTCCTTTCTTTTTTTGGTTCGAGTCATGGAGTACAATTGTTTACCTTTAGAACAAGAGTCCCCATCGTGTCGTGGGGAGAAAGACTTCTGAGAAGATGTTCACATGCAAGAAACTTAAGGTGAGGCAATTTCGTATATTTGGTTGTTTGACCTTTTCACATGTCCCTTCTGAGAAGAGGATAAAGCTTGATCCCACAGTAGAGAGAGGGAGCTTTGTGGGGTATGATGAGACTTCGAAGGCCTTTCGCATTTATCTTCCAGCCTTGAGGAAGGTTGTTGTGAGGAAGGAAGCGAGATTTGAGGAGTGGGCCTTTAAGAAGTCGAGAGAGTCAGTGCAAGAGGAGTAGCAGGTTCCCCCACCTTAGGCAACTTCACAGGTACCTTCAGTACAGAGTACAGGTTCACATGTTTCCAGGGTTACTAGGCCACGTGTTACAGGCACAAGATCTTCAATGTTAGTGATTCAGCCAGTAGGTTCTTGGGGGACAAGATTTGGTTTTCAAGTCACGGTTTTACCATACATAGCTACTAGATCACAAATTTCACCAGTTGTTGGTTCATCATCTCGTGGTACATAGGTTTCTGGGAGTTCTTCAGATGATGACAGATCAGTTTGGGAGAAACCTTCAGGGAATAGGAAGCCTAAATGGCTTCGGGAATAGGAGAAACCTTCAGGGAAGGGTAGGGTCCCATTTCACTTTGAAGGGTTGTGAGAAATTGAACCCTTCAATGTTGACATGTAAAAATAAATCATTCTTTTCATTTGAAACTATAAATGTACAACAAAATTTAATTATTTATTAAAAACAATGTATAGAAAAAAAATGACAATAAGAAGAAATCCTGAGTGATTTAACATTTACATGGAATTAGTGAGGTAAACCATGTACTCTCCCGGTCCCTGGAGCATATAGTTTATTGAACTTAGACAAGGGACAATTATGTTGGGTCGATGAAATACTCGGTTGTTAGGTCGTTGATAAAATAAGGCATTGGAATTTGGAAGGACCTTTGAATGGAGGATTGATTCAGCTTGATGGTGGCTCTATTGGTTAAGTGTGATTGTGCCTACCTAAAAAAAACCCAGAATGTAATACCTAATACTTTCACGGAGAAACTTTTTTATTAACCCTAAATTCAACAATTATTTTTAGAATTGAATCATGTCCTCCCCACATGTTCAAATCAAATTGATCAAACAAAGGCCCCAATTTTAGGTGGATTATGGATAGTCCCTCCAATGTATATCGAGTTTATACCCCAATTCAAAGTGATCAAACAAAATCCCCAATTTTAGGTAGATTATGGATAGTCCCTCCAATGTATATCGAGTTTATACCCCAATTCAAAGTGATCAAACAAAATCCCCAATTTTAGGTAGATTATGGATAGTCCCTCCAATTTAGATCAAGTTTATCAGACCTATCGAAAAGGTTAAGTATTTATTAGTCCACTATAAGGAAGAACTTTAAATTCTCCAACAAATATCATTACAAGTTGGGTGTCTAGTTTCTACCAAAGTCAACAAGGAAGACAAATCATAAACACACGTTTGGGAGGTTTGCGACAACGAGGATGTTGAAATCATGTTCTTCGCTAGATCATTGCACTCCCAGTTCTTCATTCATGAACGTCCGTCGAGGGATTCCCTTGTTTAGATATATTGGTAGACAATTTGTACTTCTTGTTTCCATTATTAGAAGGCTGACAGGAAAACGAAGGGGTCAAAGTCTACAACATTACAATTTCGGTTGTTAAATATTTTATCCTTTCAACTATTGGATTTCATTAAGGAAATTGGAACATTTCAAACACTTATATTCAAATATTGTTCTTTCTTTCAACCTAATGTTTACAATTCACGACAGATAAATAACATTGACAGATTTGAAACTCAAATACAAGGCTCTTTCTTCTTACTCCTCCGCCCAAACGAAGTTGTGGTCCTAGACTATGAAAAGTATAGATTATTTTGGTTCTGATTTCATTTAAACACCGGGTTTTTTAAGGTTACATCTATTGAATATTCGAGACTTAGTCTGGAGGAAATGCAATCGCATAATACATTACTAATTTCAAACAACATTTTGGATGGAGAAATTTTAAACCTTTATATGTATAGAACCAGAAGGAACTCCAACAAGAAACAAATTTAACTTTTATCCACATATAAAATGTTACACAAGTGTAAAATGCTATACATACTTATAAATTCACAACAACCAAGTCGACAGCTTAGCTCTGCATAATCTTCTGGAGGAAATAGAAATTAGGGAGACACTGAAGCATTGAATTGGAGAGTTGAGAGTCTGAGTCCCGACCTCCGACTGTCCTATACTTGTAAACCCAAAATAATGTTTTTTTTTCACAGACTTCACCAATCTCTTTAAGTTCGGGGAAGCTTAATCTAGCCTACCCAACGTTCTACCTTTGCTTCTCTTGCTCCTACCTGTGAAAAAGGTGGAACCTTCGAGTTGCCCACCGCAGAAGACAACGAGGAATTCGAGTGTGCAACCGTTTCCTTCTATAGAAAGACAATTGGAAGCAACGCCATCTCAATTCCACAATATCCCAATGCTCCTGAGTTGGTTTACCTTGCCCAAGGTAGGCGAATGCATGTTTGTGTATTTCACATGATTACAGAAAAAATCATTTTATAATTGCTTTTACATAACATAGATATATCTGTGCAGGTGAGGGAAAACTAGGTATTGTTTTCCCAAGGTTTCCAAAGACTTTCATAGATCATTCTTCGTTATGAGGGTGCTCAGGGCATAGATCAGAGAGCCCACGAGAGGAAGAAGAAGAAGAAGAGGACTCAAGTCAAAAGGTGAGGTGAGTGAGGAGGGGAGACGTAATAGCGATATTTGTAGGAGAAACCCACTGGTGTTATAATGATGGGATCGAGCCTCTCTAAATTGTAGCCATTGTAGACATAGGAAACCCTCATAAACAGCTCGGGCGCAAGAGCTACCATGTAAGCATCTCGACAAATTAAGTAATGATAATATTCAGTTAGGTATATGACATTCTTTCATTTCTTTTAGAGATGACTATATGCATATTGTACAACCATTCTCTCTGCCTGGCCCTCCATTCCAGTTGCATTTGTCTCTACTGCCTAACCCCCTTCCTTCGATGAAGCAGGTAGACTAAGCGGCCTAGGTGGACCGTGGGAGACTGGGAGTGCTGATTCAAATGATTCTGACCCCAGTAAATGAACGAAAAATTGGAATAAATCCTAGAATCCTGGACTAACTAGTATAGGATATGATTCATGAGCACAAACAAAGGGAGGCATGTTGCTATCCTGCTACCAAAGATCTGTCATCCCAGTCTTGTGGTGGTCATAACAGAAATGTCTAGCACAGGGTGAAACCCTGGTCTAGAAACTTACATACCCATTGGACCACGTTAGGTTCAAATCTAGCAAAGATCGCTCAATGCATTGTAAATTGCAACTTGTAAGTTGTAACCCAAAAAACAACACCATTAGTTTTTCCTTACGTAGCCTTGACAGTGGAGGGTTATCAAATCAATTCACCATCCATAGATATGACTCATATGAGTATTTAATTTCACATCATATACTCAAATACTCAAGTGACTTGTAAGTTGTGATATCACATGACTCGGTGAACAATAAGATGACAGATGGAAAATCGAGTTGGCAGGTGGCATCATCTCGTACCAAGATTTAATGAAGTTGGTGAATCAGTAATGCATGCTAATGCCATTAAATGCTTTGAAAGTGAACATCGAATCGTGAGTCACAATCGTGACTTACCGACTTGAACTTGGCACTAGGCAGCCTAGTGGCCCACCGTGGTCCGTGTCGATTGGGACTGAGATCCTCATCCATGATCCGACTATTCAAGGGAACTTGGGAAGACTCTGAGTCCCGACTCTCCCTTAGTCCACTGAATCCCTGGATAGGAAAATTTTGTAGCTTCCCTTCTGTTGCAAATTTACTGAGGCTTACTCAATTTCATTATTGAAGTGCTGGAAATGAAACTATTTTTTTTTTGCATGGTAGAATTCCTTGTGGCCTTCTATGGCATTTAAAATGGCCTTTGAAGGGCTCTGAAGGCTTCAAATTTGAAGCCTGGTTGTTGTAATATCTAGCAGGTGAAAGTGAAAACATTGCAGAAAAATTGGCCGAAGATGATGATCCCTGCCTAAAAAATGGTGACTTTAATCTTTGGATTTAATGGAAATAGGCCCTTCAAATTGAATGGTGAACTGAACCATATGTCTTTCACTTATTTACAAGAAATTGTTGGTGTTGCCACTGGTTCCTCTCAAAGCAACGCCCACGCATTTCCTACCTCGTCTCCCCCATGGCCTCCTCTATTGGCCTCATTCCATAGCTTCGAACAATAGTGGCTTGAACACAGTTCACCCCCATCGACTGCCATCCTTAACAAACATGTACGTTCAAGCCATCCAACGGACAACAGAAAAGTCAATGGTTGACTTCGTTGTTGGTCTGTTGGATGGTTTGAACGTACATGTTTTTTAAGCTCAGGTCCATCGACCTTCGTGTTGGAAGTGACACTCAAGTTGTATTCTTTGAGAAGAAAGAAAACGAATCGTCCTTGGCTAGGGAATTTGATCTTTGAGCCAAGGAAACCAGAATTTGACAGGAAATAAATTAGGACAACAACGTTTGTAGATGAACTGGCTTTCAGAATTCAACAAATAGGGAAGATGTTACCTTGGTACGAATTGAAGCAACTCGAAGCTGCTAAAACAAATTTTATTATGGTGAATAGAAACGACGGCTCTGTTTACTGCGACCTCATTTAAGAAACCATGGTGGTCGTTAAGCAGATCTCAGCAAATCGGGATTCTTCAAAAGCTGAACCATTTTAATTTGGTGAGGGAAGGCCATTCATATCTAGTATTCAAGCTGTACGATGAAAATGGCTCTCTTGCCGACTATTTATAGAGCAATTCGCATAGAGGGGATCGTGGGAGCAGCTCTGGTTGGCATACTTCTAGACCCGGAGAATACTTCTCAACCTGGAGAAGGATTCAAGTAACTAAACCAGGTAGTATTCCTCAGCTGTAACTAAAACAATAATTATCAATGGGCTGTAACTAAAGCAGAAATTCCCATTTATCGAGAATGCGACGCTGCTATGCCCAGAAATGGCCCAAATTTAACCATTTTAAATTGCAAAAGAGTTGTCGGATCTCCCCCGCCAGTTCCTTCTACGGTGATACTTCGAATTTACACCATTTTTCGCTGTCACATTCCCCAAAACGTCGGTGAATGATACACTCGCCTTTCTCCAGTGCATAGTTTCTTGATTAATGTTGCTTCTATCTTTGTCAGTTGTCTAGAAAGGGAGGCGCCTTGTGCCCATAGGGTCTCAATGAAGGTGCACTATTTCAGAAGGTGTTCCATATTTTCCTCCTCTCTACAAAGGTAACATATGGAAGAGCCTTCAAATCGTCAGCGAAAGGGCTGATCCCAGGTTAGAATTTTCCTACGAGTGACTAGCCATAAGAAGGCGTAACCCCTTGGCCAGATATTATACTTTTATATTTTTTCCGAACTTTGTATTGTTCCTTCTATGACTGCCCTGCTATTAAGAAATGAAGCTTTTTTTTTCAAGAAGAAAAAACCTGTCCTTGTTATTCAAGTTGAATCAAAAGACATTTTTACACACAGTAGCAAAACTGCCCACCCGGGGATTCCCGTCAGGGGGAAAGGCACAAAATACCAAATATCCCATCAGAATACTGTCTCATCATGTAATGAGGACTGTCTGATCATTCACATCAATCGAGAGCCAATAGACTCTGTTCTGCATTCTAAAGAGGAACACTTACTAAAGAAATACAGTTGCAAAGCATGGGTGAAAAACCCAATCAGACCAGTAATGATCAAATAGAGTGTCCAGGGGATCCATAATGAGGGGAAGACCTCATAATACAAGCTCAAAAGAGCTGAATATAATCTCTAAAAACCAGATTATTCTCATCAACTTCCAAAAAGCAGCCTTTACCTTGGGGAAGACTAAGTGCCTTTTTAGAAAGTCGGTCAGCAGTCATGTTGTGCTCTCGATAGATGTGAGAGAACGACAGTTCCGGGAAGCTAGAGGCTAGCTTTTTAGTCTCCCAACACCAATGAACAAGTTCAGGTGGGGAGAGAGCAGCTAATCCCTTTGCCCAATTGATGATTACCAGAGAATCACCATATACCTGGGCAAGTGGGATCCCCATCATATGGGAAATATGCAATAGTGCCCAGAGACTGAGCAACTCTGCCTTGGTATTTGTGCCATGTCCCACCCCCAATGAAAATTCCAAATAGTGGGAGTCATTAAGAAAAATGCACAGTCCAGCACCAGCAATCCTGTTGTTGCATGCACCATCAAAGAAGCTTATTTTAAGTAAAGGCAACCTTCTGCCTTGTATCCCTATCGAAGCTTGTCTGAGCTGGTTTTTTTATTGCCTTTCTTGAAGCACGAATATAAAGTTATATCCACTCTATTCTTTGCCATTTCTTATATACATTAGTCCATGATTCTTTCACAAACCCCTCCTCTCAGATCCAGGACCGAACCTAAAAATATGTAGTCTTCATCACAGGGCATCTATCAATAAATCGTTTTAGTGCCATTGCAAATCTTGTCAACTAGGTTATATGGTCAAGCCCCTGGGTCAAAAGATACCAATGTTTGCATATTTTTTTTAGGTTAGGGAAATTGGTAACACGTCGGGATTACTTGGGCGAGGCCCAGGTTCAAAGCCGTCGGCTGTCAATGACGTGGGATCCCGAACTGTGGGGGAAGGTGGTTTTCACCCAGCCCACCAGGGATCAAATCCCACCGAGACATAGCCCGCTGTGATAAGGCTCGAAGGGTAGACGCCCCCTGGATAGACTACCGCCCCTGGACGGGATTGGAGTCCGGGACGCCTCGGCCCTTGCTGAGTCACAAGTTTCTAGTATATCTGGCTTGCGGGCTGTTGGATATACCTGGGGTTTATACCAATGTTTGCATACTTAGTAGCTCTTCTAGCAAGCACCTAAAGGGAGCTCCACCGAGGTCATCTTGGTAGCCGTGCCTGTCCTGGTGGCTACCCCATCAACCAAGAAAATCACACACAAAAAAAGGCGTGAAATTTGGTACGATTCAAAACCCCCGTAGAGGTATGTAGGTAGGGAGCTCCACCGAGGTCGTCCTTGTAGCCATGGTTGTCCTGGTCGCTACCCCATCAACCAAGAAAATCACACAAAAAAACATGAAATTTGATACTGTTCAAAACCCCGTAAAACAAAAGGAGGAGAACCACGCTATTACTTGAAACCAGGTTAAAATAAGAAAAAAAAATCAAGTTAAAATAAGAAAAAAAATCTTATAAAATAAATAAAGAAAAATTCAGAGTGAATTGGTGTAACTACACAAGAAACTGCAAATCGCCTCAGAGAAAGCGTATTCATGGTGTGCTAAGCTCCGCAAAATGATGGAATATACTACGTGAATTGATGCAACAAAACAAAATTGATGAGAAAACTAAAGATCATCTCAGAAAAAGCATATTCATGGTGTGCTAAGCTCTGCAAAATGATGGGATAGCTTACGTGAACTGATGTAACCACACAAACTTGATCAGAAAACTGCAAATCACCTCACAGAAAGCGTATTCATGGTGGTGTGGTTGGATGGTGGGTTTTATCATGCCATCTGGGCCGTATTACCAATGAGAATGGAGGTGGTCCTCCCTCCTCTACCACCTCTTATAACTACTCATGCTGTGGCTGCACCGCCTCCTCTAGAAGTTGATCCTCTTATTATATTGCCTCATAAGTGTTACTATAATATTATTATGGTATTGTCAATATAATATTTTTATTATATTGGTTAATATGTAGACTATGTTATAACGAGGCGAAAAATATATCGTATGCTACATGATATTTAATGCGAACGTCCTCTCAGTTTGGGTCATTGGATTTCAACGGCCATTGGATCCAATGGCTCACACTGCCGCGACGGCTGCATTAAATATCGTATAGCCTGCAATAACACTACTACTTGCTTACCACCTTGTGATGTAAGCAATTGCTTACTATCATCTGGAATTTTTTAAATGCAATTGTCTATATTGGTTCTTTGTGACATATAGACTATGCATTTGACCAATGCAATGCAATCGGAATCTTGCACCAGTGACCCTGAAGAGAGGGGAAGAGAAGTTCAGCTTTTAAACTATACTATGAACACAGTTTTTTTAGAATGTCCATTAATTCCATGCTAAATTAAGATTTCTTGTGCATAGGGAACTTATATTCCAAATCAAAATTATTTGAACAAACATAGATTGTTTTAATTATTATATTAAATCTATAGCTTCTTACCTAATTGAAATTTTGTTTTAAGAAAAAGATAGCCGATTTATATTTTAATTTTTTTAGAATATAATTAAAATTTTGTTTCAAGAAAAAGACAAGGGAAGGATTTATATTTTGTCTGAGCAAACATAGATTGTTTTTATTATTTTATAAAATCTATAGGTTATTACCTAATTGAAATTTTGTTTTAAGAAGAAGATAGGGGATTTTAATTTTAATTTTTTGAGAACTTAATTGAAATTTTGTTTCAAGAAAAAGACAAGGGATTTATATTTTATATTTTATCTAAGCAAACAGATTGTTTTTATTATTTTATTAAATCTATCTAATTGAAATTTTGTTTTAAGAAGAAGATAGGGGATTTTAATTTTAATTTTTTGAGAATGTAATTGAAGTTTTGTTTCAAGAAAAAGACACGGGATTTATATTTTAATTTTTTCAAGGATAATAATAAATGAGAGTTAAAAACTTAAAGTATAATCGATGGTACTTAGATCTCCTTTATTTTATAAATGTATTTTTATAAGTGAAAAACATTGAACTGAACGAAGTTATGACGGGGATACTAGGGCTATTAATCAACCTTCTTTTCGAGCAAAACGACAAAACTATCCTTCATGCGTGCAGTCAATCTCTAAATGAGTTTTGGATTTCCCATCGCTGCATATTCAACGCAGGCGCTGCAATTTGAACATAGAAACCACAATTTCCGCAACATATTTCATCTGAGTAAACGCCATATCTTTGTCTAGACAGACCCACGCACCGCCTTGGAATACTGTGAATTCGAAGGGACTCTGCGGGATAAAATGCCTCTACACACGATAGTCCCATCAGGCAGAATGTCGTTGCGGAGACCATGCTTAGAGTCCAATAGGGCTGACGAATAGTCTCATCGATTCATAGATTGATGTGTGTAGGTAATGCATGCTCTGTAGATCCTTGTATGAAAATACCCAAGCTTTTCAGTCCCGTTTGGCTTCGGGTTTTAAGGCCATGTGACAGGTAATTTCTTTCTGTATTGCTTCCAATATGCCTACAAAATGCTTTCATGTACCATAAGCTAGATATTTACATATGGTGATTTTAATACAAACTAAATTTACAAACATTAACACAACAGATTTCTATTTACTTGTGAATAATGAATTTCTATTTACATGTGATTCATCTTGCCAAAATATTTCTGCTGCACTCCACGACACCTGTAGAAGCCTTAAATTCTTCATTAGAATCCAGGAAGGTAGAGAAGAGTTGGGATGTTTGTTCAATCATATCCATATGAGATTCACAAACTTCATCGTCATTATACTACATTCCAAGAGAGAAGCTTCAGTATCAACAAGTTGCAACCTCCTCATTTGAATACCTTCAAATGCATCATCTTCATGATAATCAACAAGCACCGCTATATTTCCCCACATGGTAATTATGTATCCAATCATCAATACTTACAAAAGATTGCTGCAATAAATCATCAATAATGATGATTTCTGTCCAACGCCAAAGTCGATGGGCAAAGATCTCTTAGCCAACTTTCATAGTTTGTCATACATATTTGTATTGTTCCAACCATTTACTTCCACATTTTCCATGGGACACTTGGCGGTCATGCATATCATCTTAAACACAACTGTGTAGGTCCATCAAACACTCGGTTTGTACATCTGAAAACCCAAACTTTGTGAGCGAGAAAGACATTGCACTGGAAAACATGTGGGTGATTTGAAGTTTGGTTGGGATTTAAAAAATCAACAAGCCAGGTCACCGCCATGGTTTTGAAAAAAGTTTTATCTGGCAATGAGATCTACTAATGGAGCTAACCGAAGTTGCAGAACTTGAAAAAGAAAGAAAAACTTATGCAAATTTGAAGGTTGAAGAAAGGTTTATGGGAGTCTAATGAGCGGTCATAGTTATATTAGTTATTTTGCAAATAAATGTAACAATAATAAAATGACTTTGTGTTCGTTGGATTGTAATTTTCAATTTCATATATCAAAGCTTACGACTCAGAGAACCTCCACTTTCCATCATGATGGTTTTGGGATCCACAAGGAGTGAAGGGCGCCATGCCTTTGCCTTTACGTGTAGTGAAGAGAAAAGGTAAAATAAATTCAATGGAATTCTTACGTCTATCAAAACTTGTGCCTCCGGAGCTACAATATGTGCACAGAAGGGGTTGACTTTTGTATCCATTATGTCATGAAAATTAAGCAACAAGATACTAATGGACATCCTGAATATTTACTATCGATATTCAATACGAAGATTGACTTGGGATATTAAAAACTTGAAACAAAATATTTTCTTCACTTGTCAACCTTATTTGGCCATTCAATGATCTTCAACACATGAGATTATAAGAGGACCCACACGAATGGTCGACAGGAAAAATGGTGTCGCTTGTGCAAATTATGATGTGCATAAATTTTGATGTCTCACGTAGTTCAAGTTTCAAAGGTATAGTCTCTCCACGTCCAGGTCAGATCTCAGTTTCAAAGGTATAGTTCCGCCACATCCAGGGGTTTTGAGGTTCTCTAAAGCTACCTAAAACTTGGAAAAATCCTATAACTATGCCCCTTCGAGTTTTGGACTTTTTGCTTTGTAAGATTCCATTGGCATTCAAAGGATCGAGGCAAAAACATTGACTTATTCACCGATTTTTTCCAAATTTAAAAACTTTATGTACAAAATCCTTTTGGAGGAAACTTATTTTCACTTTTGTGGCGATTTAGAAGTTTGATGTAACTTATTTTCACTTTTGTGGCGATTTAGAAGTTTGACGTAACTTATTTTAACTTATTTTCCTATACCTACTTTCATCACATAAACCTATATTATTTACACACAACTTTCTCTCATTTTTAAAACGTATCAAAGTTCTCTTCAGTGTTTCATTTCCCTTGCTTTGGAGGTATGCTAGTGTTATTTTGCTTTTGAGTAGTTTTTATTATTATTATGTCACTGCATGGCGACATATATAGATAGCGCAGGTGGATTAATCTTTCCGTACTAGATTAAAATTTTCTCCATAACTAATGTTGAACACGAATGTTTAATGTAAAAATTTAAATTCATTTTAAAAATTAAAATTAAAATTGTATTTGATTGGTACATGTTTACTTGTAAATCGTGCTTAGGATTGGATTGGATGCCATTTCAAATGATGTCATCCTCCCTCGGGCGTTGGTGGCGCTGCTTACGTCATGCACGGGTTAGGACGCAGAAATGACGGAGTCTTGACTAGTGCCATGACAGTAGCACATTAATGCTAGGTCACTTCGTTAGGCAAAAGCTATCCATTGAGCTGCAAAGCATTTAATGCTGCTGCAGCAGGCTTGATGACCGTTGGATCTCGAGCTAATCCAGATCCAATGGTCATAAACCCTGTTGCAGCAGCATTAAATGCTCTGCAGCTCAATGGATAGCTCTTGCCACTCCGTTAAGCCTTATAGTCAACAATGGATTGCGTATTTGACGCGCTCTTCAAAATAGTGATAAAAATAATATTTATAAAATAAAATACGCGTACCACTTGCTATTTAACTTTTATTACTGCAAATTTATTTGAGAAATAGGAATTTGAATGGTTAAATATATTTAAAACGTAATGATAAAGTTTTAAGTGTTGTGGCATACTTATCCTACAAATATTTCGGATTCATGTTCAATATGCATGGTATGATCCTATAATTGTCCACTTGTTTTAAATGTATTGTTCAACTATGATTTATATAATCGTCGTGTGAACTAATTCGGGAAAAAATATTATTTTTAATGAAAAATATATCCATGAAGAAATATGAATACCTAATTTGTATAACAAATTTTTTAAATAGTATATTAAAAAACATAATGTAATTATTCTATAATTTTGATTAAAAATATTTTGTTTTATATTAACCAATATAAATACCTAACTTGTATAATGAAATTTTAAATAATAGTTTAAAATCATAAGGTAATTCTCTAATTTTGATTGAAAATGTTTTTATAATTATATTAATATAAATTAAATGTTTTTACAACATTTAGTGTGAAGATTTTGTATATATATGTTTGGGAATCTTAATAAAATAAAATGAAAAGGTTGGCTTCCATTGTTCAGGATAAAATTATTTTAAATTATAATTTTTAAATACTTAAAATTTTTATATAAAATATTATATTTGTTTTGTTTTTCAATAAATTGAAATTATATTAATATTTTTAGTTTATAACATTTAAGGGTAGTTTAGTTGGTTGGTGTTTCCAAGTTCAAGATCAAAGTAGTGGAGGTGTTCTTGTTTTCTTTGGAGTTTAATTGGAAATGAACACTTCAAATTTTTTATTTTACAAAAAAAAATATTACCTAATAAACTCACCTAAAAGTTCAAAACATAGAATAAATAACCAGCCTAGATTCTAAACTCCAAATCTACCATACATCCAAGGGATCAAATCACCGTAATAATCATGACATGTTTTGACTTATTTAATTTAATTGATCTAGACACCTTTAACTATTTATGTTATATATATATATACTTTTAATTATTTAACATTGTTTACTTTTTTATTTTTTATGTCACCGCATGGTGACATATATAAATAGTGGAGATCGATTAATCTCTCTGTATAGATTAATTTTTTGCGAGAGCTAACATAGTCTTTACGATAAATATGTATTTAGCCAAGAGTATTAAATTAATTGACGAAATGAATATACACTATTGGATATCATGATGCATCACTTCCAACCATGATGGACAAGGGACACGAAATAAATAATTAACTTAAAGGAATAATGATCAAATTTGGGTAGAAGTTTAATTATAAAGATATAAATTTAAGTTCAATTCCGTAAAACTTTAGTGTGAGAGTTTTATAATGATTTTAACTCTATAATATAATGATTTTAACTTTAAACTTGGCGTTGGATTTTTTTTTTAAAATTGGCTCATTATACACCAACTATATGTTAAGTTCAATTCAGTATAACTTTAGTGTGAGAGTTTTATAATGATTTTAACTTTAAACTTGGTGTTGGATTTTATTTTTAAAAGTTTGGCTCATTATACACCAACTATATGTTAACATATAGTTTGGTTCATTCGTTTATTTATAAAGTATTTGTTTACATAGTATACAATTGTATTTGGAAAATATTCGTTATTTTTTCAATAAGTAGGTGATTTATTTCTTATTTAGTTTTTCTTAGCATAGAAGATGTTTTTATTTAATTTTTGAGAAATTTAGTTTATATTATGATAGTTATTAGTGAAATCCAATGGATTTAAATGAAATTCATAGGAATTTTTCTTCAGGTGTAATGTATATAGGTTTTAAGAAAAATCATGGTTTGAACGGCTATATTGCATCTGCATGTTTTAATTTGTTGTAGTTATTTTATGATTTTGGTTGAGTGGTGTTTACGTGTGTGCTACACCCTTCTCCAAGTTTACGTGGATGTATCCATATTTAATATGTAATAAATTGGGTCTTTGATCATGAATAAGGATGCTTAACACACATTTTGCATCTTTTCCCAATTATCTTTGTTTCATCAAAACATTGAGAAATCAATTCGATGGCTAAATAATGAAATTGATTTGATGACTAAATATTTTTTTTGGAAAAATAAATTTCCTTTTTGTTACAAATTTGTGACAAAGTACCATATTTCTAAAGTTTATATAGAAACAGTTGTTACCAACTCCAGTGACATTGCCACCTCATGGCTCTTGTTATTTTATCATTGTACTTTATCATTCTAATATTTGTTTCCTTGTGATACATCACACTCAAAGATATTTTTGAATGATATGTCACGAAGTTGTCATTTTTCTATTATTCTATATCATTCTCACATGGCACATATTCCTCAAACTTTGAAGTTTTTCAATATGGCAACAAATCACAATTGCCATTTTTGAACTTTTACAGATCAAGACATACCACATATGTCCGGGTTCTTTTCAAGTTTAAACCCCTTGAAATATATCACACATGAAACCAATATGGTGTTAGTAAAATATATAAAAAACAAAAGTAAACAATAATAATAATAGAAATGAGATTTACGTGGAAACTCTGTTATACGTAGGAAAAACCACAGGACAATGGAAGCTTTAATCCTTTATTATTACTTGAAAAAAAACATACAATGATTTCTTCTCTCTCATGAGTTAAAATGTCGGGGTCACTCCCTTTTTATACAATACATATGATTGTTGTAGAAGGAACCGAAATTCACTAGAAGGGTTTATAAATTTTTTCCTTAGGGGTGTTTCCATAGACCTAGGTCCCAATAGAATCAAATTATGTATGGAAGATTGCTTTCATGTCTAAAGAAGGTCTTTTCAAGTTGTTGGCCATGCCCTTTGGCTTAACGAATTCCCCAATATTAACCTTCACAAGGCTGATGGACGACATCTTGTGTCCTTTCACCAGTTCTTTGTGGTTGCATATCTAGATGGCACACTCATCTTCAACAAGAGTTGGGTAGAACACTTGCAACACATTCAACAAGTCTTACACACTTTGCTGGAACACAAGCTATATGATAAATTAGAGAAATGCTTATTCAGCATGAACATGGCCCAATACCTCAGATGCATTATAGATGAGAATGGTGTGCATATGTATCTAGACAAGATCTTATTCATTCGTGACTAGCCAACCATGAAAACACTAACCGAGCTTAGGAGCTTCTTAGTCCTTTCCAACTTCTATCGCAAGATCGTGTTGGGATTCTCTCAAATTGCATGGCCCCTCATCCAAGTGACCAAGGGTGGTCGCAAAGCCAAGTTTGGGTGGATGAAGTCACAACAGAAAGCATTTGACAGTATGAAACATAGTTTATGCTCAGCTTTGGTGCTTGCATTACCCAATCTATAGCAGCCTTTTGAGATTGAGATAAAAGCTTT
The DNA here is from genome assembly GCA_001517045.1 of Pseudotsuga menziesii. Lineage (NCBI taxonomy): Eukaryota > Viridiplantae > Streptophyta > Pinopsida > Pinales > Pinaceae > Pseudotsuga > Pseudotsuga menziesii. Next base: position 977,750 of record LPNX010509769.1, read on the forward strand.
AGACTACGTTGTGCATGTCACTCTCACTCAGCATGATCATACGATAGCCTATCACATTGAGACTCTCAGATGTTGTTCATAAGTATCCCACCTATGGAAAAGAGATGTATTTCATTGACAAGCCTGCAACCAATGGAAGCATTACATTATAGAGAGGGATACAACCATGAATATAGATCACAAGCCTTTGTAGTTCATGCAGACACAAGACAAATTACAAAATGACCTCCATCAAAAGTGGTCCACATACTTGTAACACTTTCACCTCAACATAAAGTATAAGAAAGGGAGCACCAATCGTGCCACTGACTTCCTCAGTTGACCTCCTATTGTAGCACTAACCATAGTGCTCGACTCTTGTAGGCATGAGACCTTTGAGTGGTACCAACTCTATGATATTGATTCTTAGTTTGTTATAACCTACCATATGTTGGGAGTGAGCAAGGTCGCTATCGACTTTCATCTGTAGGATGCACTACTTTTCCATCTAGGTCATCTATGTGTTTCTTCAAAAGATCATGCAAAATTGATTCGGGAATCCCACTATAGTCATGTGGCAAGGTACTTCAACATAGAGAAGACAATTATAGTGCTATATAAGTATTTATATTGGTCGAACCTCCACCAGGATGTCACTAAGTATCTTATATTTTACACTGCATGCTCCATCACCAAGCCAACCATTAAAAAATAAGGATTATACACCCCTCTTTCTACTCTCGATAAGCCTTGGGAATCCATCTTGATGGAGTACATGTCAAGTATTCCTTCAACCGAGCATGATAATGATTGTGTATTCATGGTTGTTGATCGATTCTCTAATATGGCCATTATAATAGCTTGCAAGCTCTTCTTCGAGCATGTGTGGGTACATTTTGGAATCCCATGGACCATCATCTCAGATCAGGACAACAGGCTCTTAAGTGCATTTCTGGTCGATCCTATGGTCATTCGTGGACACCAAGATCACCAAATCCATCGCCTTCCACCCCGAAACTGATGGAGATACATAGGTCGTAAAAAAATTTGCACATCCTGTGCATGTACAATTCTAAGAATCCACACACATGGGATGAGAGCCTTCCTTATTCAACACAACTAAAATAGATCCATCCATAGCTCAATCAACCACACCCCTTTTCAAGTGGGCTTGGTCTTTCGACCATTGGGCCCCATTGATGTAGCATTGCCTTTTCCACCAACAGAGATAGAATCTTCTTATGCTCAATTAGAGGCCGACAAAGCCACCAAATTCATTGAACGAATTCACCACATCTGCCAGAAAGTCCATGACATTTTACAGAAATCCAATGCTAAGTACACACATCGCCATGATCAACATAGGGTTCCACACAAGTTTTTGGGAGAAAAAGTTTGGTTGTATTTGCAAAAAGAGTGTCTTACAGAACCCCATCAAAAATTGTGTCCACTTCGTTATGGAACTTATACCATCACCAAGGATGTGGGTGATAATTCTTTTGAGTTAACTATTCCCCCCTTCCTTGGCTTGCACCCAGTATTCAATGTGGACCTCCTTCTGCCATATTTTCCACCATTGTTGAACACATCGGTGGTGTAATACCCTGGTTTTGACCCCGTTTGCATTAAAAATGTGTATGATGTTTATATTGTATTTAATCGTGGTGTGGAGCTAAAGGAAAAATCCCCACCATTGATTTATCGTTTTAGTTTCGGCGATTAAAATTGATGCCGATGGTATTTTGTACTAGCTGACACATTATAATTTTTGGACATCATGTAAATATGCAATTTAATTAAAAAAAAACCCACAACCAGCTATGTCGATGCAACAAATAATGAGACAGGGGCATGATTTCCTAAGGATAAGGGGGGGTGGAATATTTAACCTCTGAGCCAATGGGGAAAATACAAGTGTAAAGAGGAGAACCCATCAACTTCCAACCACCTTTTCTTGTCTTATTCATCAACCAATTAAATTCTCCAAAAGTTAGTTGGGTAGTTATTGCCTTGGGGCTTGGGGAGTATGGGCAACTGTCAATTCTGGCAGGGTTGTTAGCCTTGACCACACGCTTGCCCAAAGGGAAGGTTTTTTCCCATTTTCCCTCACATGGAGGAGAGAAGCCACACACCACTCACGCCCAGGAGATTTTCCTCATGAACTCACGTGCAGGCAGTCATTTGTTTTCATGCACTCATGTGGCTAAGCTTCCTCGCGTTTTTTTGGTTTGCTGTGTGTTTTCCCTCACGTGGGTAGCTGTTTTCTTCAATTTCCCCAGGCTAGGAATTCATTTTTGGTAATGATCAGTGCGTGGGTTTCCTCCCCCATGATTTGGATGCATTTCCCCATTGTTTTCACGCTGGAAATCGTTTTTGGTAATGCCCAGCAAGTGGGAGAAGAGACCCACAATTTCTTGGGTGTTGTTGAGTCTGTTTTGGCCACATTATGGTACAAACATTTCTAGGAATTAATTTGTTATTAGGAGGTTGTTTTCACCCATCTTAGCATTCGTTTTGTTTCCAAAACTATTTTTCCTCAACCTAGAATTATGTATCTTGTTGTGTATGCATCTGTGTTTTGGTTTGAACTAAATTGGGAGTGGAAATGGGGTTTGACTAGCTTGATAAACCTAGTGTGTGAAGGAACCTCACAGACAGATCTAGGGGGTTGGTTTTCTTCTTTGCACACCCTGAATAGCGCTGGAAGGGAAGGCATAGCCTGAGGGACTATGTAGCAGAGAAGGGGGTTCTTCCTTGTGTTGGGTGTGTAGATGTTCTAGAAGCCAGGCTAGATCTGGTGCAGGTGTCCATAGCTCTGTGGTTGAGTTCACTAGCTTAGTAGTCAGCCTTTCGAGCTCCTTTGCAGCCTGATAAACCCAACTGTGTTGGCTTGGCTGAATTTTGTGGTATCCTTGTCTATGTGTGAGCCTCCCAGTGTTCCTTATTCCTTGTGGGAATCATGCCCAGCTTGGGGGTGGCAGTGCTGCCGAGAGATTGATGAGCACACTGGCCTATGGTTGGGTGGAATGTTGCAGTGACATAACTGGTTTCGGGACGAGCTTCACTTCCAAGATAAGTATTCTTGTTTTTAAATCTCTGTATTTACATTTTCTAATGCATTAGATGTATATGTGATTGAATGGAATGTATTTGTTTTTGCTATATGTTAAAGATTTGTACATATGCATATTTTTTTATTTCCAATGCATTTTTATATTACATTAATGGGGTTAGTTTTCCCGTATTGTTAGCGGTAATGTCGTGTCCTCTTCACCGGGATGAGGGGTGGGGACATGACAGGTGGTGGAAAAGCAACTGACACGTATGGATATCAACCCTAACTACATGGAACAAATCCCCATTGGTAGGATCATGAACACATAGGTGAAGGGCACTCACCAACATAAGCTCCTACTCTATCATACAAAGCATGATTGAATCAACCACATTTTCAATTCCCACTATGTCTTGAGTAACCAATTAAAAACATCTATAGTAACACTAGTTCTTCATGGGTTGAAGATGAAAACAATGATATAAAGGTTGGTAGTTTGATATCTTATAGAATACCCACCCATGCCAAGGAGGGAATGTTGTTAAATTCATTCCAACAAGATGAGTTGGGGAACAATGCTAATATTGTCAATTCCTTCCTCGAAAGCTTGAAAAATTGTTAAGTTCCACCACCACTCTCTTTGGGCATGGATCAAGGTCTACCCAATTGGAGACAACAATGTTATTGTACAACCTGAAAGCAATGTATGGTATGTCGGATGCGTGCTTCTCAATACTAGTGAGGTAACTAACCATCAAGTCCCTATTAGATCAACAATGAAAAGAGATTTGTTGCATGCTTAATGACAATGTACATTTATATTTCCCACTAATTGCAGGTTATTCAAAAAAAAATTACTTCCAGTTGATAATGTCCTCCTGGACAACCAGGAAGAGGCAAAGCAATTGCTGAAAAAGTTGGGTGTTGAGTACATTTTATATCACGCTGGTTTGAATGATTGTGTTTTATACAAAGGAGAATATGAGGAAAAAGAGATATGTTCTAAATGTGGGCACAATAGGTACTATATATAAAAAAAGGCTAAGACACATAGCCCTCATAAGATATTGAGGAACATGCCTATAATTCCAAGGATTCAAAGGCTTTTTCATTGCAAAGAAATAGCCATATTACAAGGGTAGCATGCCTTGCATAAACATGAGCCATGAATTATGTGGATTCTTATTGATTCAATAGCCATGAAGAATATAGAGGATATATGGCCTGCTAGATTCAAGGATGAAGTATGAATCCTTTGATTAAGTATAGCCATGGATGGAGCTACCCGTATTCCCTCCAAAACACCAATTATTTTGTTTGTCCAATGGTAGTGATCAATAACAATATCCCTCCATAGTTGTTCATGAAGAACGAACATATTATATTTGCTATTATAGTTCCTAGTAGAAGATAGGTGAAGAATATTGATTTCTACCTCCAACCATTGATTGACGAGTTCAAGCAATTATGGGAAGGGATACAAGTATACGTTGTATCAAGACCCATCTTGGTGGAGAGGTCTTTTTTATTGTATGGCATACATGCATACACCACACATGATTATCTAGGACTAGGTGTTTACTCTGGTAAGCATGTTGATTGATGTGGTTATATCTATAATGTTACTTGATAAACTTAATTTGGTGCAACCACCTTATTTCGCACTAATGTATTTCATATACTACAACATCACATGTCTTGAAACAAAAGGGTATCATGGATGTAGATGTTGTGAACCTTCAATAAAGGCCAGGTGGTTTGAATACCTACAGAAGTCAGTGTAAGATTACTCGAGGATGTTCCTGTTGGAATACCACCCTTATAGAAGAACAACATCTTCTTTCAATTGTAAACCAAAGAAAACATGGAGATTTGAAAACTGGACCAAATGTTCTTCGGAGCAAAATTAGAACCCAATTTGCAAATAGGACACAAATGAACATTTTTTTTTTTAAAGCAAACTCAAAGTCTAAATTATTACAATCCCTTTAATTGTGCTTAAAAAGCACTTCAAAGAATTTCATTACGACCATAAAATGTTTTACCTATTCTTTTATTTTATTTAGTAGCCACAATTATTTAATAATTTTAAAAATGACAAAATTTCCCATTGAACCTCTCTCAAAATATTAAGAGGAATACAAGGATAAACTCACTTAGTTTCTCGTGCAGTTAGATGAATGAAGGAAAGGGATTCTATAGGCACATTACACTGATATGGACCTATAAGCCAACATATCTTCCTTTATCAACTCTTTATTCCAGTGACAATGATTGATTTTTACTATATTAATCGAGAAGTTTGTATTGCAACCAAACCCATTAATTAGGCACCATGATACAACATTAAGTTACTATCTTTCCTAGAACGCTCAATAAACCATAGACTTTGTTGTGTAAAAAGCCAATGAAATCAAAGACGTACAAAATGTTTGAGAATTTACAACTAGAAAAAATTCATGAAATTGCAATTTTAGGTTGTTGGAATTTTATACTAAGGTGCCCCAAGAGTAATTGAGGGCGTTGAATCCATTTCTACAATAAAAATTGCAATTTAAATAATGGAAAGCATGATTTCAATAAAAATCACATTGGTAGATTCCAGGAAAAATCGTCGAAAAAGTGCAAATCATCTATCGTTTAGTAAACTCCTTTACAAAAATACTTGCAGTTGCAGGTTCCCAAGCCTTTCCTTATTCACCAAACAAAAGTCAAAACAAGTTGAGGCTTTTTTCACAATTCTTAGACCTCATGCACCTCTTCCTCCGCCAAATTTTCACCTCAAATAAAATCTCTTCACCTCGCACCCAAATCTCTCTATGCCAATGATAAATAATCAATTTTAACTAATTTAGTTAATATGTTCATTTTGCAACCAAACCCAATAGCCAAGTACCACAATACATGATTACCTTAGTGTGTTGCCTAGAAAACCCAACACTCTACTACAGAGAAAAAAAACACCAAGCAAATGATGCACATCTAAATTCTAAACTCACAAAAATATGTACATCCAAATAAATAAACAACTCAATAGCATGGGCGAATCTGTTCTCTTGAGGATGGGCATGTTTTGGTATTCAAAGTGTCACAAAATAGGAGTGAAATCTGGAATATTTTAAAGATCAGACTATTTTTATAATGGATTTTTTATATTAATATATTATTTTATCTATGACAATAAAGTTATTTTCAGTGAAAAGAAATTCATTCTAAGTTATTTTCATAATAAAGAAACTCAAATTTTAACTAAATTTTTTTTTGTACCTTAATGAGTTACACTCAGATTTTTGGTCCAAGGGATGGAGATCTCCAAACATAGTAGATTCACAGAGATATGGAGTTCCTCCTGGAATTTTTGTCTAACGGATGTAGATCTCCAAATTTTTTAGATTCACTGAGTTATGGAGTTGGCCCCAAAATATTGGGATAAGTATGGAAATCTCCAAAAATATTAGATTCACAAAACAAAATTGTCATCAACATTTTCAATTAACTACTTAGCTTTGCATTTAATTTGTTAAAAAAACTGTCACCAATTTTACTTTTTAACTTTGCAGTAGACTCCATTAAAACAATTGTCACCAATTTGAATTTTAATGATGAAATTAAAATTTCACTTTTAATAATAGATGTTAAAACAATAACTATTACCACGAAAAAAAAATCCACATGTAATTTGATTCCTATCAATGTTCACCAATAATAAATTATGGGATTCCATATGGAGAAAGTGGCTAGCTAGCAGAGACCTTTTTACACATTTCCAAACATCTGTGCCTTGTGCTTTTCCCTCACCCAGGGTTGGAATTTGATGGGCATATGCCCATCATGAGGCATTTTATCCATCAAAATATGGTTAAAAATTCTACAAACCATCTCAATGGATTTTATTTACTTATTGGGCCTTTCAATATGAATACATAAGCTAAGGTGATTAACCAGCTCCTTTAGGAGTGAAAATGGTACTTTCATTACAGTAGGGTGAGGGGATTGAGATTCCCTTGTAGCCTTTTTTGAACAATATTAACATGTTGTCCTCAGATCTATAATCTTTTCACTTTTTCCTTGCTAACAACAATGAATACTCATAGGAGCGCATGCATTTGGAAACACAAGGAGTTATCCAGTTATTTTTTGCACTTTCTATGCAGATGAGGAAGTCTTTTCCCTAGAATAAAATGTCACAATTTTGCAACATGTTAACTTTGAAAATTTTGGTATGTCGCATTACATGTGACTTGCTATTAACCTCTGGAAAGGATTCTAAGTTCCACTTTTTGTTTGTTTCTTAAGTTTATCACTTAATGTACTTTAGATGCACAGTGTCGACGCATGTTATTTTTGAGTTGTATGTGTCATTGTTAGTAGATTGTTTGTTCCACCCTCGATTTTCAAAGTATGTGGTCAACAAAAAGCATGGTTAAATGAGTCTATTGTTATCTTTTAATTTGAATTTAAACTCCTTAATAGAACGAGATCTGACTCAACATGTTAACCTTGCAAAATTTTCAAAACACTTAACCATACAAAAAACATGGGTAAATGACTTTATTCTTATCATTAACTAGATTAAACTCCTCAATAAAATACATATATTTTAATTGAACATTAAATTACTGAGTGTAAGCATTTTTATTTATTTATAAAATTTCATTGTTGAAAAGTTATTTTTTCACTAGGAAAAAACATTTTTATTGAAAGGTTTTTTGATAAAACTTCAATGTTGAAGAGTTATTTTTCAGTTTATGACTAGCTACTAGCAAAAGGCCAAAAAAAATAGTTGGAAGAGTAGAGACTAGCACACCCACATAGTTTGTGGTTGGATCACGTGGATAAGGATCAAATGGTTAAGAGAGTTATGTAATGGAAGACAGTTTGGAATGATTTTTTGTATTTCTCATATTCTTTTAGTTAAACGGGTTCAACTGTGAGTTATCCATTCCTAGCTACATGTTATCACCGACATTGTTCTTGTTATCCATTTATCAACTATTAGTTATTTTTTATATTATTTTTCTTTTTATCTCACATTCTTCTAGTTATCTCCCATAAACTGTTCTCGACAATACACTAGTCTCATCCTTGTCCATACACTGTTATCCACCCAAAATCTCAAATAAAAACTGTCATGGTGTCTTTTCTATCTATAGTCTCCCAGCCGTGAGCTTGATTCCTGAACCACAGAGGAAACGTAAATCCTGCAGCCGATCATGTCGTTAGTAAGCATCTCGAATGGAGTAAATTCAAGAACTCTCATATCATTTAAAACATTTGATTAAATGTCTCTAGGGGAATTAATTGGATGAGGATAAATATAGTTTATAGTTTTTAGGCCTCCTCTGGTCTTTTGACTTTGCTGGTTTTCCATGTCTCCTCTGGTCAATAGACTTGGGAGTTTGCAGGTTCAAATCCTCTAATAGCTATATGTGTTTTAGTGAAAGCTTTTTTAATAAAACTTCATTGTTGAAGAGTTATTTTTTTAGTGTGTGTGATTACCTACCAGTAAAAAGCCAAAAAAAAGAATTTGGAAGAGTAGAGACTAGCACACCCACATAGTTTGTGTTTGGATCACATCCATAGGGATCAAATGGTTAAAAGATTTATGCAATGGAAGACAATTTGGAATTTCCTTTTATATTCCTCGTATTCTTCTAGTTAAACGGGTTCAACTGTGAGTTATTCATACCTAGCTACATGTTATCACCAACATTGTTCTTGTTATCCACTTATCTCATGAGTGGGACTAATGTTTAAGAGCATGTGTTTTCTCTTAGTAGGTCACAGGTTCAAATCTAGAGGGGGGTAGTGTATGTACACCTCTGTAGATTTTAGCAGTTAAATCCCTCCTTGGTTTTCTCTGATTCCAGGCCAGTTTTGATGCGGCCTACGTATTAATTATAACCCTCCAGGGTTTAGATCAGAGATGGAATGAAGTTAAACTGTATCTATGCTCAGTAGAGATGGAATTGATTTCGGTTAGTAATTTACACATTCATTTCACTGAAACTTAACATTATTTTTATTATAAAAACCTAGAATATGTTTTTATGATGAAAATATAATTCAATTCATTGATGGTAAGAACGGAAGGAGACATCTGAAATGTGATACACAGCTTTTCTGAATTTTCATAGACTACGAGACTCATGATATGTAAGTACATATTACATCAATTGATTGATTTATTGATGTTTTGATTTAAAAAACTAGAACTAAAACCATTTGTGAAGAATTTGAACCCGATTCAGGTGAACAGAAGAAGTTAGCTTGAAGTCTCAACAAAAATATGAAAAAAAAGATTACAAAGTTTTTTCCTTGTGAATATAAGAAGTATATCTAAAAAAAATAGCTCACTTTTCACCAACTTTTCACCTCAAATAAAATCTCTTCACCTCGCAACCAAATCTATCTATGCTAGTGATAAATAATCAATTTTAAATGTTTTAGTTAAAGTGTTAGTTTTGCAACCAAACCCAATAACGAAGAACCATGATGCACGATTAACTTACCACATTTCCTAGGGGTGAGTGCAAGTTAATGATGGTCACTTTTGGCACGTTAGATGCAATAGAAAACTGAAAAATCAAGCATCCCTCAACTTAATTGTATTTTTTGAGATACTTACACAAAATATCTTGCTTTGAGTAAAAAATATTAAATGTAGGAAATTGAATCACATTTCCAAATATAAAAAGTTTATGTATTGAAAATTTTTATAACTATGTCAAGTTTCATTTTTTCTAAGAGTCACTTTTTATTTTTAGAAAAATGATAAGGTATATGTTTTTGTGGGTGCAGCCTTTGAGGGCATAAATGATGCTTTCGAGATACAAAAATTTGTAGGCATGTAGATAACATATAGCACTAGTGCAGCGCTATTTTTTGAAAATAAAATTAGTAATTTAAATTTTTTTTTAATAACTATCTAAGCGATCGTTCCTCGAAAATGGTACATCTTTTGTGGGTGCAACCTTTGAAGGTCTTAATGAAATAATCATGAAATGGGTTTTAAATAGAATGTAGAGGTCATAGTCTTCTAGTGCACCATATAATTTATTTTTAAAATGATTAAGAGTTGAAAAAGTTATGGAAAAAACACTAACAACATGTTTTTTGACTTAAGGAGTTAGGACACAATAGAAATTGAAAAAAAATAGGAAAATATAATATTTTTTAATTGCAGAAAAAATGTTATTTATGTTTAATATTTTGTCAAAAATGATTTTGTGTAGCATACTGTAACAAGTGCGTAAACATTGACTTCTTCAGAAACTGGAAGAAATTCCCAATTAGCTATGGTCTGTCATATACCATAACAAAGGTTTGGTATTACCGGAGCAAATTCCAAACCATACATATAGGACTACTAGTGACATGCGAGCAAGTGAATTGGCATGTTTAAATTCAAATTACATTTCCCACCCTTATAGAATTGGAAAACACATGCGCAGTATAGAACTACAAAACACACATGCGTTATAAAACTACAAAACGTGTGCGCGTTATAGAACTACAAAACGTGCGCTCATTATGTAGTTCTATAACATGCACGCGTTTTGTAGAGATAAAAATCTAGCACTATATGCAATATATCAAATGTATGGATAATAGTTTAGAGGGGGTGTGGAAGGGTTAAGGGCCTAGGAGGATGTTGGAAGTTCAGGTGGGGATGGTTAATAGTTGAGAGGGGGTGGGGAAGGGTTAAGGGCCTAGGAAGATGTTGGAAGTTCAAGTGGGGATGGTTAATAGTTGAGAGGGGCTGGATAAGGGTCAAGGGCCTATGAGGATGTTGTAAGTTCGAGTGACTATGGTTAATAGTTGAGAGGGGGTGGGGAAGGGTCAAGATCCTAGAAGGATGTTGTAAATTCAAGTGGAGAAAGATGAATGGAATGAGAACATTATGGGTTACAAGGGTGAAGGGGAGTGGGGATTGAGAGAATTATTAGGAGGAGAATAGGTGTTGAAGACGTATAGGGTTAGAAGAAGTACGTGAGACTTGAGTGATGAAGGGGGATAAGGTGGAGGGGAGGAAGTGGGTGATGATTTGATGAGAGAGAGGAATGGTGAATGGAAAGGTGGATATGGAGTATTAGAGGAGGAATAGGATGTGTTGGAGGAGAGAGGCAGAGGAGGGGGGAATTGAAGAGATGGGAATTAGATGCGATAAAATAGAGAATATGGGTCATAATGAGGTAGGGGGTTGAGGAGAAGGGATAAGTTGAGAACATAGAGAAAGGAAGTATGAGAGAGAGAGAGAGAGAGAGAGAGAGAGAGAGAGAGAGAGAGAGAGAGAGAATGCTATGGAGAGAGTGTGAGAGAGAATAAGATAGAGAGGGAGNGAGGGAGGAGGGGGGTTGAGGGAGGGATGGAGATAGAGTGAAGGAAAGAGACATTGAGGGAGCGATAGAAGATGTGTGTGTGTGTGTGTGAGGGGTGATGGGGGAACAGACGCAAGGAGATAAAGGTGTAGGTTCACACATGTAGAGAGAGAGAGAGAGAGAGAGAGAGAGAGAGAGAGAGAGAGAGAGAGAGAGAGAGAG
>LPNX010509769.1:989340-1002815 GCA_001517045.1 Pseudotsuga menziesii
GGGCTGGGTGATGGAGAGAGAAGGAGTTTGTTAAAGAGATAAACATGGAGAAGGAGAGTGAAAAGAGATAGGTAGGTAGGGATACAAGTTGAATGTGAAAGTGAAAAAGAGGATAGGTAGATGAATAATTCCACAGAGATCTGGTAGTTAAGGGAGAAGGGAGGGAGATATTGATAAAGGGAGGTAAATAGAAGGTGGAGAGAGAGGGAGTGACATAGGCATTTTGTGAGAGAAGGGGCCACACACACACACACACACACACAGACACACACAAATATTATGTGGGATAGAGGGGGATGGGTGAGCGACAAAGGGGGAGGGGGAGGGGTGAGAAATAGAGAGAGAGAGTGATGGAGGAAAGGATAGTGACAAAGGTATATAAAAGGTGGAGACAAATTATGAGATATGGTAAGTGGGGGAGGTACAGAGATAGAGAGAGAGATAGAGAGGGAGGGAGGGGTGAGCGATAAAGAGGAAGGGGGGTGAATGATAGAGAGATTTATATGGAGGGAGGGATAGTGAGGGAGGTATATAGAAGGTGGAGAGAGCCTATGAGAGAGGGGGGGAGTGAGGGAGTGACACACACACAAATATATATAAAGAGAGAAGGGGGAGGGACACACACACACACACACACACATAGATGGGTGAGCTTTAGAGAGATTGATGTAGGGAGGGATAGTGAGGGAGGTATAAATAAGGTGGAGAGAGGTTTTGAGAGATGGGGAGTGAGGGATGGAGACACACACAAACACACACACACAGAGAGAGAGAGAAAGAGAGAGAGAGAGAGAGAGAGAGATGGAGGTTGTTAGAGAGAGAAGGAGGAAAGACAAACACACATACATATAGAGATAGAGAGAGATGGAAATACAAAGGCAGGGAGGGCCAGTAAGGCATATAGGGATAGTGAGTATGGAACATGTTTAGCAATAGATGCTAGAAATATTATTTAGGGATCGAGTCTTGTATTTCCTCCCTTGACCATGTTGAGGCCTTAATACCCACATCTAATGCTCAAAACCTATTAAAGGCATGTGCATATTTTCTTGGAGACTAAGCATACCTTGAGTAGGTAATATGTGGTTTCTTCAAGGAATTGCTCATTAACATGGGTTCCTCAAACATTCCATTATGGAATTATGGAATAAGGAATGGGAATATTCCCTCAAACATGTCTCTGATGTCCCATACCTACTGCTCAAAACCACCTAATTCTACTAACATCCATATTCATAGTCCAAATATACCTATGAGATGGCATGTGTGATTTTTTAAGGCATCCTTCCTATCCCTAGATGCATAGAATATTTAGTTAAGGCAGAAGGCCATAGTTTCCTCCCCTTACTATTTCCATGTCCTTGAGATGCATACCTAGTTCTCAAAAAATGATGATGGCATGCATATCCCTATTAAGATTCAAATGATTCACTTTCAACATCATGTGTGGTGGTTGGAGGTTTCAATTTTGGCCCTAAATGGTTAACAACTTCCTTTAAGGCCTAAGGACCAAGTGTTCCCCCCCACCCATGTGAAGGGGCCTAATATATGTACTTATTGCTAAAATGTTCTAATGGCACTAGTATACCCATTTCAAGGTAAATAAAACCATGGAAGGATCTATTGAGGTTGTTCAACACATCATTCTTGGCTCTAGATGGATAGAAGCATCTTCTAGGAGCTAAGGACTAGGTTTCCTCCCTTAATATGTCTAAGGTCCCAAGACACATACATAGTATTAGAAACCCCTAATGGTTCCCATATCCCCATTCATAAAAAAACTATCAACATGAGAGGTCATCTATGGTGATTCAAGGTGTCGTTCATGGATCTTGAGCCCTAAAAGTTGGTTTACAACCTAAAATTAAAGCATTATGTACCAACCATGATTAACACCTTATCCTCCACATCTAATGCTAAAAAGATCCTAATCATGGCCATATCCCAACTTAAAGGTTGTGGATACCCTTAAGATATCATGTGTGTTTGTTGGGGGTGTTGTTCTTGGCCCTATATGTCTATAGGATTCCTTTAGGGCCTAAGGACTAGGTTTCCTCCATCAACCATGTATACGAATATGTTTCTAATGCTAAGAGAATTCTAATGTACTGCATATTCTCTCTTAGATGCAAAATATCACATGTGAAGGTCCTATGTGCAGGTTTGATGCCTTGTTTATGGACCTCAAGCATTAAAAACTACCTTTAGGACATAAGTCTTAAGTTTCCTACCTCAAGCATGGTCAAGGGACTATGACCCATACTTAGTTCTTAAAACCTCCTAATGGTGTCCATATTACAACACAAATAAAAATTATGCTATTGGAAGGTTAGGCATGGTTGTTTGAGATGTTGTTCTTGATGATGCTAAAATATTAATATAGGTCCTAAGTCTTGATGATGCAAACTATTGTTTTTATTCATTTCCCTAGCCATGCACTAAAACCAATTTTTGTGGTTATCCATAACGCGTGCACGTTTTGCTTCTCTAAAACGCGTGCGTGTTTTGCTTCTCCAAAACACGTGCGTGTTTTGCTTCTCCATAATGCGTACGCGTTTTTCTTCTCCATAATGCGTACACGTTTTGCTTCTATAAAATGCGTTCCCTTTTTGCTTAGCCTAACCTACGTGTCATATGACATGCTAGGCTCGATCTTAACCAAACCAAGCATTACATAACGCGAGCGCATTGTGTTTTTATACATCATGAGCGTGTTTCCTAAAATTAGCATTGCATCTAAAAGGTCCTTCAACTTCTTGCACACACCCCTAGAAAACTTAACAGACCAAAAACTCTACTATAGAGAAAGAACACCAAGCAAATGATGCACATCCAAATTCCAAACTCTCACAAAAATATGTACTTCCAAATAAATAAGCAACTTAATAGCATTAATGCTTTAAAACTATGAGGATACCATAGGCATTAACACAATCCAAGTATTAACAGAGGCATGCATTGAACACATTCTAGGTTTTAACATTTACCAACTAGCCATATAAAGTTTCTTTGTATCTTCCCTGGCATGAAGAGTCAACCCTCCATTTTGCACGACAATAATAACATGATCAAACTAGCCAACTAATATTTCAACATGACATGAAAGAATTAAAAACCAATTTAATGATCCTTTTCCTCCCTTTTTTTACAGAAGTGAGTAAATTTGTATTAAGAAGATGCTAAAAATAGACAAAAAAGTTACAAAATTTTCAAACAATAACCTAGTTCAAAATCCTACAAAGTTTTTTCAACATTCTAGCTTCTACATGCAGCCTTGTGACTGCTATAGGTACTACAAAAAAAAGGCCTTGCTACTATAAACCCTTACATATTATGCGAGAACATAGCCTCCAAAACAAAACATCTATCAAAGCATAAATACACAAGAATCCCTAAACATTCCCAAATTCCTGATGTAGGGCAGGAGAGCTTGAAATTTCCACAATGGCTTCATTCGGTTTGTGAACCAAATCTCCTTCAATAGTCCTAGAACACACATACCTGGTAAGCATGGATTGATTGCCATTGAGCATTTCTTAATGAACATCGACAATAATTGTTAATTTTTCAACTGAGCACTCTACACATGAGCATGATATTCAAAGTCATCAAACCTATGGCCAAGCAAGGAGACATGCGTGGTTATATCATGAATTACCAAGAGAACACCTTACATCCGAGATTTGGACCTGTGTAAGGCCGTGTTGAATATTAACTTGGTAGTGAAAATTTCAAATCTTGATAATTATGTTCTATTGATTATCATCCCACTTTTCTCATTTCACAATTTCAACATTCACTTATAAACAAGACAAGGATCACTAAAATATAACTATGCACAAGAGACACAAATATTTTACCCTAGGAAACCCAATAAGGAGAAAACCCAACAAACGTTTCTTAGAAGAAATCCATCCAATTCAAGTACAATACCAATCATGAAGATGAACCCTATCACAAGAGAGTTTCTCCCTCCTTTACAAGAAACCCTAACAAGAGTAGAAAATATTCCAAGAGAATAAGAGAACCCAAAAAATATGCTTATTTCCTTTGTTAGGCATTTGTTGGAGGTGTGCACAAGTGGTGAGAGAAGATGATGTGATGTGAATGTGTAAACTAAAGTGTGAGAACACTTTATTTATATTCTTCCATTCACTAGAACTTTCCTCAATGGGGCTTACTTGTATAATTTCATTAGATCCAACTTGTTAGTTTTGATTATCATCCTTTATTATCTTTAAGTCGGCTTGTCTTCTTGCCTTCATTTTCTTTTGGTACTTCTCAACACTATTTGGGACTTCTTCAATGGTTTGTCTTTACTTCTTGGTTATTTCTTCATCATAGAAAATTTATCCCTTTTTATGTTCATCTCCTCACATGAACATCAAATTCTTCCATAGAGCTCTAATGTTGATTTAACTCCACTCTCTGAAGTCCCAAACTCTTCTTAGAGCCTATTCCAAATTCAACATTAGATTAGACTTTTTCTATTCCATGAGGGGATGAAATCCCATATCATATAGACAAGTCAACTGAATCTACTATAGAATAGACCACTCCTTCTCAAAGAATGCAATGTGATTCCAAGCTTCCTTCTTAGAGCACTCTTTCTAAAAGTAAGCATCTCGAGCCTTATTTACCCATAGTCACTTCGCATGACTAATCAATGCTATGTTGAGGCCATCCTCTACCAACAATTGGTCACTTCTCATGACCTTTCTGGGATAATGTATGCATAATGTTACCCAATGTTGAAACCATGGAGAAACATCAACAGGTGGCTTGAAGGTCTTGAATATCAACCTTCACAAAAAGGACTAAGGAATTGATGATATAGTTCCTAGTCTCAGAATCAATCCCTTATAGTTGCCACACTAGACATAAAGGGTAGGAAAAATACCATATTTGTCCGCAGAAACATCCTGCAACTCCATATAACAATATCCCAATGCAACCTCCATCAAGGCATAGTCTTTGAAGACTTCTCCCATGCATGGAGTGAATGCTCCTTTAACACCCAAACTTCGATTTGAGTACTGCCTGATGTGTGTTGGTCATGCAAGGATGAAGGGTTGTATAGCAATGTTTCAAAATCATATTTAACCACTTAGGGGGTCCACTGTATGTGAGGGAGGTCCCCATTTTTCATTAATTCTCCTTTACCAAGAGTTGTAGCGTGATTGGCTAATCGATCAACTACTTGATTATTATTTCTTTGATCATACACCAAATTGATTTCTTTTACACCCCACAAAAGATCTATGATTCAGGATTGCCCAACAATCCTATCCTCCAAAGGGATACCTTTCTAGCTTGTGAGATGATTAAAAGAGAATCTCCTATGACCAAAATGACTTGAATTGCAAGAGAGACGATGTAAACCAAGCCCTTGAAAAAGAGCATATATTTTTGTCAAACTATTGGTGGATTTTCCCAAACCCTAGGATCAAAAAATGACTTGATTTCCTCTGACTCCTGAGATCAAGAATAATCGCCCCTATTGCCACCCTAAATGATCCTTTGCCTCCCTTATACAACTAAAATATTGATATAATTTTTTAATATAAAGAGTCTTAACTTTGGCTATCTTTTTATCTAATTTTAAAACTAAATATTGCCTATTTATTTTGAATTTCAACCACAGAAATTGTCATTTCATTTAAATCTTACCCTTCAAAGTCTTTAAAAATAAATTTATTAATTATTGATTTATTGAAAATAATAAGTAAAAAATAAAATATAATAAATCCACCTTGGAAAATTTAAAGCTTTATTTTTTATTAACAAAAACCGTTACACTAGCCTATATAGAAAGGGATTAATAAATACATTTTTATCAAATTTATAAATAGAAAGAAAACAAAACATATTTAAGTCATATCATGTTTGGTCTTCAGAAAATTCATCAATAATATAGCGGAAATATATGCTTTGGATTACATTCTCTCTTAAGGTCCAATAAACCAAAGTTGACCAGCCATAGAAACCACCACCACCACCATCATCAATAAAACACAACTCCCAAATATTTTTTTTTCTCACCATGAAATTATAGTAGCAATTGCCCTAGAAGGTGCAAATTAATGCCGAAAGGGAAAAAATTGGGAAGTAAAGTAGATGTGATGAAGTGAGAAAGATAGTATATTTTTTTTGTGAATAATCAGTGGTGTAGGTTGGGATCCAATGCCATGATGATCTTCCACCCAATGCCACACAAACTTGATGACTCTTTGCTTATGCTTGGGACTATCACCATAATGTTTATTGTATCATGGACTCTCAATTATATATGCCTAATGTTTTTTTAGATGGTATAAACATATAAATACTTTGGTAGATGACTCACCCAATTTTGAGTTTTTCTTACTTATGACCACTCAAATGCAATGCAATCTCAAAAGATTTGCTTTCATCCATCATTTTTCCTCAAGGAGGTTATCTCCACAACATTGAATTTCATGGGCCCTAAAATTGTTGGGAGTTTTTAATTTGTGTTTCCATTTTAACAAGTATGCACATTCCACTTTAAATGAAAGTTCCATAGAAGTATGGATAGTATGTTGATAAAAAAGAAAATACAATTCTTAGCTATGTGCACTACATGACCTTTATGACTCTGATTTAAATTTATGGATATCAACATACTTAGTTGAAAAGCTATTTATACATTGAATGAATCTTAGTCGATATTGAGCCTATAGTTGCAATAAGTATGTATATTTCACCTTAGATGTATTTCAAAAGATAAAAGTAGTCCTTAATTGAGTATAGTGGCTTTAAGTGTTACCTAATCTTCATGAATCCGCTACTTCTTTTGGTGGATCTCTTTTAAGTATATTCAAAATACTTTGATAAAATTCCTACAGGAATTTGCTAACAAAATATTATGATAGAAGTCCCAAGGGAATGTGTTCACACTAATTGCCTTGCATTTCTCTATAGAAAAGACTTTCTAGTCAATCATCCCTTGGATATTTACCTCACTATTGTGTTCGGTTTTTTGATGATCTATTATCCTTAGAGTGGATTAAAAAAAGGTAGCAAAGATGTCATGGTTTGTTTTGAAAGGCGGTTATGAAAGAATCTTGTTGTTGATGCTTATCCCTTTCCATTGATCCATTTTTCCCTATAATTCTTATGATGATTTTTTAAGTTCCCCATTTGTTGCATGATTTACAAAATACATGCATACATGGACTCGTGGTTTCCTTGGAGCCATTGAATTATGGATAGTACAAATATAATATTTATTCATATAGATGAGATCAAGATTCTCTGAAAATCATTGTTGCATCTTGAGTATAAATTTGGTAGAGGAAATATTTAATAGAAAACAAGTAACCATTTTGAAGTCTACTCATAGTATGAGGTTAAAAGGAAATGATATTAGAAGGTAACCATAATGCTTGGACAAAGATACATTGATGAAATGGGAAACCATCATTCCCTCTATATGGTATTGATCATAGCATCAAGATGGAACAACCTTACCAAAATCTAAAGTCATTTTCTTTCAAAACCCTATAATTTCATTTGGAAATATTCCAGTTTGCCATGGTGGTTATACTTTGTAGTGGTCTCTACTACTACCATTGTCAACAAACCCATTATCCAAATACTGAATCTATTGCAACAAATCACTAAAGATAATGATTCAAATAGGGATGAGGTTTGTAGAAAGGTCAATGAGACTAATTAATATAGAATGAAAGAAAATAAGTTCTTTCTTTCTAAAAGATATGTTGATTGTAATAAAAGAAAAGTATTTTTTCATTTTCAATGTTCTATATTGGCTAATTTCATTGCTTTGTAAGCAAGTAGCTACATAGATATATGGACTTATTTATCTTAGACACCCTAGTTTGGTTCCACTATTAGAATGGTGTCACAAGAGATCCAAACACTAGGCTTCATAAGCCTGTATGAGGGAGTTTTGCACAAAATAAGTAAACAACTTAGTGAGAAAAAATATTACAAATAATAACACAAAATAAATGTTAAAAATAATTAAACTAAATAAATATAATGTAAATTAATGAGGAAATTTTGTAGAAAACAAGTGAACCACTTAGAGCAAAAAAAATTACAAATAATAATAATAATATTAAAAATTATTAAAATTAAATAAATATAATGTAAATTCATTATCAAATGTAAATTTTTAGCTTTTACATTTAAAAAATGCATTGCACATAAAAAGAATTGTTATAGTTTAAGGATAAATTGAAAATTGCAGACGGATTTTCTTTGTGTACTTGTAGGGATTTGGATTAGTTGGAGACAACGGTGGAAAGGTATTAAATAGAATTGCAATGGTAAGCTTCCCTGATTGTGAGATCGTTGGAGACTTTAAATCTCGAGAAAAAATGTGGTGTGACTTGAACACAAAGCATTCACTCATTCTATAGGTTCCGTTGAGTGATATCTGGCACCGAACGCAATGTGATTCACCTCCATAAAGAAGTTTAATGGATGCCAAGTTCTACTTCCATCCATATATATTATATACCTCCTTGAATGCGTGCTTTTATTTGTGTCCAATATTTATCACGGGCCTCCAACTCTTCCTTTAATCCCCTCATGCTTCTGTCCGAGATTTACTGTAAATTGCGAGGACCAGTTGCTGCAGTAGGCATTTAAGAGAAACGTGTATGGATCCGTATACTTAAATTTTATTAAATGGTGTGAGTCATTGCAATTCATGGCATGGTTGGGCATTGGCTGCCACATCTATTAATAATTCTATCTCCGCCTCTGCTAAATTAAATGAATTAATCAATCACCACTTCTAACTAATTCCAATCAATGAATCGCCCACACTAGCATCCCATACATAATTTATTGAGACTTATCGTTCTAATTCATATTGATTGATTGCATAGCTTGACCAACTGAATTTATGCTCCACCGACTCAATTGGATAGTCAATGCTCTCTCCACATCGATCCATGGAGCTAATTATTTTAAAATTTGCATCCGTCACTTCATGATATGGTCCAGAATTATCTCTCACGATTACCAACAGCAATAAAGGTATGCCTTATTCTCAGTGGGTCCTTTCTTATCAGTTATTTATTTCAAGGGAGAAACTTCATTGGCTCATTTAATTCTTTTTTGTCAAAGAAATTTCCGGGATTCTTCCCTCAACTATTTTGTATTAATCAAACCAACTGCCACTGCCACTGCCACTGTGAATACCATTAACTCAAAACAAGCATTTTCCAATGCCACTGCTTACGTTATCACGCTGCCGGTTCTTGGGGCACAAAGACCCAAACAAATGTCACCTGCAAAAGACCAATAGAAATTAAGTTAAATCAATATTTAAATAATTAAAAAAAAAAATTAATCAAACTATATTAAAAAAATTTAAAAACTAAAAATTTAAATATGCCTCTCGAATTAATCAACCTAACCGATTCATATATATTTCCTATAGGGAACATAAAAAAACGTAAAAATTAAAAATAGCATAAATTTAATAATAATAATAATAACATCGATCTCATATCTTGAACAACAATGGGGTGGTATGGAGGCGTGGGAGGCTATCCTCCTGGTATTGGCCACAACACCCTTAAATGTCCTGGCAGGCTGAATAATGTTGTTGTTGATATTGTGTGCAGGCTTTTGCATTTCTCTAGTTTATGGTGTTACTGTGGAATTATGGAGACTTTTTCCAATACATATTAAGTTTTGATATTAATATTTTTTTAAACTCATGGTGAGTTTGGCTACCATATTTTAGAGGTCCTGAATCTAATGCAACCATTGGCAATGAATTACACAGGACCTCTGAAGTATGGCGGTCGTTCTAACTTCTCACCATGAACTACTCAAACAAGTATTCATATAAAAAAAGGAGTAAGCTATCTACTCGACGATTTACATTGGGGCCCACCTAACGCCGTCTAATAGATAGCTTACTCAGTTACCTCTTACAAAAGACTTACCCATATTTACACTTTCATACAGTTGAAAATTTCTTGGGTAAATACTCAAATGAAACAGAGATTAATTCATCACTCCAGAAAAGAATACCCAGGCATGAAATGATAAGAAACTACCATTTAATATTCTAGTTCATGAGAAGCACCTCTCTTCAATTCGGGCACGGTAATTTGAATATTGAGGATATGGGAAGATTCAAATGCATTATTGTTTGGTGCAGATTCACTATTTTACTTATGCCATCATCAATTACTAACAGTCCAAACGTTGAATTGTATAAAAAAAAAATACAAAGTATCCACTCATCACATCTTCTACATTTAAATTATCACAAATAATTATATTTGTTCAAATTTAACAGTCCAAACGTTGAATCTAGTGACGATCCGGACGAATTAATCTCTCTGCTTCATTTGAGTATTTGCGATTTAATATGTAGAGAAATTTTCAACTGTATGAAAGTGCTTTATTTGAGTGTTTGCAACTGTATAAGCAATTTAATATGCAGAGAAATTTTCAACCGTAAGAAAGTGCAAAAAAGTGCAAATATGGTTAAGTCTGTGTGATAGGGTAATGGAGTAAGCTATACTCAACAGCATCAGGTGGGCCTGGTGCAAATCATCGGGTAGATAGCTTACTCCTAAAAAAAACTTATTTTGGATTTAGGAAAAGGCCTCATAAGTACAGAGTAACACACTGATAGATTGGATAAATTTAGAAACTTGTAGGTCATATCAACAACATTATTTAGTATGTTGCAGGTTATTTAATGTTGCAGGCCGCGGCTGCAATTCTTCTATCTATAGTCAGTAAGATGCTACTGCAATATTAAAGGTCAGTAAGGATGCTACCTCAATATTAAATGACCTTGGTAGCCTAAGTCAACCATCCCTTAAAATAAAAAAAGTGATCATTCATTAACTTACAACATAGGAATGATTAATGTTGTAGGTTCATTGTTGATCACTGGATCTTAAGGTGGCAAGATCCAATAGCCAGCAATGAGTCTACAACAACAATCATTGCTCTATCATAAGCTGATTAATTTTCACCAAAATAAAATAAAAGATCAGCTCTAACTAAATACATCAACTTGTCACCAAAACTTTAAAGCTATGAAACAGATCGCATTATGCTACTTGTAAATTCATTTCTTCCTTTCTCTGCAAAAAATCCATCCGAGAAATATCAAAGCTAAAGCATACATAGATAAACCATACATAGCTACTATGCGATTCAAGCCAACATTAACGCCATACCAACTGAAAACTAAGTCTTCCATGGCATACCAAATGAAGACCAAGTCTTCCATAAAAATTTATGATTGCAACAAACCTTTAATTAAGGCAAGGATGTATTTATTGGCTATTATCACTAGTTTGCGTTGAAGTATTCAAATCAATTCAGAATTGGTAGGTGAGCTTGTTAAATTATAATATTTTCAAGGAAATTCCTGATGAAGAAAAAACACCGATGAAAAAACTGAAGGTTATCTTTCCCACTAGGCTTGGATTTTGACGGTTTATAGGACTTATTTCGCATTTGAAAACGTATTTGATATGTATATTTCAAAGTTTACATGTATACAACCCGTTAACCATGACGTGCCAAAGATTTTCCAAACTGTTAATTTGGCGTTCTGTTTTATAGGTTACACGTCATAATTTTTATATGATTATACCAAGTTTATTATAACCCTAAGTAACTATACCACATCGATAATATAGTTTATAACTTTAAGTAACTAGTCATGGCAAGGCATGAAGTATTGTTGGTATTCCTTAATGAATTAGATTAATTTGAATTCATTCCAATCATTTCAATTGGCGCCCATTCCAATTTCCAACCGTGACGATTAGACACGTACGAAATAGAAGAGGGAGACAGTTATCTGATGGGAACAACATTTATTATTGCACGCCATTCCCCCCGGCTGCGACTGGATGTGACTCTTATTATCGTCTAGCTGTATTCTATGTGATGTAACCCTCTTTGGGTGGGTGTTATCAATGCCCTTTGATTCTTAATAAGAATAACAAGGACAGGCTTTTTCTTCCTGAAAAAAAAAAAAGAAATAGAAGAGGGAGACAACTCAACCTTTGGAAAAGATATTCTTCTGAAAAAGATATGCATAATCAAATCTTTGTTTGAAATAGCTCGTAGTGACACTGTAGTAATCAAGGGTAGCAACCATTCTGATCTTTTTGCCATTTCCAACCTTCAAAATTTCGGTGGATGCAAGGAAAAAATGGGACTCTTGTGCATGCTCTCTAGCTTCTTTGATTGTTGAAATGGAGTGTATGTTCAACTCGCAAACTAGTCAAAGAGAAGCATCGATACCAACCCGACATTATTGGAAAATGGAGGAAAAGACGATGTGGATCATATTCATCAATGGATGTGTTAATTTGATCAATTGAGGATGTCCTTTAGTGACGTCGCTTAATTTTAGGTACATCTGATAATAAAAATAATCTTAGAAGTGCTGGAATCGAAGATTCACTCGTTTACCGTCTAAACTGACTAGATCCGCAACATTCGAAAGAGATTTTATGTTTGCATGCATTTAGCTTAGAGGTTTTGACAAAGTGGTTGAAGAGTTTGTGTATGGGTACAATAGATTTTCATTATCCCTTGAATTTCTTGGGGGTTTCTTCCTAGTAAACCATTAGAAAAGAGAAATGATATACCTGCAGGCTTAAAATTATTATGTTCAAACATATATTTTTAGATAAGTCATGTTTTTTTATAAGAGAAGAAAAAAATACAACCATAACCATAAGGATGTTGGACGTTTCTGGTTGGAGAGGCATTCTACATATTGCATGTTTTTTTATATGAGAATACTAGAATGCCACCATAAGGATATTGGACAAATTAGGCTAGAGAGAGGATGCCCAGTCTACTTGGAAAACATAGATGCCTTTGCCTTTGTATAGGATTAGGAGAGGATGCTCGGTGGTATTATTGATTGCATGTTTTTTTATATGAGAATACTAGAATGCCACCATAAGGATATTGGACAAATTAGGCTAGAGAGAGGATGCCCAGTCTACTTGGAAAACATAGATGCCTTTGCCTTTGTATAGGATTAGGAGAGGATGCTCGGTGGTATTATTGATTGCATGTTTTTTTATATGAGAATACTAGAATGCCACCATAAGGATATTGGACAAATTAGGCTAGAGAGAGGATGCCCAGTCTACTTGGAAAACATAGATGCCTTTGCCTTTGTATAGGATTAGGAGAGGATGCTCGGTGGTATTATTGATTGCATGTTTTTTTATATGAGAATACTAGAATGCCACCATAAGGATATTGGACAAATTAGGCTAGAGAGAGGATGCCCAGTCTACTTGGAAAACATAGATGCCTTTGCCTTTGTATAGGATTAGGAGAGGATGCTCGGTGGTATTATTGATTGCATGTTTTTTTATATGAGAATACTAGAATGCCACCATAAGGATATTGGACAAATTAGGCTAGAGAGAGGATGCCCAGTCTACTTGGAAAACATAGATGCC
>LPNX010509769.1:1013206-1039328 GCA_001517045.1 Pseudotsuga menziesii
GTGATGACTGTATTTGTTAGGTGGATAAATTGTTTATGAAACGAGTGTATAATGATGATATAATTTATTTGCTTTGCAGGTGCTATGAGAGGCAAGCTTGCTTAAATTTTGTCTGGGATTTTCTCAAGCAATGTCCAATAAAACATTAATTTAATTTTTTTCTCCATAAACTGATGTAGAAAATTTAAATATCATTTTTGATCAGGAGAATAAGGAGAAGGCATAAGAACAGGAGGAAATCCTAAATGCTCCCCTTCATGCATCATCTTGCAATGATGGAAAACAGGTGAAGTCAAAATTTATGAAGGTGACATTTAAATGTTTTGGTAGAGTTATTGTGCTTTTTCTTCTTATCATTTCAGGCATCTACATAGTATGCATCATGATGGATTTGATCGACGAGTTAAATTCTTGGGTACATTCTCTAAAGTTGTTGATCAGGGGTTTGGATCTGGCTAACAAGATGTTGGAATTGAAGCAATTTGTTCATTGTTTGAAGAAATGCATCGCAGATATGGAAGCAGGCATCGCTCCCTTTCGCAGTGTTTGAAAAACAGGTTGACAAATTATTCAGAGTGCATATTTTTAGTAGGATGGCTATCTTGGATAGTATCAGTTATTCATAGCAATTTTGAAAGTCGAATATGTTGGAATTGAATCAGCATCGATCATTGGGGACCTGTATTTATAAGTAAGTAAACTTCCCTGCAAAGTTTTGATCTTCTGGATTCTAGACTTGGATTTGTAATTCGTAGAGAAATTCCAATGCACCAGAATCTTAGATTATTGTAACAAATATAAGTCAAAGAATGTCCATATGGAAACACTATCAACTTAAAATAGGAAATTAGTCATCTAAACAAAGTCGTCATGGACAAGGAAGACAAATTGGCGCAACTACATAAAAGGTTAGAAAATCAGGAAACAAAGTTATGTCATCATCAACAACAAAAATAAAAACTCCAGCAGTAATATGATGACAGTAAGAAGACATTGTAAGTTGGAACTAAAAAAGTCAACAATGTGTTATCAAGCAATACCGAACAGATTTTTCGATTATGAAATCATAAAAAAACATTGATTACAAATATTAAAAAACTGAAACACAGTAATAAGAGGGAACATGCCGATGAAGACCTCGAAGGAAGAATACTAGAAAAGCAAGAAGAAAACCAGTGTCTAAATAATTGTAATCAGGAACTAGAGAATCAAATCAAGAAATTAGAAATTGAAAAGAAGTCGCAAGATGAAAGCATCGAAAAGATTCAGAATCATAACAATCTACTGGAGAATCAAGAAGCACAAATCTAGGAAAATGCATCCAAAAATCAAATCGAGGAAGTGAAGAAAATCCTCGCCACAGTCCAAAAGAAAGAAAAACAAACAACACATAGACCTTACAAACATCCTAATTATAATCGTCATTTTGACTAACAACATGATCAAAACAAGCACTCGCAAAAGAATTATGTTGATAGGTGAAAAGACCAACATACTAAGAAACAATTGAAGTAGATAAAAGTAGATATGGGATGGACCAGATACGATGCGAAAATTCTCCTTGGGAATCTGTAACTCGTATCATCTCATTTAATCAAGTGTCGCAATTACAAAAAGGAAAGGACCCTGAGACAACAATTCAAGGGAATTCAGACATTGTTGTCGATACAATATTTGAGGACAAAGCTTCCCTTAAGAGAAAGGAAATGTAACAAATATAAATGTTATAAATATTAACATTTAATACTAAGTAGGTTAATTAGGGTAATTAATTAATTTCTTGAGAGGTGACTTGAAAAGTCACCCCCCTTACCACTTAGGGTATAAAATACCTGACACTAATTCTTGTATAAAATATTTTTATCTATGCAATTATCAATCTATATTTGTCATATTAATGGCTTATTGAATATTCTCGGTGTTCTGGTAACATTGATTGTGTGAAGTAAAAAAATATTCGCTTCAATGATTTTCCTCTTTCACCAACGAAGTGTATCTTGTTATTTGATACCACTGTATTTCGTGATTTGATTTCATGTGGTTGGTGACGATGAATATATATTTAGTTATTGTATATCACGTGTTCTGTGATTTGTTTGCACATGGTGGGATGGTATTTGTCTGTGGTGTGCTTGTGGTTGCTCTGTCCTTTAAATCGGAATGGTCCAAGTTCATATGTTCCTCCTCATACGGTCCATTCTTTATTGGCATCGACGCTTCATTCCCTACAGTAGAAAGTGAAGGAAGAGATCAAGAGGAGAAGAAGCAAGGGCGCATGGGATCCATTACAGGAGCTCGACAGCGTCGATGCGGTAGTCTGGCATTTGTATGATGTGGTAAACATATCGATAAATTGCAGATTTTGTAGTCTTAAGTAATAAAATAATACCCTAATACCCTCAAGGAGCATAGGTAGAAAATTGACTACCAGGGCCCAGTTACGGATCCGATCCTCATATCGTATTAGATTCAACATATTTCGATTGAAGAACAGTTCAAGATTGAAATCCAAATGTTTTTTAAGTTTCAGTAGCACAAGAAGCAAAGCTCGGTTTAAATTTCCTCGATAGAAAAAGATCCAATTTCGACTATGGAATAATTCTTTCCAACTCCAACCCCAATAAATGATCCCACGAAGACCATATTGAAAGCCCGCACGAAAGCCAGTTTTAAATCTAGCATATCGTGACATTTGATATGTGGACATGGGGATGCTCCTCATAGGTCGTCGACACGGGGAGGCTCCTCATAGGCCGTCAACATACAACGAAACCTTCATAGGAGTCGACCCCTTAAATAACACCTTCAGTGTAATTAAATTAATTATAATTTACGGTTGTTAGAAATTATTTTTACTTGCAAGTTTTAGAACAACTAGAGTACCAAATTGATCTAGTTATGCAGAGATTCCCATGTTATGGAATTTATGTTATTAACATTGATACCTACATGGTTTCCATTGGGATCATTAGTCTCTGGGATCTGCCTTGTATCGAACTTGAATTCTATCACCTTATTATTGTTACTCTCGTTAGTAGAGGAATTGAAAAGTCTCAACCATTGGTGGGAGCTATTATCAGGTATATAATCATAATTATTTGAATTTACAATAAAATTCAAACCCTCCCCACCAATTGAATCTGTGGGAAAAATATTGAAAACAAACGAGGTATTAAAGTGTTGAATTATTGTAACTTCGAAGAATATTCTAAATATATTTTAGTGGTCCCCGATGATCCTATTGGGAGAATCACTTGTATTTCTTTATACCCTGATGTTCCTAATCGAGAGAATTAATAAAGAGTCATGAGGAAGTCCCCTCCATTGTAATTCGGGTCATTAGTACCCCAGTTGTGGTTACTCGATCCTACATAATTAAATTAGGATTACTCGAGCCTACACAACTGAATTAAATATTAAGTGAACGAAAGAATATAAATAGAGGTGAGGTGCTTCTCATTTAAAGACACTCACACTCACTTGAGTAGCGCATTAGAGAGAGAGAGAGAGAGAGAGAGAGAAAGAGCTGTAGCTGGAGAAGGAGGAGGATCAGTCTTTTGGTTTTACCTTTAATATTTTCGGGGCATCTATATTGAGAAAGATTTGGCTGGGTTTTTTCCTTTAGGGTTTTCCCAAGGTAAATATGTGTTGTTCTTGTGATACTGTTTCTTCTAGTGATCCTATCTATATGATTTTGTTATGAAATTGAAATTAAATGCTAATAATATAGCTTAGCATATGGAATTTTAACATGGTATCAGAGCTAGCCTGAATAGGACATCTTTCACAAGGTGAAAAATCCCTCTCTCTCTCCCTGGAAGAAATTAGGGTTTCGAGAAAATTTTTGATTTTTGGAAAATACTTACATAGAAAGTTGTGCCCTCCCATAGCACATCTATTGAGCCTGGAATCGAGGTTTTTGGGTGAGTAAGTCTCCAGGAAAGTCAAACCCTAGTTTGACAGCTGCATTAGAAAACTGTAGAACTAGAAAATAGCTGGAAGCTGAATCTCACAAGTCTGATTTGAAAGGTGAAGACTTGATATCTATAGAAACCAAGCACACCAGTAAACTCACCTCAGTCAAGCGCATATCCTGGTAAGTTCGGTTTCTCATTCCGCAGAATTTCAATTTTTTGTGATTTTCTGACAAGATGGCCCTAAGCACTAAGCTTGAGGACAATCTAGAAGGCATAGAGAATTTCCAATCATGGAAATGCAGGATTGGTCTCATTCTCCAAGAGAATGATCTTGATAAGTATATCAAAGAGGAAGTTGCAGAACCTGAAGAAGCTGAAGCTAAGGAGAAGCACAAGAAGGATATGATTAGGGCACAAAGGATTATTGCTGACTCTATCAAGGATCACTTGATCCCTCAAGTGTCATCCAAGAAGTCTCCAAAAGAAATGTATGATGCCCTATCCAGAATGTATGAGGGTAGAAACATTAACAGAAAGATGAATCTAAGAGCTCAATTGAAGAGCACCAAGATGAGTTATGGAGAATCCATCCAGGACTACTTCACAAGGGTTTCTCAGATCAAAGAACAACTGGAAACCATTGGAGACAAACTTGATGAAGATGAGATGGTTATGACTGCTCTCAATGGTCTCACTAGACCCTGAGAGTCATTCATCCAGATGATGTGTGCCAGGAAGGAAAGCATGAAGTTCGATGTGGTATGGGAAGATTGCATACAAGAGGAGACTAGAGTGGCAAATAGAGAAGCCTTACTAAAGGAGGATGATCAAGCCCTAGCCACTCATACCAAAAGAAGAAGAAGTCAACCCAAATTCAAGAAGGGAAACAAGAGGGAGTACCAACCTCCCAAGAAGTTCTAGAAGACAAGAGAAAGTCTTCTCGATAGGGACTACTCAGGATTTCAATGTTTTCATTGTGATAAGATAGGACACATTGCCAGAAATTGTCCTATGAAGAAACAAGAATATAAGAAGAAGATCAACAACAACAAGAGGCATCATGTTCATCTAGCTGAAGATGAAGATGACGAAGAAGAAGAGGAAGTACCTCCAAGCAAACAAGAAATAGAAGAAGATGCAGAAGAGTATGTGCTATTCTCAGCACTCTCCAGATCTATAACACCTGGAGAACATACTTAGCTTATTGATAGTGGTGCCTCAAAACACATGACGGGACAAAAGAAGACTTTGTCAAGACTTGAAGAAAATAACTCTCCTCAGAAAGTATCTCTAGGAGATGACTATCAATATCCGATCAAAGGAATTGGGGAAGCAAGCTACAAGATTGATTCAGGGAATCCTCTGAAGATGAAAAAAGTACTATATGTACTAGGTTTGAAGAAGAATTTACTTTCTATCTCAGCTTTAGATAATAAAGGATTCAGAGTTGCATTCATAGATGGCCAAGTACTCATGTGGACCAAAGGGAAGAATATTGAAGATGCAATTATCACTGATGAAGAAGAAGAAGGCCTGCATAAACTCAAGGGATAGACAGAAACAACCCTTGTTCATGAGTCCACTGATCCTAGTGAACTATGGCATAAAAGGCTTGCTCACATCAATTACAAAGCACTACCTCATGTGAACAAAGTAGTGACGGGATTAGTAGAAATGAAGATCAAACATGAAGGCATTTTCAAAGGATGTGCGAAAGGAAAGAACATCAAGAATCCATTTCCGAAGAGCGAAACAAAAACAAAAGGTACGTTAGAATTGATTCATTTAGATGTGTGTGGTCCAATGTCCTCCACATCTTTAAGTGGTTTCAAATATTATATTACCTTTATTGATGACTATTCAAGAAAGACATGGATCTATTTCTTGAAAGAAAAGAGCGAAGTGTTTGAGAAGTTCAAGGAATTCAAATCCTTGATAGAGAATCTTTCAGACAAAAGAATCAAGACATTTCGATCATACAATGGTGGGGAGTATACTTCAAAATAATTTGAATCCTTCTGTAAAGATGTCAGAATCAAGAGGGAACTAACCACTCCCTACAATCCTCAACATAATGGTGTTGCAGAAAGAAAGAACCAAACTTCCATGGAGGCAATGAAGACAATGATATATGATCAAGATATTCCAATGTATCTATGGGCAGAAGCATCAAGAACTGTTGTCTACATACATAATAGAATATCTCACAGTGCTCTTGGATTCAAGACTCCAAAAGAGATGTTCACAGGAAATAATCCTGAAGTAAGTCACCTCAAGATATTTGGTTTTCCAGTATATGTTCATATACCAAAAGAGAAAAGAACCAATTTGGACCCTTCTGGAAAGAAGGGAATATTTGTTGGATACTGTGAAGTGTCCAAAGCATTCAAAATTTACATTCCTGGATTCCATCACATGGAAATCAGTAAAGATGTAACCTTTCATGAAGAAGCATCTCTCAAGAAATCCAGAAAATGTCAACATGAAGAAGTATATGAGGAAGATGTACCTCCAAAAAATATCAAGAATATATCCCTCCCTGAAGATGAAGTACTTGAAGAGCATGATATGATAGAACCACAAGAACCCACTACGATGGAGATATCACAAAAGAGAAAGAATGCTTGGGCAAGAGAGATTATACAAGAAGCAGAAAGATACGGAGCTCCTGAAGGCTCCACAAGGGTAAGTAAGAAGCCCAAGACACTTTCCAACTATGTAGCTTTGATGTGTGATCTTGTAGATCAAGAACCTACAAACTACGAAGAAGCGGTACAGAAGAAAGAATGGGTAGAAGCAATGACTGAATAATACTAGTCAATAATGAAGAATGGTGTATGGGATATAGTTCCCAAACCAGAAGGCAAGAGTGTAGTATCCTCCAAATGGATCTACAAGATAAAACATGCAACTGAAGGAAGTATCAAGAAGTATAAAGCAATATTTTTGGCCATAGGTTTCTCTCAGAAAGAGGGAATTGATTATGAAGAGACATTTGCACCAGTAGCACGGTATACTTCGATTAGAGCTATCATGGCACTTGCATCCATGATGAAGTGGGACTTACACCAGATGGATGTGAAGACAACCTTTCTGAATGGTGTGATTGAATAAGAAGTATACATAGAACAACCACAAGGATTTGAAGTTGAAGATGGAAGAACTCACGTATGCAAACTGAAGAAGGCCTTGTATGGTCTGAAGCAAGCTCTGGTGTGATTGAATAAGAAGTATACATAGAACAACCACAAGGATTTGAAGCTGAAGACGGAAGAACTCACGTATGCAAACTGAAGAAGGCCCTGTATGGTCTGAAGCAAGCTCCCAGAGCTTGGTATGGAATGATAGATAGTTTCCTGACGAGGATGGGATTTACCAAGAGTAAAGACGATCCTAACCTTTACTTCAAGGTTATAGAAGACGAACCTGTCAT
This sequence comes from Pseudotsuga menziesii, assembly GCA_001517045.1. Taxonomy (NCBI): domain Eukaryota; kingdom Viridiplantae; phylum Streptophyta; class Pinopsida; order Pinales; family Pinaceae; genus Pseudotsuga; species Pseudotsuga menziesii. The sequence goes on from LPNX010509769.1 coordinate 1,020,557, forward strand.
ACTATTACTATATGTGGATGATTTATTTCTGGCAGGGAATGAGAAACAAATTATGGAAAGAAAGAAGAAACTCGCTGAATAATTTGAGATGAAAGAACTTGGGTTAATGAGTTATTTCCTAGGTCTGGAAGTATGGAAAAGTTCAGAAGGAATATTTCTCTATCGGGGAAAGTATGCAATAGAGATATTTAAAATATTTGATATGTTGGAATGCAAAGCCATGGCCACACCCATGGATTCCAACCTGAAGTTATTAGCTGATGACTTGTCAGAGTTAGTGGATGTGACTCAATACAAACAGATTATTGGGTCATTGATGTATCTAACAAATACCAGACCAGAGATACGTTTTGCTTTGAATACCTTGAGTCAATATCTAGTTCAACCTAGATGTGTTTACCTGATAGCTACAAAACATGTGATGAGATATCTGAAAGGGACTACAGACTTTGGTCTATACTATGATGGAAGCCATGAGTACAGACTGTATGGTTATACAGATGAAGATTGGGCTGGAAGTGTCTCAGACAAGAAAAGCACATCGGGTGGATTTTATAGACTGGGATCGACTATGATTTCATGGCTTAGCAGGAAACAGTCCAGTGTTGCTCTTAGCACGGCTGAAGCAGAATATATAGCAGCTTACTCTGCTAGTTGTGAATCCATATGGCTTCGGAAGCTGATGTTAGGGTTATTCAACCTAGAGTTGAATACTACAGTGATTCTATGTGATAACCAAAGTTGTATAAAGATGATAGAGAACCCAGTGTTCCACGATAGATCAAAGCACATAGAAATCTAGTATTTCTACATTCGAGATATGATGTAGAAGGGAGTCATAAAGATCCAGTATGTGAGTACTAATGAACAAGTTGTTTATGTGTTGACGAAGCCTCTGTCCCACGTAAAGTTCAAATACTTTTGTGACAAACTTGGTGTTGTTTGGAAATACTTTCCTCGAAAGGGGGAGTAGTGATGTTACATTGGGATTGTATCATCCCTGGACACTTTTCCTAAAGTGACCTAGTGACCTTGGTCCTCGAGAATGAAGAGGGATTGTATCATCCCGAGACATCTATCCAAAATAGATCCGATGACTTTGGTCCTTGAGAATGTAGTAGGATTGTGTCATTCGTGAAATTTTGTTCAGAATGGATCCGGTGACTTTGGTCCTCAAGAATGTGGTAGGATTGTATCATCCGTGAACTTTTGTTCAGAATGGATCTGGTGACTTCTATACTCGAGAATGTGGTAGGATTATATCATCCGTGAACTTTTGTTAAGAATGGATCTGGTGACTTCGGTGCTTGAGAATGTGGTAGGATTGTATCATCCGTGAACTTTTGTTCAGAATGGATCCGGTGACTTGGGTCCTCGAGAATGTGGTAGGATTGTATCATCCGTGAAATTTTGTTCAGAATGGATCCGGTGAGTTCGGTACTTGAGAAAATGGTAGGATTGCATCATCCTTGGACTTAGTCCTAAAGTTATAGGGAGTGATTATCCCGTAATTGAATCCAATGACTTCGGTTGTTGAGAATGTGGTGGGATTGCATCATCCATGGACTTTAAGTCCAAAAGTGATCCGAAGACTTTTGTCTTCGTATTGTGGATTGCAGGTTGTTGCTGATGATGATGATGTTCCTGATCAAAAGATCAGAATGTGATGATGATGATTTTACCGATCGAAAGATCAAAGTGTGATGATGATGATGATGCTGATCAAAAGTTTAGAATATGATGATGATGATGTTGCTGATCGAAAGGTCAAAGTGTTGCTGATGATGCTGCTGATCGAAAGGTCACAGTGATGATGACGACGTTGCTAATCGAAAGTTCAAAGAACTAATGATGATGTTGTTGATCAAAAGGTCAAAGTGATGATGATGACGTTGCTGATTGAAAGGTCAAAGAACTGATGAAGATGTTGTTGATTAATCGAGCGGTCAAAGTGTTGTTGCTGTTGAAGATTGAATATGAAGACTATATGTTAAAGATGATGAAAAGATTCCAATGATTTATAGATGTATTGCCCTAATGATGTTGATGATTCCTTCTCTCTCCTATTGTTGTTGTTGTAGAATACCCTTCTCATTAAGGGGGAGTGTTGAATTATTGTAACTTCGAAGAATATTCTAAATATATTTTAGTGGCCCCCGATGCTCCTATTGGGAGAATCAATTGTATTTATTTATACCCCGATGTTCCTAATCGGGAGAATCAATAAAGAGTCATGAGGAAATCCCCTTAGTTGTAACTCGGGTCATTAGCACCCTAGTTGTGGTTACTCGATCCTACATAATTAAATTAGGATTAATCAAGCCTACATAACTAAATTAAATATTAAGTGAACGAAAGAATATAAATAGAGGTGAGGTGCTTCTCATTTGAACACACTTACACTCACTTGTGTAGCGCACTAGAGAGAGAGAGAGAGAGAGAGAGAGAGAGAGAGAGAGAGAGAGTTATAGCTAGAGAAGGAGGAGGATTAGTCTTTTGGTTTTACCTTTTATCTTTTTGAGGCATCTATAGTGAGGAATCTTTTCTCGAGGCATCTATATTGCTGGGTTTTTCCCTTTAGGGTTTTCTTAGGATAAATCGGTGTCGTTCTTGTGATACTGTTTCTTCCAGTGATCCTGTCTATATGCTTTTATTATGAAATTGAAATTAAATGCTGATAATCTAGCTTAGCATATGGAATTTTAACATGAAGGACGCAGTCTCATTTCCATGGTATACCCTGAATTTCTTTCGCAAAAATACGCTTTCGGATTTATTTGAATGGATGAATCGCTTATCGGGATTTTGTGTATCCGCCGTGACCCGCAAAGCTCTCAATATTATCGTGTTGGTGTTGATATTTAGATATAATTTTTCAATGTTTTTTACTGAAGTCGAAATAGGGAAAACCAATCTCGTACCCGTAAACGGTTTCTCCGACCAACACTGACATAATGCCTACAAATATTATTGCTCAAAGGAGTTCCATTGAATTTAACACCAGTAGGATCCAAACTCAATATGTTGCAGAGCCTGTTAAAATAAGAATATGCAGACTGAAGCTCCTTCACATTGTTAGAATTGCACTAAGTTTTGAAGCTGAGTAGATAAAAAAAATGCAGACGTCAATGATAACATTCATGGCAGAATAAAATTCCTGATTTTATTATGAGAAAAATGGGGTTTTCATCTTATCTCTCATTCCAGCTTCTCCATTTCCTTCCCTGGACATATGACAGAGGGTTTGACTGAGCAAAACATTAAAATTGGAATGAAAACCTTAGCTTCCCTGACAAAAAACTTACCTTCCCTAAGCTGGTTTGAAACAACATATGGTTGGATTTTAATTTTGATTATTGAATTTTACAGTTGTGTTCAAACAACCGAAAAACTTCTATGACGTTATCTAAAAACATTTATTTTTTGGAATTTTATGGTGATTCTTTTCGTGGGCAAATTTATAATTATTTGAAAAAATAATAAATTACTTTAGTAAAGATGTGTAACATAATATAATATTAAATATAATATCAAATAAGACACATGAACTATGAAATATTCAATATACTAAGACCTTTGTGCACAGTCTTTTTTTAAAAATAATATAAATATATACTAGCAATTGCTCCAAGAAGGTGCAATAATACACGGATAGGTTACATCATGTCCAGCTTAGAAATCAATTTTAGTTGACCAATAGGAAACACTTTATATTAAGTCTTAAAAATGGTTAAATTTATTTTAATTTTTAAATTTTAATTAAAAAAAACAAAATTTTATAGAACTTTGACTATAGATTAGTAATCTATATTCCTACTTTAACAAAAAAAAATTATAAAAAAATACAAATTAGTACAAGTGAAAAAGTTTGACTATAGATCAGTAATATGTATTCCTACTTTAACAAGTTTGAAGAGTGTCCACTTAAATGAGATTCATGCTACAAATGAACGATATGGATTATTTAAGCCTCTAAGTCCCATCTACATTAAGGATGTTCGATATTGTTTGCCAGTAGATGGATATTGTATAAATATGAGATCTCATGAGGTTGACAATTATTTTTTTTGGGGTCATCGAAGATGGGTATCTAAAGTCAACAAAACATATCATTAGAGGAATTTTGGGGTCTAAAATGGGCCTCCTAAGGAAAATAATAAAATAATAGTTAAAATAATAAAATAATATTGATTAGTTTTGGAGGAAGAAAGAAAAAAACTACATTTTGTGTTCGTATTTTCGACATATCTCCTTGTGTTTTTACTCAAATTTTGATCGGGAGAGCTCGTTGGATGCAGAATTTGATTCCGCATCCAACGAGTACCCACACTGCATACTTTTGACGGACCCCGCTACCCCAAAAACAAGAAATACCTGAAAAAAAGTATTTCTTGTATTTCTACCCCAAATACATCATCATCACGTTTTTTTCAGGTATTTCTTGTTTTTGGGGTAGCGGGGTCCGTCAAAAGTATGCAGTGTGGGTACTCGTTAGATGCGGAATCAAATTCTGCATCCAACGAGCTCTCCTGATCAAAATTTGAGTAAAAACACAATGAGATATGTCGAAAATACGAACAAAAAAGTAGTTTTTTTTAATGACAAATATGTCAATTCAACCATTATGGTTGACTTATTTTATTGAAATTCTATTGGTTCTTGAATTCCAACTCACAAAAACTTATTTTGGCACGTTTTCTTATAAGGCCCATTTTAGATCCCAAATTTCCTCTAATGTATGGTATCTAATTGAATTGAATTGTATACAGGGGTAATACACCCACAATTATAAATTGTGGAAGGTAATGTAATTGAACTTTGCATACAGGGGTAATAGAACCACAATTCTCAACATATTATACTAATGTAAAGGGGAATTTTTATTTTTATTTTGGGATGAGCAGGAGAGCACATTGTTTATTAAATCTGTGCATTTAGTAATAGACTATTTATTAGATCTATGCATGTAGTAGTAGATGAAGAAAAACAGAAATGGCCATAAGCATTCATTACAATAGACAAAATTACAAAGTGGCAATGAGAAAACAAATTCAGTGTTGTATAGTTCAAATTTAAATAAGAACAGATAAATGCCCCGTAAAGCACAGTTACACAAATGATGAAGTTATAGAAGGTATGGACAGATCCAATGAAGAAGATCAAGTCTGGATGAAGGTAGATCAATTTTAATGATTGAACCTCTGCTTAATCAACGCACGATTGCAGAGATTACATTCGGTTCATTTGACAAAGATTGGATGATCCATATTAAAGGAGAAAGGATGGATCGACGATGGGGAAAGAATTCATGAAGAGAATGTGCATGAGAGATAATACCTATGCAAAGTTAAGGTGAGGTCCGAACTTGATCTTATATCAATGGATAGGGAAGATGCCACAAGAAATCGCCGGCTCATAGAAGTTGTGGGAAGAAACTTGCGGGAGGCAAATTGCAGAAACCCATTTGAGAAAAGTGGGAAGGTACATCCATAATCTGAAATCCATAATTGCAGAAAGAGTGTTGTGGCCACATAATTGTGGAAGTTAGTTTTGGAACTTGGAAAAAAAATCTCGCAATCTACAATCCACAGTTGCGAAAAAGTTGTTGTGGAAACTTAATTGGGGAAAGATTTAGTTGCAGAAGTAAGATTGGACGATCTAGATTAAAGGAGAAATGATGGATTGACTACGGGGAAATAATTCACAAAGAGAATGTGCACAAGAGATAAAATATCCACAAATTTAAGGTGAGTTCTGCACTTGATATTATGTCAACAGACAGGGAAGAAGACATAAGAAATCGACGGCTCACAGGAGTTGCGTAAAGAAACCCTCAGAAGAAAAATTGTGGAAACCCATTTGACAAAAGTGAGAAGGTACATCCGCAATCCACATCCCACAATTGCAAAAAGAGCGTTATGGCTGCATAAATGTGGAAGTCGATTTTGGAACTTGGAAGAAAACATCCTGCAATCTGTAATCAGCAGTTGCAAAAACTCAATTGCTGAAAGATTGAGTTGCAGAAGTAAGATTGGACGATCCATATTAAAGGAGAAAGGATGGATCGATGATGGGTAAAGAGTTCATGAAGATAACATGCACGATATATAAGAGATACACAAAGTTAAGGTGTGGTATGCACTTGATCTTAGATCAACGGATAGGGAAGAAGCTGTAAGAAATGAACGGCTCACAGGAGTTGTGGGAAGAAACTTGCAAGAGGAAAATTGTGGATACCCATTTGAGAAAAGTGGGAAGGTACATACACAATGTGCAATCCGCAATTGCAGAAAGAGCGTTGCGACCGTATAATTGCAAAAGTCGATTTTGGAACTTGGAAAAAAACATCCTACAATCCGCAATCCGTAATTGTAGGAAAATTTGTTTCGGAAACTCAATTGTGGAAAGATTGAGTTACAGAAGTAAGATTGGACAATATAGATTAAAGGAGAAAGGATGGATTGACGATGGGGAAATAATTCATGAAGAGAACGTTCATGAGAGATAAGAGATCTGCAAAGTTAAGGTGAGGTTCGCACTTGATCTTAGATTAATGGACATGGAAGAAGCAACAAGAAATCGATGGCTCATAGGAGTTACAAGAGGAAAATTGTGGAAACCCATTTGAAAAAAGTGGGAAGGTACATCCGCAATCCACAATATTCAATTTCAGAAAGAGAGTTGTGGCCACATAATTGTGGAAATGGGTTTTGGAACTTGGAAAAAAAAATCCCACCATTCGCAATCCGTAGTTGCGGAAAATTTGTTGTGAAAACTCAATTGCAGAAAGATTGAGTTGCGGAAAAGTTGTTGCGAAAACTCAATTGCAGAAAGATTGAGTTGCGGAAGTAAGATTGGACGATCCACATTAAAGGAGAAAGGATGGATAGATGATGGGGAAAGAATTCATGAAGAGAATGTGCACAAGAGATAAGATATCCACAAAGTTAAGGTGAGGTCTGCACTTGATCCTAGATACACAGGCAGGGAAGAAGTCACAAGAAATCGACAGCTCACAGGAGTTGCAGGAAGAAACTTGCGGGAGGCAAATTGCGGAAACCCATTTAATAAAAGTGGGACGGTTTATTCGCAATCTGCAATTACAGAAAGAGCATTGCAGCCGCATAAATGGGGAAGTCTATTTTGAAACTTGGAAAAAAACATCTCGCAATCTGCAGTTGCGAAAACTCAACTGTGGAAAGATTGAGTTGTGGAAGTAAGATTGGACGATCCAGATTAAAGGAGAAAGGATGGATTGACGATGGGGAAAGAATTCATGAAGAGAACATGCATGAGAGATAAGAGATCCGCAAAGTTAAGGTGAGGTACACACTTTATTCTTTTGATTTTTTTTGGCATTGGGAGTCTTCTAGATGCTAGATTAGTTAATAAGTGGACATTTGGTTGATTTGTAGGAAGATATGACATGGATAAGCTTTTGCATAAGCATTATGACTGATTTGTTGTTGTTGTTGTGAAGAATGATGTTATGTGTATTGATTCCATTGCATTTGATGGTCATTTTAACAAGTATGAGCAAATATTTTTTGCTTCTCGTGCATTCCTAAGAAGAGTTCATGTCCCATAGTTGGAGCCAAATATTACCTGCTATTTGTATAAGGTGTTTGTTAGGGTTCTTGATGTTGATTTATGCTCATAACATTATGAGCATAGAATGTTATATGATTGATGTTGATATATTGTCATAACATTATGAGCATAGAATGCAGTAGGATGGAAATGACATCTTCTAAAGGGGATGTTGTTATCAGAATGTTGTAAGTTAAGATCTATGCAATAATAGACTTAAAGGACTAATAGATGAAGAAAATGGACTAAAAGGATCTGTACATTAATATTTTTACCCTCTTTATTAGATCTATGCCTGTAGTAATAGATGAAGAAAAACATAAATGGGTAGAAGCATTCATTACAATTGACAAAATAAAAAAGTGGCAATGTGAAAACAAATTCAGAGTTGTATAATTCGAGTTTAAGTAAGAACATATAAATGACCCCTCAAGCATGTATTACAAGTGAAAAAAAAATCTTAGTAATGAGAAAACAAATTCAATGTTGTATAACTCAAATTTAAATAAAAACAGATAAATGCCCGCTGAATCTTGTATTACAATTAACAAGTAAACTTGTGTTGTATAAGTTAAAAATACCAATAGGAATGATATCTATTAATAATGCATTTATCACAACAATGTACAGTTAAAGGTGAAGAATAATAATGAAAGGAAAAAAAAAACCCATCCACCCAAAAGGGACTATTAAAGGGATAATTGTAGATCTTTGACGCTAGACTTTAGTTGTTGTATGTGAACATGAGTGGAGATTTTTCACTCCTTTACTAATCAGTCGCTACACCTGCAACTGCAACTCCTATGAAAACGTCAAAAAGCTATGCATGTAGCTTGGCAGGTGTGATAAGTGCTACAGAGTTGTAATGAGGCACTGAATACTTTGTAAATACTATATTCAATTTGCGTTTTGCTGAACTATGATGGAGTGCTACCATTAGTCTTGTACATTCTCTGCACGGGAAAAAAAGGGAGAGACATTTTCGTATCATATACTAAAATCCATACTGAAATCAAAAGACCACTTTAATATTTCCTTTGTTTTTCCCATCACCGATTCTCCATATTTAGATTTATCTAGAGGGTTTTATAAGAATTAGATAGTAATAAAAAATCAAAATGAATGGACAACAGAACTTACTTGAGCTCTGTTTTTGAGTAGGCTAGAAGCATTGAAATGGCACCCACTAATTGATAGTTTCTCCTTGAGGTGAGTTGAATAGAAAGGATCCAGAAAGAATATTTGTGGTGAGATACAAAGTATCTGGCATCAATCCAAACTTGTAATGTACCTACAAATCCAGGTTCCATACTAAAATTAAGTGGCGATTAAATAGAGAAATAGTAATTATAACTGGGGGTAACATAATCATTAGCAATGTACATATGTGAATAAGACAAAATATAGAAGTAGAGCACCCACCTCAATTAACCAATTCGTGAGGACTTATCTCATTTATCCATTGATCTCTTGTTTTCTGGGCATATTTGTCTCAGTTTGTATGTCCAACAGTCAAGAGCCCTTGTAAATGCAACATATATAGGAAGATGTAATGAACAAAATAATAGTACAAAATGAAATCAAGCATGCATAAGAGAACAACTAATGATGATATATAATAATAGCATAATTTCATGAGTTAAGTCGATAGCAACTATAACATGAAGGACCACAATATTGATTTGAAAGAAGTTAAAATGAATAAAACAATAATATGACTTGTCTTATCAATTGCACATATAGGTAATCCTTAAAACACTTGGACGAAGAAAAAGTAATAAATACACATTTCATGTAAAAATATTGACAGTAAAATTCTCACATGAATATGAAGGTGAAAGTGCTTTTAAGTAGGTATTTACTTCTCTAATGTAATATAATGTACTCTACAAATAAGCATATTCTGCAGTGGTAAAATTGAATTACACCCATAGACAATTCAAATAGTAAAACTGTGTTTTTTTTAAATGTAAACCATAGAGTGAGGATCAAAAGCCATATTAGTAGCCACATTTAATTTGTACAATTTCTATACATATAGGGATGTGGGGCATAAAGAAGTGCATGAGGCACATGTAGGGAAAAGTGGGCGTAAGGGGACGAAAAAGGGAAATGCACAAAAGTACGAGAAAACAATCATATATACAGGTGGGGGGATGACATCAACAACACCATTTGTAGTTTATTTGTGATGCAAAATTGGGTTTCCGAATTATCAATTCTTGAAGGGCCATGTGCAGACTATCCATCTCATGCATATGGATCATGCATGGAAGGAAGGATTTCAGGTCTGATAGAAGTGTGATAGCCGAGTGGATGTAATTAAACGGGAGGGTGGAAGTTGATTGGAAGTGTGGTTGTATTTGTTGAAGTGTTGCTTGCTGTTTGTTGATATGTCAACATAAGTTGGCAAGGATGTTGAGATATTCGATATCCATATTTGTTGTTGCATGTATATAAGTGAAAGGCAATGAAACATTATAATATTTACATATTAAAAGCATACAAATGAAATAAATGTAAAGGAGAATGTATGAAATGGAAGTTGTTTGATACTTTGTGTGTTGTTGAGTGAACATGCAAGACATTGGTTGAAGCATTTGTGTGTTTTCCTGTATTTAAAAATAAATGAAAACAAATGTGTAGGAAAGTGTGCTTTATTTAAAGTAAAAAGTACAAAACATGAGTAGTAAGTTGTACTTGCATGTGCGAAAGATACTATATTTATGTGTTTGCAAGGGCTGAAATTTCACAAGGAAGTATAGTAACCATGCACACAATTATTGGTTCAATGTCAAAAGTGTGATTTAGATTAATAGTAGGTTCTAGGAGATATAAATATCTTGGATGTGTTGATTATCACTTTTGTAATAAGGTAATTAGAAGGAGGGATAAAGATATGTTGATGTTGTTAAGTGGGTTGCCGTTTTTTGGTTCGTGTTGAATTTTCTTTTGTGGAAGGGGGGGGGGGGGGGGGGGGGTTACAAGCAATGGCATCGTGATTTTGTATTTAAACAATGAGAGTGGGAAAAAAACTATATATGAAATAGAATAATATATTTGTGTTGTGTTGCATGTATAAGGGAGATAATGAGAAGCAATGCATGGGTATAAAAGATATAAGCAAAAGAGTTTAGGTTTGTTAATGCACCTGACTTGCAATAGATTTAGATGCAATTAAAATTTCCTCTTTCTTTCAGCATTGGATGCAAGATCTATCTTGCATATGTGTGTATTGAGCAAAAGAGAATGTTGGAGTTATGCGTAGTTCAGCAAGATGCCTGAATCTAGAAACAATCGTAAATGTAAGGCCTTGGAGATCAATGTTGCCAATGTCAATTGTTTCCTTTTGTAAGTTCATTCCTTGTGCCTCATGGATTGTTAAGCCCCAAGCCATGCGAAGTGGAATTTTTCTGTGTGATCCCCTTTTTACAGGTAAGATTGGAACATAGTTTGGGTTGGCATTATCCCATGGTGGGACCTTGTGGTGGATAAAATTAACAACAACAAACAAAGGAATGTTGGGTGGAGTAGTAGTAGTGTTGTAGAGGATTGCAACAGCTTGGCCAAGAGCTCCATTAACAAGGCCTTCCCAGACCCAAAGGTTTGTGATAAGCATAATGTGTTTGCTAATGGAAAGTAGAATGGTTAGAGATAGTTGTTCATCTTTTGTTGCTAACATTGATGGTTGCTTCCTTATTTCTGCTAAACAACATGCACTTGGGGAATTTAGGTGTTTAAGCATTTGTTTGTTATGAAAGGAAACCTAATTGTTAGTCGAGAACAAGTGGGTGGGATGTTCAAATGTTTGGTTCTCATCTTGCGAAAGAGAAGAAGATGCCCTTGACATGAGAAGGTGCCAATCAACAAGAGTCCGTGTTGGATTTCAGAGGTTGAGAAGGAGGTTGTGGAATGAAACTTGAGAAGGGTTTCCGCCTTGTTGATGAAAAACTATGGAGAGTGTTACAAATGTGTTGAAGCTATGCCAGAGGGTGTTTCCATGTGATGAACCTACATTCATGGGGATATCTTTGATAGGGGGAAGTTGTCCTAGGTCATCGACAAGGATTGTAGAGAAATCGACAAAAGTACAGGTTCGACGGGATGGGAATGATTCACGAAGACAAGCATCAATGCTGGTTAAAATTGTTGGCCCAATGAAACTCATTTAATCAATAAGGATGTAATGTATAGGGAGAAGATGTTCTTTCAGGTTAGCAAGGGCTTGGCCTTGAAGCGGTTGAAGTGTGGTTATTGGGATGCGAAGGATGGAATGTATTGTAAGTGCATTTATGTTAAAGGTTGCGACATCAGTTGGAGCAAGTAGGAGAAGGGGCGAAGAAGTATTTCCAGATGCGGAATGAAGTGCAGATTGCAAGCAACCAATCAACTAACATTTCCCTGTTCCTGTAGTTCCTTGGATGACCATTTTCAAGGGGTTGGTGTTTGTTTGTTGTCTATAGTGGGACATAATAAGATCAAAGGCACATCGTTGATTTGGAGATAAGTAGTTAGGAGAAATGAATGTTGAATAAGGGTGAACAGGTACATGGTTTGAATAATGGTTCACATCAATGAATGAGATGGATGATTCTTGAAAGTGTAAAGGGATATGTGTGGGCCCAATTGTGGTTGGTGTCAAAGTCACGATGATCAAGCATGTCAAGTTTATCAACTTGGATGTTGTTTCCACGGTGTAGGTGATAGAGGATATCCCATTCAGACATGTCCATGGGGGAGGTAGCATGAGATTCATTAGGGGGAGAGGTGTCAGATTCAGTATCTTGGGGGGTGCAAGGTGGAGTTCAACATGCCAAGAAGTGTAATTGTAACAAAAAGAATCCCAAGTGAAGACTATTTCCAATTATGTGCATCCAATGTCATGTGGTAATGCATGAAAAGGTTTGTAGAGGAGGAGTTCACTCTAACATAAATTGTCATAAAGAGGGGAAGTTGAAGGAGGCATGTCAAAGAAATGAGGAAAGACACGCACAATTTTGGGAGTTATGTGGGGTTTCCATTGGTAGTTCCACCTAGGAGCAGAGTAGGAACAAGATCATGCCACTTCAATAAGGGGAATTTTCTCAAGTGAAGGAGGTATTTGCATGTAAGAAACAATGAAGGTGGGTGGTGGGGGGGTGTTTGGGATGTCTGGTGAAACATATTTGAAAACAATATGGGAAACATTGAGGGAAGAAAAGGATTGATTTCAAATGGTCAAGGGAATTTTCTGCAACATCTGGCATGTCTCTTGTGCTCCAATGTCTCGATCAACAACAGTTTCTGAGAGGAGTTTTTGGATTGGAAACAAGATTGCCTCTTTTGAAGGGGAAGAATGTGCAATACATGAGAGAATATCATGGTAGATTTCATATTTATTCTCTTCTTTTGATGCATATTTCGAAATGTATGCGAGGACAACATGTCGTGAGAGCACATGTTCACAATCAACATTTTCTCTCCATATTGAAAGCATGGAAGAGTTTTGTATGTTTAAGATTTCATCATTCCTAGCTGGGATGTATGTTTTTTTCCCATTACCGTTAATGAACTTAGAATATGTAGCATGAATGTCAAAGGGGAAACCATAGTGACATATAAGAGACGACCCTTTTTTGCGTAGGTAGGAGGATTCATTGCATTTTGTGTTTCATTGAACAGAATTGACAAGGGCTTCATAGTCGTCAATGTGATTTGCTTCAAGTATGGAGGATGATTCAAGTGTGCAAGGATCTTGCTGAGATGATCGATGGAAAGGCCACCTTAGAATGGATATATTGGGTTAATGTAAACAACTATTGGGGATAGGTCTGGGTCTTGATCACTAAACCTAGATTCTTCATCTCGACCACAAAGATCTGGCTCTTCATTTCGAGAAACAGGCTCCTCATCTCGCTCTTGAAAGATAAAATCTTGATCACGGGGTCGTCATGGATACATGTAATCATAACTGAATCCAATTATTATTATATTTCTACATGCATTGTATAATAAAGGTCGCACGCTTAACACCAGAACAATTAACAAATAGGAAGTCATTTTTTAACAACTATTGAATGTCATTTCGTTTTTTTCACAATGAAAATGTCACCACTGTCTTCTTGAATAAGATAATTGTTTGGCTATGATGGTCTTCTCAACTCATGCACCTTATACCACAATTTGATTTATTTATTTTTCTTTCTTTTCTTTCTATCACTATGATTTCCACCTAGAACTTAACAATGGATGACACTTTATAACACCTTGAATCACTTCAGATGTTCTTATAACTTTCTCTGCATTCATTACTTTACTTTCCTTTACTTGGGAACTTCTCACTTTATAGGTATGTTGGGATACGAAGGTGTGGGGATGAGGGTTCCATGTAGTTAAGAAGCTATCAAAGTATTTTTTGGAAATTGTCACTGTGGAAGCATCCTCCCAATCAAGGTTGTCCATAATGGGTGCATATTCAAACCAAATGAAACCATGGATATGAGCAGAACCTATGTGTTTCCATTCATACATGGAAAAAAAAGGAAATAAAAAATGAGGAAGAAAATTCAAATTAGGAAATGCGAACGAAACAAAAATTCCAAAGTAGGAGAAGAGGAAAACCTGCACCAGCAATCTTTTTGTGGAATGTCTTTTAAAGGATTTTTTCAAGGAAGCTGGTAAATCTATGGTGAATATATAGAGATGTCATATGTGGATTGGCTATAATGTTCTGAATTCTTCGTTGGAATTGTGCAGGAAAAGAAGTTGGAAGGGGGCAAGGCCTGAGCATGTGAAAGTTAGGACATTTGGTGTCAGCTGCACTGAGGGTAAAGAAGAAGGTTGGGCTACCAAGATGTATGATCATATCATATAGTTCACCTCTTTTTTTGTTCTAAAAGGAGTGTGTCCCACAAAGAGAAGCTCCAAAATGTATCGCATGGTTAGCCACATGAGAATCTGGAACTTGGTTGAGTTGGGTGAGAAGGTTCGATATTGTTGTAGGGAGGGTGTCTACAAGGTTGCGTTTAACAAATACATAAGTGGTATATTAGCTACGATGGCACATGATAAGGTTGTACAAATAGTAGTGAAAGCAATGGTTTTGTCTGAACCTATTATCATGGTATCGCAATAAGGTGCAATGCATACTCTTTCATGTCAATTTCATGAATGCATGGTTTCTTTAGCATGGAAACACCTGTGGGGAACAAGGTTGGGAATGCCATAGAAAGTAGGCCTTCTGTGTTGTATTCATTAATTGGGGAAAGTCCAATTGGGGGCCATTCAATGGAAGGTGTTGGGTTTCTAGAGTTTGATGTGACAAAGAGTCGGATTTCTTCAGACTCGGTGTGAGAATTTGGGTGTGCATACATGAAGGAGGAGGTTTGGGGGTTTAGTGAAGTCAGAAATGAAGGAGGTGCTTCATCATCAAGGGAAGAGGGTATGTGAGAGTCTAGTCCAGAGGTTTTTGCATGGTGAAGGAGGGGGAATACATATGTGGGTTGAAGTGGCAAAGCATTTAGGCCAGATAAACTAAGTTGGACCTCCTTGTAAAATGGGTCATTGGAAATTTTTAATTCTAATACAACAAGGAGATTTGAACAGATAACAATGAATTCATATGGCTTGTTTGCAACATTGCATTTGTGTACAACAAGGATGTCCAAATATAGCAAGAGGTGTGGAAGCGGCATGGAAATTGTGGTTATGTCTTGGGGGGGACTAATAGTAGGGCCAGAGTATTTGTATTGGCCACCACGCGCGTGTGTAACTTGCAATATTGGGTTGACATGGAAAATTAGCATTTATTTGATTTGAGTTAGGTGTGCAAGAATGAATGGATAGTGTCTAGGTTCCATACTATTTTCTAAGGAGAAGTGATGGCCATGGCATTCTTAAGTATACCGAGAGCATGTATAGCTTCCATGGAACAAATTCATTTTAATGCCTGCATATGATTCTTGGCAGATGGAGAAAATCTGAATTGGGTGTAGGTGATCAAGTATTTTAAGGAAGCAACATTGATCATATGTTAAGTGGGCAGTGGAAGGGGTGGGTGGATGGGCAGGTGTAGCAAAGGTGTGCATTGGTGGAGCATGCATTGAGGTTTGCAAGTGTAGGGGTGGATGTGAATGTTGGTGGATCAAATTGGATTAGTGATGGGTTAGGTTATGGGGTGGTTCCACAAGTGATAGTGGGATGTGTTGATCGATAATGAAGGCATCATTGTGTGTTGAGATAGTCTTTGTTGTGGCCATAAAGAATGATTCACCATGCATTTATTTGTTCAATTCCCGTATTGGATGGCATAGGAACGTTGAGGGAAAACAAGTTTGTGGTAACCTGTAGAAGACATAAATGGGGTAGTTGCATGTTATAAATATGGTAAGTAAAGGGAAAAATGGAAGCACATATAGTATATAAATAAAGACATTCCACATTGAAAAATGTATTTCTAAATATACAAGTAAAAGCCATATAAAGGTTAGAAATAAATAATTTACAAAGCATTTCTTTGACAATTTTTCATCAGAAATATGTAGTTGAGAGGTAGACAAAAAAAAAACATAGTATATAAAAGAACAACATACATAAAATATTAAACATTGTATCCATGTAAGAAAAAATACACCATTGGTTGCATGCATGTAGAGAAGTATAGTTTCCATGAACCATTTAAAGTCTTGGTTCAAAAGAGATACACGTTAATGTATTTGATAACATATATAAACATATGAGCATAAAAAAATAGTATATAATTTCCTACTAATTATCTATTATATTAATCCAGGAAAAGTTACATATGCCATAGGACCTTCTAATCAAATTCCTTCGTACACATATGCCTCAGTTTTCTTCATAAATAATATCCCCTCAATTCTTGAAGAAACCGAAAATCAAAATTAACAAAATTGAATCCCTACTAGCCGAAAAAGGCCATAGTTCATCTAAAATATAAATTACATTATCTACATAAGATATGTTTCACCTTCGTAGATCATAGTACCATCCAGAAATTCTTGAACTCTAACTAAGCCAAATTTCTAAGGCACTGGTAGAAGCCTACATGGAAGCAGGAAAGGACATGGGAAAAAGAGAGAATGATGGGGATGAAGTGGAAAGAATTGGAAACATAGGCTTTGTAGGTGGGAAAAGATGTATAGAATATATACAAGAAGAATGAAGTTATGCAACAAGTGAAAACTATGGGAGGGTAATGTGAATGGCTGTTGGGTAGAGAGGAAGGGTTGTTGTATAGATGTGAGGTCAAAGACTACGTGCAACGGATTGACTACAATATGTAAGTGCATGCATTTATTTGAAGAGGATGGATGTTCCAGAGGCCTAAGGAACATCCTCGGAGCTAACAATGGTTGTTTTCAATCGTTCAATGGCATTGAAAGTCTCTGTCTCAAGGGATAAGGTGAAAAGGTATTGTCGTGAGGTTAGTCCTAGAGCTATATCCTTTAAGGAAGATGCTTCCATGGAAAGGAGGCACAAATATTTTGTAGCTACACCAAGGAGTTGGTTTTCCGCGTCATCAAAATTCATGAACATGTTGATCTGGCAGGTGTTGTCTTGCAGGGAAACCTTCAACATGTACCTGTAATCACACTCTGAAAACTCACCATCGCACTTGATGCAATGCCTAGTGTTGTGAACCTACTGAGAAATATTTTGCATGCATTGTATGCCATCAACAAAAAGAGGGCTTGCAAGGAAGTGAAAGTCATCCATGTTAATGGAAGCGATTGAAGCAAGTACAAAGAACCAAAATTCCTTCTCAGAGGGTTGCATGGTTTGCAACTCAAGTATTGGTTTCTTTTGATTTTTTTGAGACTTAGAGCGGGTAAATTTTTGACTCAATGAAGGTGAATCTGCACGAAGACCACTTTTAGTGAACCATTTTTTTAGGATGTGGGTTGGCTCAATATCTTCATTTATAAGTAGGGTTGTACTTGGAACACTTCCAAGTGTTCTGCCATTGAAATTTGTAAGATGAGCACCCTTGATTGCAAGGACAGGAGGTGGATCAAAGGAGTACAATGAAGCAAGTTTCGAGCCTTCAGTGTGGCAATGATGGCCCCAAAGTGTGACATCTATGTTAAAGAAGGATATGTCTCTAAGGGCAACAGTTATTCGGCTATTTTCAAAGCCATTTTTTTTTCAAATTGTTGATGCAGGGAAGACAGAGATTACCATGGAAATAAGGTCAACCATGGAATTTAGTGGTGATGCTTGAAGGTCATTGATTATTTTAAAGTGGAAGGAATGTACAGGAATTGAGGGGAAGGAATGTAGGCAAGGTTGGATGGTCGGCGTATAAGAGAGGATAATCTCAAGATGGTTGTTCAAATGGTTATATACAGGGTTAGTTGCTTTGATTGTTCCATTGGAGACAATGTAGACAATCCCTATTTCAATTCGGGAATAGAAGGAGTCAACAAAGTTGACATGGATCTCTTCTCCAGAACAGTCAAGAACGTCAAAGCCAAATAGTTTCTGTGGAACTTTTTGGTTGGTGTATTAATGTATGTTTGTCTTTGCAATAACATAACCTTGAATGGACCATTTTTTTGTGGTTGGGGTTAAGTTTTGTGAATGAAATAATAGTAGGTGGCATGGATACTGGTGGAGTTGATGTTTGGGATGAGAAACGAAGAATACTTTCTTATGTGAGTCCAACTAATTGGCTAGTTGATCCAGTGGGTGGAAGCCGAAGGCTAGATGGGAGTAAAAGAGACATAGGACTCCCAATTAGGGAAACTTTCACTACTAGATTTTAATCCAAAATCCGACGGTTTTTTCCGATGGCGCATGGATTTTTTCTTTTAACTGTGCCAAAAATCAGAAAGATTAAATTTTTTTTTGAAATGGTGGGGATACTTGTCGCTTAAGCGACGGCATTTATCCTAAGTGTCGCTTAAGCGACGGCGCAAAAATATCTATCCTACTAAGTGTCTCTTAAGCGACGGATATCTTCCTAAGTGTCGCTTAAGCGACGGCTATAAAATTGCTTATTTTTTAAAATCCAACTACAAGGATAAAAGGTGGTCAACCGTCGCTTAACCGACGGCGCGTTAGTTAAAAAAAAACCCAAAAATCACATAGGGCGCGCGGGAACCATCCATTTTCTCACTGGCTTCTTCTTCTTTTCATTTTGTATGTATGCGATCCTGCCACAGGACCTCTTCTTCAGGTA
>LPNX010509781.1:4567-110457 GCA_001517045.1 Pseudotsuga menziesii
TTTTCATTTATTTATTTACAAAACACTTTTATTATTGGTTTTTATTTGAAAATCATTTATTTATTCTTTTCATAAATATTATACTCTAATTTTAAGTTTTATTTAACAAAAATAAAATAAATAAAATATTTTTATTATTTTTATAACATTTATGCTTGACCTAACAAGCGCAAGCAACATTATCCTCTCCACAAGAGAAAGCAAAGGCTTGTTGACGTGCAGAGTGTTGGAAAAATGTAATTATTCGCAGATTTGTACTTGACTTCTAGCCGACTCTGTCAGAGTCTATACAAGTCAAGATCTTGTCTGTCAGTCTGACAAGAAGGAAAATTCCACGAGTGGGCAATGCATACCATGTCGAATTTATCTCTGAAGCTAAGTTGTTAGGTAGATAGTTATTACAGTCTTTAATGGCAAGTCAGTCAGCCCATGTAGTAGCAATCCTCAGGTTTCCTATAAATAGAAGAAGCAAATTGTAAATCAGTTTACAGATAATAGACACTAGAGGAACTTAGGGTGAGAAAGAGAAGTTGAAGCTCAAGCTTCTATGCATGTGATTTAGTCGAAGAGCTAAAGCTCTATGGACCGACCAGTCTAGACCGACAAGTCTGGACCGACCAGTTTGTAACCGACAAGTTTGTAATACTTTGTATTTCCGCATAGTTAATATATGAAATAGTTTGTGGTTGAATGCATGATTGTTTGGCCGCACATATTTCCATATTTACTTCTATAAATGTCTTTTACAATTTTTGTTAAGTGAAAGATCAAGAACCCATAAAAATCTCACCACGTGAAAGTTTCAGGTTTTACG
Source organism: Pseudotsuga menziesii (assembly GCA_001517045.1). Taxonomy (NCBI): domain Eukaryota; kingdom Viridiplantae; phylum Streptophyta; class Pinopsida; order Pinales; family Pinaceae; genus Pseudotsuga; species Pseudotsuga menziesii. Next base: position 5,382 of record LPNX010509781.1, read on the forward strand.
GCACATTGGTCGACTCAAGTCTTCCTACATATTTGAGCACATATGTTTTATAAGTTATTTGAATTTGTAAATGTGTCTATTTTACTTCATCTTACTCACAGGTGAAAAGCATTTGTAATTTCTTAAGTCTTTAGACTAAGAAACATATTCTGCAGATTTCGACCAAAGTAAGCCGACTTGGTCGAAGGCAAGAAGTGAGCCAACTTATTCGAAGGCAAGTAGTGAGCCGACTTAGTCGAAGACAAGTAGTGAACCAACTTGGTCGGAGGCAAGTAGTGAGCCGACTGGTCGAAGTGAAAAGTGGTCGAGGTAAAAACCGGTCGGACAAGTAAGTCGAAGTAATTTTGGTCGAGTGTAAGACCGACCAAAATTTATAAACTTGTCTAGTCAGACATAGACAAGTTTCACCCAACTAGAAAAAAGGTCAAGTGGTCGGTGTGAAAAGTAAAAAAAGTAAAAAATAAAAAAATAAAACTTAATATCGACTGAGCCCTAAACCCAAGTTTAGTCGGCTTGGTTTTGGCTATCTGGTATCAGAGCAAGGTTATATCAGAGCAAGGTTTATATCAGCCCAAGATTTTAGGAAATAAATCTTGTCTTAAAAAGTGGAAATTAATTTTCTAAGGAAATTTAATTAAAAATGGCTTCCACTTCTGGTTCATTACAACCTCCAAGTTTTACAGGAAAGAATTATGAATATTGGTCTTTAACAATGAAGGATTTATTCAGAGGTCAAGATGTCTGGGAGATAGTCCAGCATGGTTATGCAGAACCAGCAGACATGGCAGCATATAACAATCTCACACAGGCTGAGAAAGATGTCTTGAGAGAACAGATGAAGAAAGATGGAAAAGCTCTGTTTTTCATACATCAAGCTATGCATGAGAGCATACTCCCAAAAATAGCAGCAAAGACTAATGCCAAGGAAGCATGGGATACATTGGAGACTGCCTATCAAGGTTTGAATAAGGTAAAGACATCCAAGCTGCAGATTATGAGAAAAGATTTTGAATCTCTGTGCATGAAAGATTCAGAGAATGTAGACACATTCTACACCAAATTTGTTGGGTTGATAAACCAACTGAAATCTTAGGGAGAACCCGTATCAGACCAAAGGGTTGTTGAAAAAATTCTCAGAAGTCTTCCTCCAAGATTTGAAAGTTTAGTTGTGACCTTAGAGGAACACACAAACATGTCGACATTTACCATTGATGAGTTGCAAGCTTCACTCATCAATCATGAACACAGAATCAATAGAACACAGACATCATTGGAAGGTGCATTTGCAACACAGTCATCCATAAGTCGTGGTAGAGGCAGGGGGAGAAACAACTTCAGAGGCAGAGGAAGAAGTTCTTCAAGAGGAGAACGAGGCAGAAGTCCTGCAAATGTCGGTGGTAGAGGAGATAACCAGAACCCAAGTCAGCAAAGTGGCCAGAGGTTTGATAAATCAAAAATTCAATGTCATTACTGTAAGAAGTTTGGTCATTATGCATATGAATGCAAGAAGAAGCAATATGACCAAAGAAAGCAAAGCCCAAGTCAGTCGACCAACACCAGCACTTCGACAAGTGCAATGTTAATGGCATCGACATCTCCACTTGAATGCAATGTTGTTCAAGAAAGTCCACATGACATATGGTACTTAGATTCAGGCTGCAGCAACCACATGACTGGTAATTTAAATCTATTTTCCAGTCTAGACACTTCAGTTAAAACTGATGTTACACTTGGAAACAATGTCCAAGTCACTGTCTTAGGAAAAGGCACTGTTGATACTCTAACCAAATAGGGGGAGAGTAAGTATATCCCTGATATCTATCATGTTGAAGGTCTGAAACACAATTTGTTAAGCATTGGACAGTTGTTACAAAAAGGCTACAAAGTCTACATGGAAGATGAACACTGTGTGATCAAAGACAAGCGTCCAAGTGACCAGCTGATAGCAAAAGTGCCAATGACAAGCAATCGCTTGTTTCCATTGAGGATAGTTCCTGACATAAAAGGGAAGACAAAGGCAGAAACCGCATTCAAGGCAGAAAGTGAAGAAACAGTCGAGCTCCTCAACAAGAGAGAAAATTGCAGTGCTAATTTGCAAGCTGCATTTCAGACAAAAGTTCAGGATGAATCCTGGTTGTGGCATTTCAGATTTGGACATCTGAATTTTGGTGGGCTAAAGCTACTGCACACAAAGAACATGGTGAAGGGATTACCATTGATCGACAAACCAAAGAGGGTTTGTGAAGGCTGCATTTTTGGCAAGCAACACAGAGAGACATTTCCAGTCGGAAAGTCCTATAGAGCACGCACACCACTTGAAATTGTGCACTCTGACATCTATGGTCCAATGCAGACATCATCCATTGGTGGCTGCAACTATTTTCTAACTTTTATAGATTATTACTCAAGAAATACATGGGTATATTTCTTGAAACATAAATCTGATGCATTTGGTTATTTTCAGTAGTTTAAGGCACTCGTGGAGAACCAGAGTGGTCACTGCATCAAGATCTTAAGGACCGACAGAGGAGGTGAATATGTTTCAAATGAATTTCTGAATTTTTGCAAGACCCATGGCATACATAAGCAATTCACAGCACGGTATACACCTCAGCAGAACGGTATTGCCGAAAGAAATAACAGAACCATCATGGAGATGGCACGCAGCATGTTGGCAGCCAAGCATTTGCCAAATGAGTATTGGGGTGAAGCAGTCACAACTATCGTTTACATTATGAACTGATGTCCAACAAAGAGTGTAAAGAACAAAGTTCCCCAAGAAGCATGGACAGGTATGAATCATAGTGTTTCCCATTTAAAATTTTTTGGTTGTGTTGCATATGCTCATGTTCCAGATGAGCTGAGAAGGAAGCTAGACAAGAAGGGACATAAATGTATTTTTGTTGACTATTCAGAAGACACAAAAGCATACAAGTTGTATGACCCCGTCACAAGGAAAGTGATAATCAGTCGGGATGTTCAATTTGTCGAGAAAAAATCATGGGATGGAACCGTCGACACAAATGTCAAGATTGTGTCGAATGTTGACAATGATGATATGGAACAGGAAGTGGTTCAAATACCACATGTAAGTCAACTGGTCGGAGCACCATCGACTCCCATGACACCAAGACATGGTTCAGCACAAGGACCATCGACACAAGTAGCAGCTCAAGCTACACCGACAAGTACTCCAAAAGGATAGCAGACTCCATCAAGCATTTCGTCGAGGTTGACACCGACAGAACTGGTGAAGACAAGAAGTCTGCGGGAGATATATGAAGATGGTACACCTAATTCATTCTCTCTCTTTGCATTATTTTCCCCTATATATGAGATTCACTAACATTTGAAGAAGCTGTTGAAGAAGAAGTATGGGCACAAGCCATGGATCAAGAAATAGAATGCATTGAGAAGAACCAAACATGGGAACTGGTCGATGTACCAAAAGACAAAGATGTAATCAGTGTCAAATGGATTTACAAGACAAAGCAAGATACTGATGGGAATGTGCAAAAGCACAAGGAAAGAATGGTAGCAAGAGGGTTCACATAGCAACCCGGCATCGACTTCAATGAAATGTTTGTACCTGTTGCATGCTAGGATACAGTCAGAACAGTTTTGGCCATTGTTGCACAAAACAAATGGCATGTTCATCAAATGGATGTCAAGTCGGCATTCTTAAATGGCTATCTAGAAGAGGAAGTATATGTGGAACAGCCACAAGGGTATGAAGTTCCAGGTCAAGAGCACAAAGTCTACAGGTTGAAAAAGGCATTATATGGTTTGAAGCAAGCTCCTAGAGCTTGGTACAGTCGGATTGACTCCTATCTCATTGAAAATGGATTTCACAGAAGTGAAAGTGAACCGAATTTGTACACCAAAGTCAATGAGCAAGGTAAGATGTTAATTGTCTTCCTGTATGTAGATGATTTAATATTTACTGGTGATTATGGCATAGCAGATTTTAAAACAGTCATGGAAAGTGAGTTTGAAATGACTGATCTAAGGCTTATGAAGTTTTTTCTGGGCATTGAAGTTCAACAATCTAAAAGTGGTATCTTTATATCACAGTCTAAGTATGCAAGTGAAGTTTTAAAAAGGTTTAATATGTCTAACTGCAAGACAGCCCCAACACTAGTGATAACAGGTTTAAAATTGAGCAAGGATGATGAAGGATCCATTGTAGATCCTATGATGTTCAAAAGGCTTGTTGGCATCCTTATGTATTTGACAGAAACAAGACCAGACATTATGTATGGTGTAAGTCTAATCTCAAGGTTCATGGAGTCACTAAAAGACTCACATTGGCAAGCAGGTAAAAGAATTCTGAGGTATGTAAGTGGCACAAAAGACCTTGGTATTATGTATTCATTCTCAGAAAATTTTAAACTCATTGGTTACACTGATAGTGACAATGGAGGCAGCATAGATGACAGGAAAAGCACATCTAGGTACACATTTCATTTTGGTACAGGTGTTGTTTCATGGGCTTCAAAGAAACATCCCATAGTAACTCTATCTTCAGCTGAAGTAGAGTATGTTGCAGCAACAAGTGTTGCATGTCAAGCTGTCTGGATGAGAAGAGTCTTAAAAGACTTGTCACAGAACCATCAAGAACCGACAACAATCTTCTGTGACAACAATTCAGCCATAGCATTATCAAAGAATCATGTGTTTCACAAGAGAACCAAGCACATCAACACAAGGTTTCATTTTATAAGAGAGTTGGTGAACGACAAGGAAATTTGTTTGGAATTTTACAGGTCTGAAGAACAACTTGCCGACATCTTCACAAAGCCATGGGCAAAGGACACATTCCAGTGTCTGCGTAGTTATCTTGGAATGACAAGTTCTCCACAGTGAAATCTGTCATGAATAGAGCATGTCTAAGCTCTGAAACATTTTGTAAATTTTGTTTTAAAAATCCCCATCTGCTTATAATTAAGGGGGAGTGTTGGAAAAATGTAATTACTCACAGATCTGTACTTGACTTCCAGCCGACTCTGTCAGAGTCTGTACAATTCAAGATCTTGTCTGTCAATCTGACAAGAAGGAAAAGTCCACGAGTGGGCAATGCATACCATGTCGAATTTATTTCTGAAGCTAAGTTGTTAGGTAGATAGTTATTACAGTCTTTAATGGCAAGTCAGTCAGCCCATGTAGTAGCAATCCTCAGGTTGCCTATAAATAGAAGAAGCAAATTGTAAATCAGTTTATAGATAATAGACACTAGAGGAACTTAGGGTGAGAAAGAGAAGTCGAAGCTCAAGCTTCTGTGCATGTGATTTAGTCAAAGAGCTGAAGCTCTGTGGACCGACCAGTCTGGACCGACAATTCTGGACCGACCAGTTTGTAACCGACAAGTTTGTAATACTTTGTATTTCCGCATAGTTAATATATGAAATAGTTTGTGGTTGAATGCATGATTGTTTGGCTGCACATATTTCCAGATTTACTTCTATAAATGTCTTTTACAATTACTGTTAAGTGAAAGATCAAGAACCCATAAAAATCTCACCGCGTGAAAGTTTCAGGTTTTACGGCACATTGGTCGACTCAAGTCTTCCTACACATTTGAGCACATATGTTTTATAAGTTATTTGAATTTGTAAATGTGTCTATTTTACTTCATCTTACTCACAGGTGAAAAGCATTTGTAATTTCTTAAGTCTTTAGACTAAGAAACATATTCTGCAGATTTCGACCAAAGTAAGCCGACTTGGTCGAAGGAAAGAAGTGAGCCTACTTAGTCTAAGGCAAGTAGTGAGCCGACTTAGTCGAAGACAAGTAGTGAGCCAACTTAGTCGAAGGCAAGTAATGAGCTGACTTGGTCGAAGTAGTGAACCGACTGGTCGAAGTGAAAAGTGGTCGAGGTAAAAACTAGTCGGACAAGTAAGTCGAAGTAATTTTGGTTGAGTGTAAGACCGAACAAAATTTATAAACTTGTCTAGTCGGACATAGACAAGTTTCACCCGACTAGAAAAAAGGTCAAGTGGTCAGCGTGAAAAGTAAAAAATAATAATTAAAACTTAATATCGACTGAGCCCTAAACCCAAGTTTAGTCGGCTTGGTTTTGGCTATCACAGAGAAAAGGTAATTCACAATCTTTATTTTATATATTTCTATATAGTGTACTGTGTCTGTTTACCTTTCCGAATACAATGATATATCGTAAACTGCCACAAAACTTTCTGCAGCAAATCCAAACATGGATACAGTGGCAGTGGTTATGTTTATCTCATTGTTAAAATGTCTTAAACAATGTGAATGTATATAGTGGGCGATTGGAGAGGACAAGATATGTTGAAAGTGAAGATGGACATTAGAAAGAAAAAAGGTGAAAAAATGAAGAAAAAGGTGATAAAAAAGATGACAAAACTCAATCCCAACTGGAGGTGTTGCGCATCCCAGTGAAACCTTAGATGTCAATCTGAGTTAGGCTGGAGTGCATACCAATGTATGTTACTAAGATTGTAATAGGAATGACCTTGTTTCCATGTCTCATAATACCCTACCTTATTTTCATTATCTTTCTTATATTTGTCTTTTTCAGGTGGTGGAGATTTATACTGAGATTGGCATAGTGGTGCTACGATCGAAATTATTAGAAAACAAAACCTTACTCAAATCCAATTTTCTGCATTTTTGATTATGCGATGTGTATATTTGTCAACTCTTTTTAAGGCTTCCAAAAAGTTAGGTTAGCCAACTTTTATACGCAATCAAAAACTCACAAGATTCTCCCAACTAAAATACCCACTTTTATATGCAATCGAAAACTTAAAATAACTATTTCCATGGGCGTCTGATTACACGATATTATTACCGTGTATCCCAACCATCACAAATGAAAAATACCACTTTATAACTAATGACCCCTAATCAACATTTATTTGGTTTGGATTGGAGATTGGAAAAACCTTTGGTAGTTGATCTCCTTTATCATACTGCACGCAAAACGTTCATAATTGTATACATATTAAACAGGAATTTTCCTAGTATGTGTCATTGTTTTTTGTGTGATTTTTATTATTTTATAGTTTTCTATTTTATACTATCATTCTCCTTTCTGGAAAATAGAAAACTACGAAAATATTATACACAACAAATCACGATATGTTTTAATATCTTACACATAAGACAAGTGCGCAGTTTTTATAAGGAGGATAATTTTGTGTGTGCTGGTAATCATTAGAGGATGATCATGTCAACTTATCCTCTGTGCGATGGTTGTTGCTTTGTTGGGGCAGTCGAATAGATGTGATATCTATCCGAGTGGTCAACTACAAAAATAGGTTATCTCCTCAGCAGTAAACAATAGGTATTTCTCGGGGCAGTCAATAGCTGTAATCCTGTGTATTTGCATGAAGGCCTAGTGTGTCCCCATTTGATTTGAATCTGGTTTGGTCACAACAATCTATCTTTATAGATTAGAGTATTATTGGTGATATGCAGCATATTTATAATTTTGTTTTGTACTATTTTTCTATATTCCACGTAGAACAGTTATTGCTTTTGTTTTATCCACGATGTGATTGCGTTTTCTACATTGAGACACTTTGTTTTAGCAGAGAAGAAATCAATGTTAAAGGCTACCAAAAACTTGACCAGGAGACCTATTTCACGTTCCATTCTCGTTGAAGCTATGACAATATATTACCGATCAATTTTACATGCATCATATATGTGGACTAGAAGGGAATTTCACATTGCTTATCTCCCAAAACGCTCTAGCCGCATTTTGCGTTCCATTCCCATTTCCCATTCAGTTTCTCATTTAACGAACTTCTAGTAATAGCACCCGTTACCATGTTGTATTTCTGCTAGCATATTTAATTTTATTAAATTCACTATGCTTCATTATTCCAAGGAATATAGGGCTGTAGCTATGGCTATTGACTATTTAACCATTTCTGAGATAAGTAATTTGTCCAAACATATATGTTATAATTTGATATATGTTAAAATTAAGCAAATCGTGATGGTAAAATTGGTAGATAGTATACCCACCAAGTAATGGCAATGATTCTAGCGCTAGAAAAGGGTGGAATGTGGTTATTAATTCGTTTGAGAAGATGTTAATCAATTGGATTGGTGATGAGTCAATAGAACAGGCGACAAAGAAACTCGGTGAAATTATATTTCGGAGATTCTCTGCGATTCGATTTGCAGTTAAATTGGCAATCTAAAAATATGTTGACAGAGCAGACCTTGGTAACCATGATAGTATCACGTAGTTTTCTAACAATGGTTTGACAAGCTTTATTTAATGCAATAGATCTATAGCTCATAGCAACATTAATTTACGATATCTGGCCTAACAAATTGATAGGGATCACTTAATAACGAATCAATTTATCTCAGATATGCCCAACTATCTCAATTAACGCATCATCCTATTTTTTTATATTATCATGCAGTCAATATACGTGGAGCTTCTAGTGGTTGTTTGGAACAAACTCAACAATCTATTCGTAGAGAATTTTGGTCTTGCTGCCAACTGTATGATTCTTCCGTAACAACCTCTCCATATTAAGCTCGTTGTGGATCAAAATTTCTATGGACTGAACCTATTTCTCAGTTGATTTGCTAAGATGGTTACAACAACCTAGGGCATCCAAATAGAGCTGGTTTGGTTTGCAGGTAGAGCTGGATAATTGACGGGTATATGCACTCTGAGGAAAGGGCATCAACTACTCAAAATTCATAGAGAACTAAATCAAATTTCCTACATCGCTTCGACCTTTGTACTTCAATTTATACAACACTTATATATTGAAACTTATGGGCAAACTGTTTGCTCTTAGTGCCTTTTCTCATATCCATATCTAGGTTCAGATTGCTTATATGCAACTCGCCTTTAATATTGTTCTTCTTTTGCTAAAATTATCTTATGCTCGGAATGCTTGTGTTGCAGGATCATTTTAGAAAAGGTGGATCGAAATAGGTCGAAAGGGCACATCGAACCATAAATAGAATGCACGGATTGAACGCTTGGTTGAAAGATGGAATATTTACAGGTTTCGTACGACGGACTGTGTGCAGGTTTCATATGGCCGTTTGTTTGTGAATGCGCATAAAGGGATCAAACAAAATTATTGATTTTATATAATTTTTATTGTAAATTTTTTTATTTTTTTCATAAATACATTAATATTAAACGTTGCATTGTTTATATCAAATTAGTATTATCAATTTATAAATTTAAAAAAAAAAACTAAAAACTTTAACAAAGAAATGTAAATTTTAATTAAAATTTTTATATTCTTTTTAAATCTTTGTTTTTAAAGCATTTCTAAATGTAAAATAGATTTTTATTCCTACTAAGTTAAAAAAAGTGTTAATGAAAGGGTAAAGTTTTTATTTTTATCTTTTTTATTTTTATTCTCTATAATTTAAATCTAAATTTTTATTTTAAAAACTAATATTTAAAACAAACAAAAACATTATAAAACTAAAACAAAAACTCTATAGGGAAACTGAAACTAATATTTGTTTATTATATTCTTATTTGTTTACTAATTTATTTATTCTATTGTCTAATCGTTCATAGCTTTAGAAGAGAAAAAAAATTAATCCCCAATGCATTTTTTATTCTTAACATGACTTAAAAATTATTTAAATAAACATGGAAAGAAATCAAAATTTCAGTTGTTCTTTTTTTCATAAATGTTCTTTTTTTTCATTTAAAGGATTAAAGGAGGTGCATGAAGCATCATCTCCATTACATAACAATCAGAAATCCTATTCTTTGACTAACTCTAAACTATTCTCTACTTCCAAACCACTAGAGAGGCCTCTAACCAAAATGAGGAGAGAGCCCTCCTATTTATACATAAATCCAAGATAACTGATCATAATCACAGATCCATTATTCTCTCAACCTATCCCTTAAAATTCTCAACAAATAGACAACTCATCCCCCCAAATCCTCAACAAAACTACAACTCATCCCTTTAAATCCTACAACCAAATATTGGATGAAATATTCTCTCCACATGTCCATGATCTTCTCCTTGAAGTTAGCTCAGATCTAGAAGATGAAATTCGAATCTGAGGCTAGGTAGCCACTTGTGAGCTTGCTAAAGTCTTCAAATACACCTGTACACATCACCAAACTCACCCAACTTTAAAGTATAATGAAAATGTGTTATTTTCCTCAATAATTAACCATAAATTCACTCAAAATACTCATAAATAAATGATTTGGAAAATGGTAATATAAACCCATATTTATTATGAAAGTGATGAATGTTAAAGGTTTTATGGACAGATATAATGGAATAAGGTGATAAATAGTATATGAAATGATGAATAAATTGTGGTCTTTTTGCGGCTCAACAATAACTATTAAATTATTAACTGGTTTTTCTTCTCTACAGTAGTTTTGTTTTAATTTCAAAAGTAGTTTTAACTCCTTTTAATTTGAAATGTGTAGACAACTCTGTGACTGGGCTGTGGTTAAACTTCAGCTGAGAGGACTCCTTTCTGAACAGGTAAGACCCATGTTCATACTTGCGGAGCTCCGTAGATTCAAACTGGTTCTTATGATCTATTTCATGGCATTGGGGTTTTTTCCACTATGTTAGTTTGGTGCCAAGGAAGTGATATATTTGCTTTGGTAGTTTATACAGTGGATATTATAAGGGTGTTATTTACCTCTTGTGGATTCATAGACGACTGTGCCACTCTGTAATTTTGTTTGGTTATGAACTTGTTTTAAAAGGAAAGAACCCATGAGGGTTTCGTTATTGCAACTCTGTTAATACTAGAGTGGTGGAATAAATTTTCCAGAACTGTAAATAATCTAGAGTCTTATGACTATGCCACTTTCTTTTTAACGATAAGGGGTTTAATGTTCTTCCATTTTGATATTAGAAATGTATTTATATATTACAGACTTTGAGCGAGTTTGACCCCGTGAGGGTTTTCATTGTTTAACTTAACTACATTGCTTTTAAAGAAAACGTGGTCATAAGCTTCCATCCTGTTTATTTTTTTTTGGGGGCATAGAAGCCACTTTTAAAATACAGTTTTTTTATAAAAGAGATCTTAGATTCGATCTTTGTAAATGTTGTTAGTAGAATATGAACCTGTGAGGGCTTTGCATCATAATTGATTTTATTTCTTCAACACATAAGTTGTGGTCTAAAGGCCTTGCTCTATAGTAACTCGTTTGGCTTGTAAAGCCACTAACGTTATGCTACCCTAAATCTATTCCTATTTTTGGATAATCGCGATGGTTATAATTGTTGGTAAGACCCGTGAGGGCTTTGTAACTTAATCTCTTTAAAAGCATATTTCTTACTTAGTACTCGTTTTGGACTTTACATCCACTACCTTATCTTTGCCATTGATTAATATATTTTTCTTTTTATATAAGAGCTAATCAGGTCTGAGTGTATTCCAGGTTTTGCTTATCAAACGCTTTTTTTTTATGTACTTCGTTGTCATAGGATATCCCCTATTTCAATTACCAGATACTATGCTATAATAATGAAGTCAGAAGACATTTATAAATGAGTTTGATTACATATTATGATCATGAGGACCTTACTGTCTTAAGAATCTTGGAACAATAATCCATAATGCTTCTGCCAAAATGTTTTGATTGTTTAATTAAACTAGCTATAAAGAGGGAGTTATATGTCTAACTTGGTTCTTTTATTCATTGTTTAAGTAAAATCGTCTTGGCATTTGTTTCTAATAGGAATTAGAGGAAATTTCAACTCAAAATGGGCCTCTTAAGGAAAATTAATAAAATAATATTTATTAATTTTGGAGGAAGAAAAGAAAAAACTACTTTTTTGTTCGTATTTTCGACATATCTCCCTGTGTTTTTACTCAAATTTCAATTGAAAGAGCTCGTTGGATGTGGAATACCAAACAAGTACCCAACGAGTAATTACGCATCCAACGAGTACCCACTCGGCATACTTTTGATGGGTCCCGCTACCCCAAAAACAATAAATACCTAAAAAACGTGATGATGACAAAAACGTGATGATGTCATCATCACGTTTTTCAGGTATTTCTTGTTTTTGGGGTAGCAGGACCTGTCAAAAGTATGCCAAGTGGGTACTCGTTGGATGCAGAATTTAATTCCACATCCAACAAGCTCTCTTGATCGAAATTTGAGTAAAAACACAGGGATATATGTCAAAAATACGAACAAAAAAAGTAGTTTTTTATGATACCTATCCCCAAATTTATATTAAAAAATTGTTTAACAGGTGCTCCCTTTTTGAATTTTAAAGCATTTTGATTGGCTAATAAATGATGACATGGAATTTGTATTATTTTTGGAAGGCCCATTTTAAATTGAAATTTCCTCTAATGAAGGTCATAAAACCACTTTCAAGAGTTGTAGAAGCGTTATGTTTATAAATATTCATATATATGTTCTTATATCTAAACTTCTAGGTTTTGATAGTTTCATATAGTTGCTTTATTAAAAACTGTAAAGCTTCGAGTTTTTAGCTTTGCGTTGTTCCTATACTTGTACGGTAAATGAAAGTTATGTTTTACTAACTGTAATTATTTAACTTTGAAATTAAAATTTGTAGCTTATATAAATAGCTAAATACCAGTTTTCTAAGTATCAGTGGATTATAACAATATATAGATATATCATATCTATATGCTGTAATAATAAACAAACATAAAGATTCAATCATACTGGTACTATTTCTCAAACATAATTTGATAACTTCCTGTACTAGAGTACGTCACTTCGGTGAGAGGAAAAATATAGGAGATAATTTATATTCATTTCTTTGCCAATCAATTTCCATGCAAATATTAAATATTATAATCATTAATTAACTATCCATTTATCATAACCTCAATTTAAACGAATTACAACTTTCTTAATAGAAGTAGGACAATGTCATAATACATATTAGAGTTGGAACCTGTATGTGTTGCAGAAAAAGGACTAACACCCAAGGGAGACTGCTCCACCCAACCTTTTCCCGAAGAAGCCAAATCACTTTCTTAGGACCCCCAAGCTTATTCACTGAACCACTAGGACGGAGATCTCTGCTACATAGCAGACTTCTGCAACTTAGCACTCAGTAGCAGACTTAACTCAACAAAACACTTTAGCTATCCCCTCATCAAACTCTTTGTGTGTCTGACTTTTCAGTTTGCAGCAATCACAAAGTTCATTCTCTCATAAATCAGAATGAGTGGTGAGCCTCTTGCTCAATTTGATGGTTTATATAAGATTGCCTAGATCTTTGTGTCAGTTTTGGAATTTAATGAGTAACTAGCTCAGTTACCCCTCTCAGGGAACATGGCCACTTTTTTAGGGATTATGCTCCTGCAATAGCTAGAAAGTGAATGCTAGTGCTGCCACTTATCAACCATCCTTCTATAGCTGCTCCTTCATCCTAGTGGGTCAGTGAACACTCATTTAACAGTCTCGCTGAATAGGTGTCTCCTTTAATTAATTATTAAAATAAAAAATTCTTCAATTACAGTCATCCTAGACCCACTTGGTCATAAACTTTACAATAAAAAATAACATAATGTTTTTGTTGAAATAAATAATAAATATTTATTTTTCAGTTTTGGGTATGTTACAAAGTCATGGATACCAAGAGGGGGGGGAGCTTTATATTTCAAAAACATGATTAAAAAATGCAGTAATGTTAGCACTAATTTAGAGGTTTATTTTAACATTTGTCTACCAATGATATTAATCGTTAAGTACATGATTTCAAACAAGTTATAATTTTATCCTTTGAAAAATCAATGTGCTACCAATGACATTAGATTTATATTCAATGGTTGATTTTACCACTATTGTTAGCAACAATATGGGTTTTTAAAGCAATGGGTGCATTTTTAACCTTGAAACAGAAAATAGTGCTTCTAGTATCATCACTTTTCGAATTGAAGGTTGATTCTTCTATTTTTGACACACAAAAAATGGATTTTTAGGGCTAGAGTTCTCGTTGTGAGTATAGAGTTCTCGTCAGGTTGTATAATGTGTTCATGAATTTCCTTGAATTTCTTCAACAATTTTTGTCTTCATGTACATTAATATTTGAAGGATATCGGGGTGGGATCTGACAATATACACGTGTTATGTAAAAAGATAATTCAATAGGTAGATTTTGTAAAACTTAAGAATGGCATTCGAGTAATCAATACAATAAATTAATTGACACAAGTACATTCAAATCAATTAAGAGTATGCAAATGTATTTTTATTTTTCATGGATACAAATTAAATCAAAATATATAAATAAATCATGAATACTACTTATTTATCAATAACCAACCATGTTCATTCACAACCTTGTTGAACATAATCTATGTCACCATCAACTACAACAACAATATCTTTTCATTTTGTCCCTTCAAAGTCTACAATAGTTGATATATTTATGTATTCCAATTCATATGTGTTTCTATTTATCGATCCTTTTGGAGGGTATGCCACAACTAAATTTCAATCATCCTCTATAGGGCCATGTACACTAGAATACTTGTTTTGCTTATGATGCTATAATAAATGGATCATCTTGCATGGTATCGTTACTTAAGCATCTATTTAGATTCGCTAAGGTGAAAACAAATTATACAACATGATGAGAACTATATACTCACACTCTAGTCTTAAAAAGTCCATTTTTTGTGTCAAAAATACCAAAATCGACCTTCAAATTGAAAATGGATGCTACCAGTAGCACTCTTTTTTGCTTCTTGGTTGAAAATACAACCATTGTCTTAAAACCCCATATTGTTCCTAACAATAGTCTTAAAATCAACCCTTGAATAGAAAACTAATGCTACTAGCCACACATTGGTTTTTTCAAAGGTTAAAATTAAAACTTTGAAAGAATAGACTTAACAATTAGTGTTATTGGTAGAAAAATAAAAAAATTGTCCTCTAAATCGAAAAGTAGTCCTATCATTGTAGCATTTTTGAAATCATAGCCTTAAAAATAGGGTCAACCCCCTTCGTGATCATCACTCAACCCTCCCAGTTTTTTAAATATGTGTATATTTATTATTTTTAAATATTTATATAAATTAAAAAATAAAAATAAAATAATGAAATTTTATTAGAATAATAAAAAATGTATTAAAATTTTGATATTTTATTAAAAATATAGTTAAAAAAAAGCAAACATTAGAAATTAAAAATATATATATATATATAAATAATTAAACTACATTTAAAATTAAAAAAAATTAAAAAATTGATTACGATAAAACAAAAATAAAAAAAAATTTAAAAACAAAATTAAATTAGAAAAAAAACAAAATAAAATAAAAACCTACCTAACTCCTCGTCCTCCCTTTCCTCTCCCCCACCACCCCGCTTCCCTCTTTCGTCACAACTTTCCTCCTCCCTCGCCTACCCCTCCACCCTTCTCCTGCCCCGCCACCCACTTCCTCCACCCTCCCCCGCCCCCACAAAACCCTCCTCCACCACTCCCTTCCTTCCCCTCCCCTCCCTTGCCCCTCCCTTCCTCCCCCCTCATCTGCTCACCACCCTCTCCATGCCCTCTTTTCCACCCACCTCGCCCCTCGCTCATCCACCGAGCCACGACTCGATGGCAAGGGCGAGACAGGTGGAAAAGGGGGAGTGAGGGAGGTCAGCAGGCTGCAGAGGGGTTGGCAGGTAGGGGAAGGGGAAGGAAGGGAGGGGCAGGGGAGGGGAGGGGGGAGGAAGGCAGTGGTGGAGGAGGGCCACGTGCGGGAGGGGGAGGGTGGAGGAAGGGGGTAGCAGGGAGGAGAAGCGGGGTAGGGAGAGGTCAGAGTGAAGGAAGGTGGTGGCGGAGGAGGGAAGGGGGGTGGCAGGGAAGAGGAGAGGAGAGGGAAGAAGACAATTCAGGTAGCTTTTTTTTTAATTTCAATGTTTTTAATTTGTTTATTTGATTTTTTTTTTTTAATTTTCAAACATTTCAATATGATTTTTTTATTAATTTTTTTTTTTTAGTTATTTTTTAATTATATATATATATATAATAAAAATTTCAATTTTTTTAATAAAAATTTCAATTTTTTTAATAAAATTTCCAAATTTTTAATAATTTTTTTTTAATTTATTCTTTTATATGATATAATTTTTATTTTTTTTAATATTTTTAGTATAGGTATATTTTTTTAAAAATTTCATTTACTTTTAACTTGTTAAATACCATTATTCGATTCGAGGGTTAAAATATGCACTAAATGCAACCTTAAAAAAATGATAACTATTTAAAGTTCTTGTTAGGTTGTATAATGTATTGAAACTGATTTCATTAATTTTGATACCATTCTTCTTCTGTACATCTAGCCAATACATTTAAACAAGGGTTACTCCATTCAATAGTAGTCCAATATGATTATTTCTTAGATCATTGCTAAGATTGATTATTTCTTGGATCATATTTCTATCTATGCATCAATATTGATTATAATCTTAATATTATTTAGGATACATTTGATGGGTGGTAATTTCTTTTTATTTGGAACAATCATCCTACAACAAAACATTTATGAATAGAACACTTTCTAGCATGGGAACACCTCCACCCTTCCCAAGCCTCAAACACTTCTCCTCTTCCAAATGTAGATTTGGAGGCACATTTTCCTTCAAAAACCATTTTTAATGTGTTTTGATGACCACTCTTCATAAGAATCATTGGAAATTGATGCCCCCATGATCTGAAATGGATCAATGTATAATTTGTCGTCTATTTTGGTGTTTTCTGGGTGGAACATTTGGATGTGTTGTTTTGTAGGGCCCATTTTAGGGGAAGGTTTTTCTTTGTAGATTTGGGGCTCATTTAAGGGATTAAACGATGTTTTTTGGGGTCCATACTAAAGATACCATGTCTATGACCCATCAACATTTTTCTACAATCCAAGACCTTTCCAGTGGTTTAAATATCACCTTAATAAGAGTGCGTATGTCATGTACCTGACCCAAATACGTCATTAGGTTCCAAATACTTCCAAGACTCTAACAAGGAATTAGGATTGATTATAAGCTAAATATAGTGAAATAATGTTCTCTAGGGTTAGGCCAACATGCCAACAAACCGAATCAATAAAAAAAAAACCCATTAAGGGAGACAACCTTTCCAATGCAAGACTATATCCCAATGTACATGCAATGCAATGCAATGACACATGAATACAACCGATCTAGTACTCCTTTTCACTGTAAAATTATTTCATCATCACATATATGGGAAGCCACCCATTTCCATTTAACAAAATAATAACTGCATCACTATAATGATAATATAATTCAACTTCTAATATATAAGGAATATTATTATGACGCTTATTTAATCATAACTTAAATATTGCAATACATTATATTTTAAACTACATTACATAACAACCATTAACCCCATGGAAGATATGATCTAGAACATCCATACATGAACATATGGTCTTCCAAAAAAAACAGATATTTGAATGACCATAATTCATAAGAAACATATCCTCTAATGACGGAAACAATACATCACAAAAACTACCCCATGATCTACTAATCTATCAACATAAATCAGACATGTATATGGACATGAAATCAAATTGAAACATAAATAATAAGATGTATCAGCCTCCATGAGAACATGTGCTACAATAACATAGTAAATAATAGTCAAGAATACTTATCTTTTATTTATGATGCAACTAGCATAAAGAGGAAAATGTTCTTCCCAACCTTAGACACAGTCAATCCAAACTACTTGAGCATGCCACCCTGAATCTGAGGTCTTGGATCCACACACTAAGGAAATTTATCTTTCTAATTCAATCTCTAAGGGTAGTACTCATTCCCACAACCTAAGAGACACAACATAGGATTCCCCCCTTCTCCTATAAGACAACTTGGAACCACTATGATCTCTTTCATAGGAATTCCCCCATCATCTCCTGGAATAAAAAGATGTGGAAAAAATTGTCTTCTTCATAGGATTTCCCCCTTCTCCTGCAAGGCGAATGGAAACAACTAGGATCTATTGAATAGGATTGTCCGCCTCTCTTGCAATACAATTGCAACAACTAGAATCATTTAATAGGATTGTCCCCCTCTTCTGCAAGATAAATTACAACAACTAGAATCTCTTCACAGGATTTCCCCCCTATCCTACAAGAAAAGGTTGTGGTAAGTGTGGTATCCTTCTCTATAAAACAAAGCATCACCACTATGTGCAAAAATGCCATTCAAATTCTTCCTTTGGCATTCAAATTGAAAGGAGAGCAGCTCTCCACCACTGACCAACCAACTCACTAATGGAATAATTATTGAATCCAAAGAAATTTGAATCCATTAAGACCAATTCGAATTCCCTCTAATATTTAGACTCAATAATACATAGGAATAATTCCAAATAAATATCAGCTTCTCTAGTCCACTAATTGACCTATTAAAGTTCTCCAAAGAGTAACTGAAATCCACTTAGACTAACTTGAATCTAGTAGTAAAAACACCCCGACCACTGGGGATAAATTAAATTTACTAAGACCGACTCAGGGCCTCCCAAAACATTTCTCCCATGAAGTAGGGACAACTTGAATTTCACCTACTAACTCGAATCTCTTTAAAACCAATCCCATGCATTGAAGACAACTCAAATTTATCCAAAAGCATTCTAGTTAACTAAGGATAACTTGAATAGACTCAAAATCCTTCTAACTGTATGAAGACAACTTAAATTCCAAGAGAGGTAACTCGAATTCACTAGAATAACTTGAACTAACTGCCAATTCTTCTAGTTCCACTCTAGTTCACTAGAGTTACTAGGGTGCATAGTGCATGGGAGCACGGGTGCATCGACATGGTTGCATGGGTGCATGAACATGGATGCATGTAGGGCATTAATTAGGTGTAATAGGACCTCCATAGTCCAATAATATCAAAATCAAGAAATAAAGAGTATTTTTAGGAGGAGAAACAACTTCTAACCCCCCCAAACCCCTCAAATGTGGAATACAAAACCCCCGAACCAAGTTTGTTGTCCATGTTGAGCTATTATTTAATTATAGATAAATAATAATTAAATAATAATAATAATTTCTATAGTCCACAGTTTAGGCACCTAGTGCCACCATAATAACAACTAACAAAATCACATATTTTCGTGGCTTACCATCGGGATATTACAACCCCTTCCCCTTTAAAACATGGCATCATCAGGGGATGAAAACTTACTCATACATGACTTCAAAAATGCCTTTATAATTGGAAATCTTAATTCCTCTTCAAAGAACTAGGATTTTCATTCTAAGACTAAACATATACAATTCAAGTACCATTTCATACGATCTATTTTAGAAGATGGACCATTGAAGTTGGAAAAGATACATACTAGCTAGAATACTACAGACATGTTGACAAAGGGAGTAACCAGAGAGAAAATGAGTTTCTGCTCAATTTTAGTTGGCCTTCGAGCATGAATATGAACATGAGAAATTTTAGAGGTCAAAGGCTGGGAGAATAGTCTAATAGATGCAGTAGCGGTGGATTTGTTGTGATTAATCTCCTAGTGGGATATTGTTGATTGTGGATCCTAATTATCACAGATCTTGTTATTTAGTCATGTTTATACTCACATTTTATATGCTTTTGTAGTTGGAATATACACACCTCCTATCGGGGGGTGCAGGGGGGATCCCCCTCGTCAGGGAGGGAGGGGAGGGGGGAGCACACTCCCCCCAGGATGGGGGTCTAGGGGCTAGTGGTCCCTCTATAAGGGTTTAAAGGCGACAACCCCGAGAGAAATTTTTATTTCCTTGTAAACTGTTGTAATTTTGTAGTCAATATAAATTACTGATTATATCTCAGATCTGATGATAGAATTTATGTTAGGGATTTTATCCCTAGAAGGAAACCCTCTTTTGTATGAGGAATAGTATTGTGGATTAGTATTATTGTGAACGACGAGACTGTGAGAGAGTGAAGAGGAAGTTGCGTTGGATGTGTTGTAGGATGTATCCCTTCATCTTGGTGGATGATATAATAGAAAGCATTGGCAATTTCTATGTCGACATAGCCCATGTTGGGTGAGCCATGTATATTGGTGTCTCTCTTGTATTGTGTTTATGTGTTTTATTTGTGCATCTTGTTTTATGTTATTGTTCTATGATCTTGTTTCTCTAACAGGTAAATAAGCCCAAGAATCACCAAGTATAGTATGGCCTGTCATAGGAGAAATCTTCTCAGAAATCAGTTCCTTAATTTTTGTTCCTCTCTCTACTCTACAGAACAATAAAAAACTATTGTACAACCTCTCTTCTTTAGCTATATGAAACAATAATTATTTTTTCCCCTCCCTTCTTGAAGTGTGTCCCCACCTTCTTCCTCAGAAACTATGACATCTTCAATTACTATATAGATTAGCTACAAACTGCATTCTTGGTATGAGTTTTCCCTCTCTTGGGAAAAGTGCACCTCTCTCTCTTCCTTTGAAAAAATTCTCCACTTCTAGGAATGTGTTCCCCTTCACTAGTAGTTTCAAGTTTCACTCTTCTTCAGTTCATGCTCTCACTCTTTGTTTCCTGAAACTCTCTCTTTTTCAATATGTGCCAATGATCTCCTTAATTTTCTTTTATTTTTCATTTTAGGGTAAATTCCCTAACTTTTTGTATTGTATGGTCAAATTTGAATCTTATCCCAAAATATTGATGGTTATGATTTAATATCAAGTTTGCATGATTTAAGTCACTTAAGTCATGAAACTATATAAAAATCACTTTTCTTTCAAAAAGTCATTTAATACCAAAATACATAAAAAGTGCAACTAGACTTTATAAAGTATAACTCAACTTAACTTTATAAAGTCACTTTATGTCACTTAAGTTATACACCTTTCTTGAACCTGTACACTTAGGATCATAAGTGCAGAAGTACCTATGCGTTACAAAATATAACACTCCCTCTCAGCGAGGGAGGTACTGTTGGCACCTCCACATAGATCCATCTTCAACACCCTCACTCCAAATATTGAAGTTGCTCCCTCAGTGACAGAAGGTCTCTCTACTACCTGCTCGAGATCATGCATTGGAGACTTGTGCCAGATGACTCTGAATTGAGATTTCAGTTTACTAGTCTAATGCTCATCCTCTAGAGTGATCTTGTACAAGCTCAGTCTCCTCACTAATTTGGATGAAGCCCCTCAACTGGCTATCTCAAGTAATATCCCTAAGTCCAATATCCATCTAAACTCACTATCAATAAGATGACCTAACATTTAGTATGTCCTTCCATCTATGATGCCCAATACTCACTCAACATCCAATCTCTCCCTTATCGTATATATAAAAACACATCCTTTGTGAAATAGGATTTCATATTTGTCATCCTTGAGGTGATATAGAGAGCTAGTTCTTTCTCAATTCTAGTACAAATAAAATTCAATCCACTACTAGATGTCCCTCTAACTCAAGCTAGAATTTTACCCTTGCAACTCCCTCTAGTGCATGGGTGACATCAAACCCATCCTCAACAAACATCACTCTATCAATATCTATCAACTACAAGAACATAAATCATGTTCTTTTCATGTGGCATGCTACCCCACTGTCCAAGTACCATGCTTCGGTTTTTGCAATCCACGAGGGATTCACCTTGTTGAGCAATATCTTATCACGTTCATTCATAAAGAGGGGGCTTAATTGTGAAAAATAAGGTCAATATATTATAGGTATTGGGGGACGGGGAATATGGTATGGGGGGTTTATAGGTATTGGGGGACGGGGAATATGGTATGGGGGGTTTATAGGTATTGGGGGGTAATAAAAAAGGGTTTCTAGTAAAAAAAGGAATATATTGTAAAAATAGGGGTTGCTTAATTGGAAATATGTATTGGGAGGGGGGCTCAATTAAAGTATTTTTGTAAGTAATTATCATTATCTGGTCAAATTAGGGGTATTATTTCAAATCCCATGAAAAAAGGTGCTATGACATGGTTTCACTAAGTGAATACCCCATACCGCACTCTCTGCCACATTGCTTCTTGAAAAACCTGAGACCAATGAGAAATCCTTCTTAAAATTATTGGTTTACTCTTCCACTTCTACTGAAGTGACAACATCTATCTCTTCTTTCTTCTTACCTTTCTTCTTGTTTAGACATTGGCTTGCATAGTGGTCGAATCTCTGATAAGAAAATCATTTCACCTTGCTCATGTCTTTCTTTGAAGAGTCTCCACCGCTTGATCCCTTCTTCTTTTTTCCCTTTGCTAAAAGGGCCACATATTTCTCATCAGTACCACCATATTGCTTCTCCTAATACATCTCTTGAATATCCTCCTGCATAAATTATGTCATCCCATAATCTCTCCCATGAAAGAAAGTTCTCCCGACTCACCATACATTTCATGAAAAAATCCCACTCTTTTGTGAATCCCTTCAAGGCCATACACACCAACTCTAGGTCTCTAATGATCTCTCCCATAACACTCAACTCATCCTTCTCGTCTGAGGATTGTGAGGAGATTTCCTTTCAATGTCGTCTTTCTATTCTCATTTTTTTTCTCATACAAGCTCCTTAGTGTGTCCCACATCTCCTTGGTTGTTTGTTTCTAAACCAGGCATGGAATCATTAAGGTGGTTTCTCACTCCATCCAAGAGTATTCTATGAGTCCTAACTTCCTTCACTTCATGCATTTCCAACGCAATGGGATCTGACCTAGGAAATACTATAATGGTACTAACAAATAACCATAGCTTGTTTTATTTCATAACAATTGTCATCGTTTCCTTCCTTTGTAAGTAGTTGGAGATACCCTCCAATTGATCTTCATACCAGATACAAGATGTCATATTCCCCCCTTATTTTTTCCTTTTCCAAGAAAAATACCGAGCAAACTCTACTAACTAGTGCCAAAATCAATACTCAGGTGTGATAGCCAACAAAGATTTTTCCAAACAATTGCACACTATTGTCTACAAAAACACTCAAAGCCCTAGCTCTAATACCATGTTAAAATCTAAACTGAAACTCAACTATATTATCCCAAACATTTATAATTTCTTAGATCTCAATATTCAACAGTGAAACATTAATAAATGAAAATCACATGCATACTTCCCATTGAACTATAAGCTAAAACACGGTAGTTAAGCACACATTTGTGGTGGAAAAAAGAAATGAATAACAAACAATCATAAGCACATTTGACATAGTATATTTGTTCAAGGACCTTGGAAAAACCCTAAAGGGAAAAACAAGTCAAGGGAAAAATAATATTGACTCAAAGAAAATTCTTCTTGGAGATTACAATAGCAGTACATTACATCAATAGATGACTATACTTATCTAGGAAAATGAACGAAGACTACATCATCAACCTGTTGAGGCCTGGAAATTCGCAGGCAACAACAGAAAGGGATTCTCCCCAGTCAACGTTCCCAACTAGCCCGTGACTGTTTGGTATGGGGAATCCGTCCGGTTTGCGGTCCGGCTATCGTAGGTCAAAGTAACAAAACAAAGGTTTTACCAGTTGCGGCCCGATCCACCGTGTATATTTTTGTATTTTTCGACTTAAGTATGATATGCATATGCCTAATTAACTACGCATGGCGATAAGGATGCAAGGAGTATTCACAATGTGATGTGCAGGTTTTTACCTCTCATCTTAGGCTCACAAGCATCTAAATCACATATGCGGAAATAAAACTAACTATCTATCTATCTATCTATCCCCGGGGAGCAAACTTTAACTTATTTGCGAGTAATGTGAATTGTGCATGTATCATAAAGAGAAATTACAGGTAGTTGATGTTTCTTTCTACAACACATGAACGATTAAAGATATTTCAACAACCAGATAGCCAATTGTTTTATAAACAGCATACATTACTCATGGTGGAAATTCCACAAAATAAACCAGAAATCATTTAAACAAGAACATAGGTTTTGGGAGTTAGAACGATCTCACGGTTAATGGACAAAAAGCTGGAAAAAAAAATAGTTCATCTTTCAGCCATCCACAGCATAACATTTGGAAGTGCCACCAATCTTCCTCCAACAGGAAAACAAGACTTCTTTATTGCAAATAGAAATAGTTCTTCTTACAATATAGCTTTTCATGTCCAACTAGGAAAAAGCCTCCTTTTTTCCCTCTTAGTCTATTACATTTATACAAAAAGGTGAGACGGTTGGGCTACCCAAAGTGACCTTTGGGATTCCCAACTCTTCGTTTCCCAACGCTTGACTTTTCTCAAAGGTTTTTTTTTTTACAAAATGTTACATATTACAAAAAATGACCAATCCTTTATGAGGAGGGCCCCACTTGGGCATCTAGAAATTTCTTCCATGTCAAAGCTTCAGAGGCAATGCCCTCAAACGCACAGGGCTCTAAAAACTAAATATTAATCTCAAACTTAGCAGCCTGGTTTTTTATAGCCTCAATCCTGGCCGCACTCAATCGAAGCTGATCCTCCAGAAGCTGCACACTGATAGCTGAATGATCTACTTCACTCCTCAGGATCTGATCATTCAGTGCTTTAATCTGTTGTACTTTAGCCTCCTCCTCCTAGTATCTCTTCTACAACAGCTCTATAAAGGCGTTGTGATCTGGGAAAGCCTCAAGCCTCTGCTTGGCCTCTATCTGGCACCGGTTGTAGGTAATGAGAAGCCTTCTGAAAAACTCGGTGCACGCTGCTTTCATCTTCTTAACTGATTTTTTTAAATCCTCCGCGGTATTTATGGAAAACTCCAACAAGTCATAATCCCGCTTGAGGGCCTGTGTATCCTTCGATGGCAGTTCAGCTGGAGTTTCTTCCTTGTTTTCCAGCCTTGCCATTCTTGCAGTCAGGACTTCAAGGACGTCCTGAGATCGATCTACAAAGTAAGAGGATATCTCCAGGATTTCCTCCAATTTGCTATCTACCTGCAGCACCTTGCACCTTTCTCCTTCTATAGCAGTCTGTAGCTGCAGCATCTTCGTCTTCTGGGCCAAGATGTGCTCTTTGAACAGCTGGAGGTTAACCTACTGCTCCCTTGCTTCCTCCAGAGCAGTTGTCAGAGAAGAAATCTGCTCTTGATGTTTCTCTCTCTGCTCTTGGGAGTGCATCTCACTGGCCTGTAAGATAATCTTCTACTACTCTTCTAGCTCTTCTACTTTTCCCAGCAACTTTTCCTTTTCACTCCTTAGCTCTTGACATTCTTTCTGT
This sequence comes from Pseudotsuga menziesii, assembly GCA_001517045.1. Lineage (NCBI taxonomy): Eukaryota > Viridiplantae > Streptophyta > Pinopsida > Pinales > Pinaceae > Pseudotsuga > Pseudotsuga menziesii. Next base: position 30,528 of record LPNX010509781.1, read on the forward strand.
ACTTTCTCCAGAGCCTCCTGTGTAGTTTCCATAACTTGTCTTTCTACTTGGAGGGCCTGCAATTCAACCCTGGAAGCCTTTATCTCCCTCTGCATGTCTTCATACTTCCGCTTCAGCCTATTTCCTTCCTCTCTCTCTTTCCTCAAGGTGTCTTTCAATTGAGCAGAGGATTTCTTAGATAGCTCTAAGTCTGTCATGATCCTACCCACATTATCCTCCGAAGCTTGAATCAGTGATGCTCCAGCTCTAATGGTGAATCTTGGATCTTGGTCTGTTCCCAACATAACAGGCGTCTCCATTATCATTTTACCAGGCAGACCTTCTGTTTCAATTTTCCTTTTTGTTTTCTTCATTATTCTCTTTGTTTCCCTATCATAATAAACAGTGTTGAAATCATGGATTTCTTCACCCACCTTCTGTACAAAAGGGACCAGCTTGAGAGTGGGGACCATGGGTGTGCTGGTAGCAGGTGCTTGTGGGTCCTGAACCTTGGGGTTCTCCACGTTCTGGGTCTACCCTACAGCTGTTATAGAAGTTGACTTCTCTATCTGTGTCAACTTTAGCCTTTCATCTTCTTGCTTTTGAAGCTCCTCATCCAGCTTCCTTTTCTTTTCTTCTTCTTCTTTCTTAGCTGCTTCTTCTGCTTTCTCAGCTGCTTCCTGAGCAGCCTTTCTTTTCTCTTCTTCTTCTGTGTGCAGCCACCTTGCAGCTTCTTGCGCCAACCTCTAGGCTTCCTCATTTCTCTTTATGGCCTCTTCATCAGCCTTGGCTTGTTCATCTCCCTTCCCACCTTTTGTGGTAATCTTCTTCTTAAACCTTCTTCACAAGGCTGTCATGTTTACTGCATTTCGGAAGATGGACTCCTCTCGATCCCAATGGTGGGTATACTCAAAATGCACGTTGTGCTCTTTACAGTGTTCAGCCACTTTGCCGTGAGTATCATTTCTACGGAAGGGCATTTCGCCAAAATGAAATCTTTCCAGTTCTTCTACAAATTCATCGGCTTTCTTTACTTTGGTGAACTTGTAGCTTCCTAACTTGAAGGGCAAAGGGGGATAGGCGGTCTTCTTGTGCTCAAACAGAAAGCTGCCTATTCCATCCAGGAACACTTATATGACTGCCTCCTTGTGAATAATGTAATCAGTTGCGTATTTGGGCAGCAGGGAAGGTGCTCTCGAACCTCCAAACATCCTAAAGTACAAGCCATTTTCAGTCAAATAGTAGTCTGCATACTCCTCTATTACTTGCAGTGCCTCTTCTGACATACAATCACACTCCTTTAGGAAAATGAGTGTGTGTAAGGGCATGATAAAGTGTTCACATCCTTCTCGATAATGGCTGTGATATTTGTGTGCCCACAGCGGTTTATAGGCAGCATAGACAGGCATTCTTTCCCTATCCCAGATGCACCTGAGTCCGGGGAAAGGCTGATTACACAATATGCAATCGATGAGTATGGAACTCATATAGAACTCAGACCTCTTTTGGGCCACTCCTCCCAAAGTTGAGGCCAAGCAAGCTGAAAGACTATTTGATACAAGGCTAGCCCAGTTGAAAATTGTCCCCTGGGTTGCAACATGAAAAATGATGGGTATCCACTCTAACTTGAAGAACTTACCATGTGCTCTGCCAAAAATCCTGTTCAGCATTAAAGCTATGAACCTATAGGGGGGCCTTAAGCTTGTTGTATCGTAATCACCCGTCAGTCTGTGTCTGTAATGCTTTCCCTGCAACAACATTTTTTTAAGAGTCTCTAATAGGTCCATCCTAATGTTGTTCAGCCAGTCATCAGATAAAAATACTTGGGCTTCTGGCAGGTGGTAAGCCAACGCTACATATCTAGGTCTATATGCAGCATATCCCTGTCTTTCAACATTTTCCAAAATCATTGTTGTGGCATCTGCCCGGGGCAGAATCCAACCGATTACTTCAGAGCACGGGAACAACTCCGGTCTGGTGGCAATCTTCATCAGTGAAGATCTTTCTATGTTGGTATATATGGATTCTTCTTCTGAGCCCATGTCAGGGACCTCTCTACGTGTGATCAATCTATATACTACCCCCCACTGGTATTCAGGTTCGATACCAGAAATGCACTTAGTGTCTTCGTATATGTATTCAGTTTTAGTGACAACTTCTACTTCGGGCTCTTCCTCGACAACGGGGGCCTTCTTCTTTTACCTCTTTGACATTGTGGATTCTCCCTGCCATAAAATTGTAAAATTAAGCCCTTTTGGCTGAGTGACAAACTTGTATACATCAATGTGCAGTGTGTCATTTCTTCTGTGTTTAACATGATAGCAATCAGTCAGTGAAGCAAATATGTGTGTATCTAGGCTGAAATGGCCTAACTAACAGAGCTATTGAAACACAATGCGCATTATTCAATGACTTTGTCTATATCTAGCATGATGAAAAACAATATAATCGAGCGGAAAACATCTACATTAACATGACTAAAACTTTCGCTCTCTGCGGGTGCCATTATCAAATCACTGTGCGGGAAAACAGAAACACTATGCGATTTTCTATGGTGTGCCTGATCAAAGAAAAAATTGCCTGTGCAAAACTACGGTCAATCACTATGCGTCGTGATACACCCTCTTCCTCGGATCGGGTTCGAAACTGAGCACGAATTTGGTGGCGCAGGACCGCGTAGGCACACGGCTGAGGTTTAAAGATATGGGTAGAACCCAGTGGGACAAATAGCCCAAACCCCATAGCGAAAGTGGCAGAAACCGGCTCCTACCCACCATCATCACACAGGGCGGTTTGGCGCAGACAGCGTAACGGCAGTCTGCGCCAAACCCCCTCATTCTCTATGCGCAGGGTTGCAAGACAAACGACGGTGGGGGAAAAAATACTCTGAAGGTTAAGCCACCCTCCCACAGCCAAATAAGCTAAAAAAACTCCACCTATAGACGTGCAACTTAACGGGGTGAAGATAAACAGCCCCGACCAAACCTAACCGTAGCAAGCAAAACCACCAAACGCTCAATGGAACAGGAAAAGGTAATAGAAGCCTACCTGGCACTGATGTGTAACCGACGTGTATGGCGGAACGTAGGTAGTCAGGCTTCCACAGTTGCCACCTGGACGCGGGTACCGGCAATAAGGTCCGAATAGGCTTGAGCGATCGACAGCACGATAGCGACAGAGCATGGCAGTTGACAAATAACAATAGAATAATCCAACGTGCCCCCCGACCTCATATATATACATATGGTCAAACTCTCGCGGCGGGAAAAAGTTAAAATCGGACGTCGGAGACATTTGGATCGGAAGACGAAAGTAAACTTCCTTCCGCAACGGCGGACGGCCCAAGCTCTAGGCCATCCGCGGAGATATATATGGCGAAACCTCAGAAAATCATCGGGCCAATAATGAAACGGGAGCCGCAACGGCGGAGCCGTGAAGGGTAAATCGATCCGATATGGGCAAAGTCTAAGTCGAAAGCAAAACGACTACACATCGGAAGGGCTAGTGTTTCTTCATCTGCAATGGCGGAACCGTAAAGCGTACTACCGTCCACAACGTTGGGGGTACAAATGATAAACCGTTCTGCAACACGGGATAGGCGTCAGAAGCGGAACGACTAAGAGATCGGCAAGGAAAAGCACTCGGCAGCCGCAACAGCAGCCCAAGATTTACGGGCTCAACGAAAACGACAAGCCATAATCGGGAGAGAATGCGATTTTCCATCCGCAACAGCAGAAGAAGAAGTCATAACAGTTTCGATGCAAAATCAAAAAGCAGCCGATTAAATCGATCGAATCGGGAGAAAAGTTGAAGTCAAAACCGAACGTCCATCCGCAACGGCGAGAAACGAAATATTTAAGCAATGATCGGGAGAGGAAGTGGTTTTCCGTCCACAACGGCGGAGAAAGAAATGACAAATCCTTCTGACATAAACCAAAAGATCGGCCAGCGTGAAAACCAACGGATCAGAAGACGAAAGTGTATTTCTTTCCATAATGGCGGAAGACCAAAACAAAGGTCCACCCGCAACGGCGGGGCACTGACCAAAATAACTTCCGATTCAAACGTGCTTCAAATGCATTTAAAGGCAGCGATAAAGCTTGATCAAACAGCGGATTACTTCAAGCATCCGAGGAGGAATCAAAAACAATTTGTAACTTAATCCAAGCATTCAGAATTAACTCAAAGACAAAGAACTATTCCAAGCAAAGGAGGGTCCTAACATTTTTTGGAATTTTGGGAAATTGTTGCAGCTGCAACACAACCTTAGACCATAACTCAGTATGAAGAAAAAAATGTGCCCAATATAACTTGTACGACCTAGTGTAGTCAACATAATAGAAACTCTCTATCTTGATTATTGTGCCTAAGAATCACTAGGTATAGTATGGTCTTTCTTAGCATAAATATTCTTAGAAATTAGTTCCTCGATTTGTGTGCCTCTTATTTGTTGTCTGGACATCAAAAAAATCTTCTATGACCTCTCTCCTTCAGTTATGAGTAGCAACAATTAATGTCTCCCCCTTTCTTGAAGAGTGTTCCCACTTTCTTCCTCAGAATGTATGTCCTCTTCAATTGCTATACAAATCAACTGCAAACTGTCTTATTGGGATGCGTGCTCCATCTCCTTGACACAAGTGTTCCCTCTTTCCCTTCCTCAGAAAGTGTTCCCCCCCCCCTTTTTGGAATGCACGCCCCTTCACTAACAGTGTTAAGCTTCACTCTTCCTTAGATCACGCTCTCACTCTTTCTCTCTTGAAATTCTCTCTTTTTTAATAAGTGCCAATGGTCTCCTCAAGCATCTTTATTTTTCATTTTAAGTTAATTGCCTTAAGTTTTTGTCTTCTGCGTTCAAGATCAAATCTTGACTCACAAGATCAATGGTTATTATTTAATCTCAAGTTCCCAAGACTTAAGTCATTGAAGTCATGAAACTATATAAAAATTACTTTTTTCTTGAAAAGTCACTTAACCCCAAAATAAATAAAAAGTACAACTCATCTTTACTTTATAAAGTCATATCGTAAAGTCACTTTATGTCACTCAAGTGAGACATCTTGCTCGGACCTATGTACCAAGGCACATAAGTGCAGAAGTACTACAATATCTAACATTAGTTGGATATATGTCCTCCATAAAATTATCATAAAAAAGATGTTTCTACAATGGATATTAATATTTGCGAATTGCTAGGTATGGGATCATCGTCTTGTGGGTTAGATTTTGTCTCTGCATAAAAATGTATTGATTTGTAATTTTTACTTAAGCATATTTCTAAATAATTTTAAAAACATAAACTTTCAAATCAAATCAAGAAACTACAAAGTTTAATGTTTAGTAAATTCTTGACTCACCAATGGTGTCGATATCAACATTTTCTTCTTCATTCGTGTGGTTGATATCAACATTGTCAAGTTGTTCATTCTTGTCATTGGCAAGTTCATCAACATTTTCCTTATCATTGCCATGTGTCTCCACATTTTTTTCATGTACCATATTCTCTCTTAACTTTCTCATGTTTGCATGGTTCTCATGTGATCATACTTTCGTTTGCAATTCTTTTGATTTTCCATGTTCAAAGAATTATAAACCTAAAATTCAATGGCAAAATAACACAATTAAAAAGCCAAATAACAAAAACGATGAGAGAAATTACAATATGTCATAGTAAAATTGCATAAATATTAAGGAAAATTGCAATAACACATAGCCTCATTATACGTGTTAGATTAAAAAATGCACAAAGGAAAATTGCAAAATTATAGAGCGAAATTGTAATATTATAGAACCAAAATTCTATAAGTGACGGGGCAAGGTATAATATCCTTTGGGGGGGAATTGTAATATCCCAAAACCACATTGCTATGCTAGACCCAAAATTTGATAAGTGATGTTGTAAATAAAAATATATTTGAAACAAGATAATAAGTTTTTGTGTCCTTGTTTTCTAGCGAGCGATCTAAAAATATTAATGTTTATATATAATAAAATATTTTATAAAGATTTGCAGACGAACGATGTTTTTGTTGGTTTTAAAAGCCATCTCATAAGATCCTTGGAGCATGATTTACTAAGACTCTACTCAAAGAGTTTGTTTAAAAGCTTGGTTAAGATTTTTACAAACTCTTGGCCGGGAGTTTATGTTAAACTAGGGGTTACTTTCAACTTTTGGCCGAGATTTTGAATAACCTCTTATTAGTGATATTTTCTTGAATGAGAATTTTGGTAAATGAAAATGTATAATTTTTCAAAGAGTTTTTGGACGAATCTACAATTTTAACAAGGTTATACTCTTCCAAAATGTCAAAATTATATGTTAAGCCTTATATAAATAAATTTATCTTAGAATTTAGTTGTTTATGTTACAACAATTAAGGATTTTGGTTAAAAAAAATAGAAAAAATTACAAGGTTCCTCTTCAAAAGGGTAGTTTTAATTTCCTTGATAATGATCAAATGAAAAAGAAAATTGGTGTACTTGTTAATATGGCATCATTTTTTTATTTTTATTTTAAGGTATTTCGCTAAATTATACAAAATAATATTTAAATCTATATATATGAATAATCATCACTAAAAATAACAAAAAAAAACATGATGATCATGTAGTTTACTCATTATTCTTACCTAAAATTTTAAAATATATACACTAAATAAATAACAAATTTATTTTAATATAATTCTCTAATTTAAAAGTAAAATAAGAGTATGAAGTTAAGACACTTTTTAACCATTCTTGTTATTATTTTAAAGTGAAATTAAGAAATAAAATATAAGTTTAAATAAGATGAAATTGAAAAAATATAAAAATATTATAGTTTTCTTCATTAAAAAAAAATTACCTAACTTCATGTTTTTAAATAAAAAATTTCTTATACATTTTCCAGATATTTTATTTTCATACTCTTGTGAAATAAAATGTTTCCTTGATTTCTTCACACTCTAATGAAGATTCCCTCGTGTAATGTGATGAGAAAATGAAGAAAAACATTATTAAAAATGAGAGGAGAAATAAGAAAACTGAAAAAAAAAAATTATTCGTCCCAAAGCTTGCGGTTATGGGAAAAATATGAGAAAACTTTATTATTTAAAGAGGATGAGGGTCCGCTCGTATATTAACCTGGTGTTAAAGCTCGACTCTGGTCTTTAGGTTTTGGACCGTGGATGCTTCAAATAAGAATAGGCAGCCAAATCATTTAAAAGCCGATTCTGCTCTATAGGTTTTAAGGTTTTAGACGGTGAATGTTTTAATAAGCTGCGTTACTTTAAATAATAAAAATTAGGGAGCCTAATTATTTAAAGCTGTTCTGTCCGTATATTGGGGCGGTGTTAAAGCCCGATTCCGCTCTTTAGGTTTCGGACCTCTAAACATATGAATATATTCCATGGGAATGAGTGGTAAACCCCACTTGGTTCCGTGCGAAGGAACATTGGAACTGGAAGGACTAATTAGCATAATATTTGGTTCCGTGCGAAGGGACGTTGGAACTGGAAGGACTCATTAGCATAATATTTGGTTCCGTGCGATGGGACGTTGGAACTGGAAGGACTAATTAGCACAATATTCTATGTTAGATATTGTATTGGTTCTCCATTTATATCAATTAGTATAGGTATAATTTTAAATCTAAATTTATTAAGTATTGATTGGGAGCAAATATTTTTTTTTTAATTTTTTTTACATTAAAAATAAATATACATCTCAAACTATTTTATACTTCTGGATTATATATATATATATATATATAAATAAATTTAAAGTCAAATCTATATATATATTAAAACCAATGTGTATTTTGTTTTATATGGAAATACCATGTTACTATGTAATAATCCAATTTTTCTTGATGTATAAATTCTTGTCTTAAATATTTTACATCTCACCACAGGAAAATTCTACTTATAAATAAATAAAAAATCATAAACAAATATATTTTTTAGTTCATAATTAATATTTAAGACAAATTCTATTCAGAAATAAATAAATAAGATATAAATTATAGTGCATAAATATTATTTTGACAAAAAAAAATTCTTTATGAAATGTGGCTTAAAACATTTGTTGGTGTCTATCAAGATTAATATTAAAAAAGTTCTTTAAAAAAAAATTAAAATTCTATATTTACGCTTAATTAAGAATGGGTATAATTTCTGGCAACATTCCAAATGACAACTTTTTTTTAATTTACCTGTCAATATGTCATACGAGTTTCAAGATAGTATATCTATAATAAAATAATCCCTACTCTTAAATTGAAATTGAAAAAAACTTCCTCCGGTTTATCTGAAGCCTATCTTTCATCGTTGAAGGGATCGAACAAATATATACGTTTCAAATTAAAATTAAAATTAAAACCCACCTTAAAATTTGATCACTTAATAAGGAATGTGAAGAAATGTCATTCTTCAAATTTCATGAAGAATGTAATGATTATTCAATCTATACCTTGTCCACTTTGATAAGAAATGTCATCTTTCAAATTGATCACTGATTAGGAATGTCATTATTATTCAATATGTACTTTGTCCCGAAAATGGCACTTCATAGTCACCTCCGGATTTGTTCAAAGTGTTTCATTTACGCCCTCTCTCTTTGCTGGTTTATTTAAGTAAGTTGTTGAATGGCTTGACTATTCCAAAATGGAAATCGATAATTATGAGCTTCTGACTTTGTTGCCAGCCTGCTTTTGTTCAGTTGTATTTATAATATTGCTTTTAAAGGATGTCTATAAGGCGTTCAAGAGGAAGGCACCGTGGATGCCGCCTGAAGGTCTCGTTCTCAGCGCCCTTACCATCCAGTTGCTCACTGTGAATGGGTCTTCCCATGTAAGTTATCTGGCTGACAGTGATGTACAAGAAGCGCAAACAGAACAGTTGTTGTATACAAATCAGTTGGTAATTGATTGTTCAAGGCTCATCATCTGCGTCTTCGTTAGCTATTTGATTCCCCAAATGGTCCGTTCTCGCTGGAGTACCGTGTGGTGCGATACTGGAGCACTGGTATTTCCTGCAATGTTCCATATGGGCGTTGAGCTTTTCTTCGTCTGGTATGTAGATGTGGAGGATGCATCTAGCCAATCAGTGTGGTTCATGGTGTCCTCCACTACCCTATTCATAGCTAGTATTTTGTTGCTTTTGCTCCTGAGCTGCACAGTTTTTGCTGGTAAAAGCATCCGTAGGCTCATCTCTCAAAAGGTTCCTCTAGCACTCTCATGTTGTGAATCATCTAATACTGAAGATCACGTCTTGAAATGTTGGATTGTGACTCGTGCTTCCCAAACCGACTACATTATGGCGAGATCAGTTTTCAGCGCATCAGCAGGCCTAGTAGTCTTAGTTTCGGTTGTGATCTTAGTCATTAAATGGACATCCATCAATCTTGAATCAGATTTTAAAATAAAAATCACTGTTGTTATTGAGTTTGCTTTCGTCCTAGTAGGCTCGATGGTAGTCATACTCAGATGGTTTACATCAGTTATGTATTTTCCAAAAAGCGTGAAGGTCTTGTTTTACATGGAGGATTTTTGGACCAGAAGTATTGCTGAACTGAAAGAGGATCTCGATGCACAGTCCACAAGCAATTTGTATATGAAGAAAAGAATTCATGGAAGACAGCTCGTACAAAAAGTTGTTGTCACTTTTGTCGCAACAATTCGGCTACATTACTGCTTGGTTGTGCGGATTTGGTTTCAGAAACTTATGGTCTACTTCAGCAAAGTCTGTTGGTTATTCTCTGAGTCTGTAATGGGGATGATCAGGCCTTGCATAATGAGCCGTGAAAATATTGATTTGTTGTCTAGAACAGACATTTCAGGAGCAAGAGATAGCCATAAATTTTCCAAGTACAAAGAAAGTTTGGACGTCATAAGAATGCGAGGAGAAGTGGCATACAGCCTGTGGCTAGCCAATGAATCGGCCTTTAAGCAGACAGAGAACCATATGAAACAAGGTATTGAAGAGGGAGCGAGTACTACTCATGCAAAATTGATCAAACTGATCAGAACACACAAAACAGGGCCTGTTGAAGATCAAACAACATCTGAGCTGCCGGTGCTGGAAGAAGAAGAAAAACAATTCAAATACCTTGGCAAAAATTCTTGGAAGATGAGAGCAAACTCATTGATATATTGTATGATCAACTTAGATGACGGAACTCTTTTATACAAAGATGTTATCAATGATGCTATAGAAGCTTGCCATCAAGCATGGGATTTCATGGACTTTATTGACCGTTCAGATCAGGAAGCCAAATTAGTGAGTTTGGCAGCGGATAAAGCATTCTATACTCTCAAAAACATCTGGAACAAAAAGTCAGTATTGAAGTTACTGGAACTGAAGATCAAAATCAAAAAGCTGTTTCCGGAGGATGCAGGAGCAGGCGAAAGCCAGAATTCTTCATGTGTGGAGAGTCAACACGACTCGCAGGATTGGATGAGAGAGGCCTTGAAAATTAACGTTAACAAAACATGGAAAGCCATAGAACCTGAATCAGTTAATGCAATCCATAATTTACAATGCCTATTGGCAAATGTCATTTTTCATTGCATTGATAACAAGCTAGAAGGCACACTCAAAGAAAACTGCAGTAAATGGGCAATAGAGGGGAAAGAAGCAGAGATATACCACGCAGCTTTTATAACAGGGAAACTCATGGGAGTGCGTAAACAGGTATGTATAGATTAATTTGAGCATGCATGTCTTCATACTAAGTTTATGGATTTGCATTGTTTTAAAAAAATTAGAAGTGACTTGCTCAATCAAAAAAATTCAGTCACTTCTAAATTTCTAGAATACAAACCCATGAACTTACACACCAGCAGCAAATTAATTTATGATCTAAAATAAATATCATTAAAACTTGCACAACAGCACCAGCACCAGATTAATTTATGGTCTAGAATAAATATCTTTGTTACAGCATGGATGCTAGAAATATAGAAACTAAATACTTTGATTTTGTATGTTATGTAGATTGACAAAGGCAACGACGAAGGCAACGTTCCAGTATAATGTTACCATCAACGTAATACGTTATACGGGCGACTACGACTATAGTCCGTTTCTATTCCATGTATTTGGCATGGCATGTTGTGTGATACAGTTAGGATATATTAGATTTATTTTGGGTCCGGAGATTTTTCGTTGAAAAAAAAAATGTTTCATGCTGCATTTTCATTTTCTTGTTGTATATTTAAAAGGCACTTGCAAAATTCGTAATGTATTTGGTTAATGGTATAAACAGCATCTTTAAAAAGGCATTTTCAAAATTGGCAATGTATTTGATTAATGTTATAGATCTCTATGTCTAGTAAGCTAGATATGTTTATGTTTTTTATTATTATATTTATGTGTATATTTTTATTTAAATAATTTTTAATTTTAATTAAAAATATAAATGCTATATTTTATATATCTCATTTATACACATTACCATAATAATATTATAATAATAATTAAGAGCAAAACAATATTAATTAACATTAACTAGCAAAACAATATCAATTAACATTAACATTAATAATATAACACTAGTAAAATTAGTTATTAATAATGTAATACACCAAATAATTGTAATTTATTATTACTTGGAACATATTTTTTTCCTAATATTTTGACAAGAAAGTCAAAATGAATGTAATGGATTGTTTTTAGGATCACAACCAAAGTAGTTGTCTCTTCACTTGAAGTTTCAGGTTTATGGCTGGAAAATTCGATCTTTTTTCCCTTGAGTTTGTAAGGTGTAGTTTTAGGCATTTCTTGTTTAGATTCTTTTTTTTTTCTTTTCCATCGTTATGGATCTTAGCTAAGAAAATAACATTTAGTTCTTCCTCAGCCTTTAGAATTCGCTAGTTGTCTTCTTTAACTTTTCTCAGTTCACACCTTACCTCTTTGGCAGTTCTTTTTAGTTCAGATTTATTATCTTGACTGTTATTTAAGTCTACCCAAATTTTCTCATCTCTTAAGTTACCCTCTAGGTTATTTAAAGGATTTTCTGGGCGATGTTCCTCTTTTGCAGACATCTCTGCATCTGCCATGTTTCCTGCAAAAATATAGCTATTCTTCTCTTTGTTGTTTGTAAGAGAATTTAACCAAAATAAAGTAGAAGTTAGCTTTTTGTTTTCTGTAGCAATTCTAGTGTTGAGCCGATTTAGGCCTAGTGTTGTAACCGTGCTATAATACCATTATGTAACATGCCTAAAAATTGTAAGCAAAAAAAAATTGCATGCATTACTTTTACATTTACTTAGCAAAATTCTATATTTTACTTCTATTGTTATTAATATCTTTGTCCTGTTGATTACGACAGGATTTGTTGATGGTTGCGATGGCTAGTTCCTTTCGAACCTTCATCCATGTTCATGCATGTGATGTACTTTGTTTATACTTGTTTATTTGATTATTTATCTTTATAATAGGTTGCACTAGCCTACAACATGGGAGACGGTCCATGTCTTGAACCAGCTCATCAATTACATTATTTTATAAGGCCTTGGACTTACCATAGTTTATACTATGGGTGTAAGGATCTACCCCTAAGTGTGAGAAGCTTAGGGTTTGTAAGTGTATGGTTTTCCATACAGTGACCTCATGATATTAATAAAAGTGAGGGTTTACATACTACCTTGTTGGCATGACCCTACATGTTTTGGTTTTAACTTCATTTCTTTACAGTCTTTGATGTGCACGAGTAAATGCTATCTCATATGATTTTAACAATGATTTATATCTTATAATGCAAAACCACCACTATGCATGCAATATAGTTTTCATGTTTTTACTCCTAGTTTTATGTTATGATTAAAACCATTTCCAATACCTTGGCCTAACCTAGCGCTAACGTATAATCATTTATTCAAATGTCTTATATTAAGCACATTTTATGTTTATGATGGAAAGGAGGGTGTGAACCTAGGCATAACTCATGATGGCATTGAGTGCCATAGTTCTATCTCCACGAAGGTTCTAGCATAGTTTACAATATACATGGTCCACGGTGTGGTATTTGATGCTAATGATGGTTTGACATGTTGTAAGGTTTGTTTAACATATAAAATATGTTATGCTCTGATGATCCAAGGAATAGGTTATGTGATTGGAAATTAAACGATATCCATAGTTGGATTTGCAATGATTTGATTTGGTAATGATTCGGCCATGCATTAATTGGTACTTTTGGTTGACAATTAAAACATGTCCTAACTGCGAGTTGGCAGTGCAGCTAGGCCCACGAGGCAACATGTAGAGTAAATATCTGCCCTACACCTGGATGAGAGATCGTTAAAGTTTTGATAGGGTTTTGAAAAGGGTATTTACTCTGTATGAGCTTCACATATGAGTTGTTGCTTGTTGGAGGCCGGTTGAGGGTCAAGATCTGCTCTCTGTTTGTTCCTACTTGGGTTTTACAGTGTTAATGGAGTTTTGTTCTAGTTCTTAAGGTAACAAAATGTTGCTCAGTCTTCCTTGCCGGTTCGCCAACCACACCAGAGCTCCAACGTGCCTATTGATGCTTCCAAAACCACAAACAATATGTTGCCAAGGTAAGCATAAACTTGATGGTTTTACTCTGCAAATAGTTGGGTGTAAAAATTATAGTTTCATTATGCAATTTACTGATATGTTTCTTGGTGTATGTAGACTGTGGAGGGATAAGGGTGCTCAGAGGAGTTGACCCCTGACCCTTGTTTCCAAAATGTTGAGGTAAGGTTTTGAAACTTTTTGAGTTTAAAAATTGGTTTAAAAAAATTAAAAAATGGTTTTAAATTGACTGCATATGGATATTCGCAAGTTTCGACACTTGAGAGGGAGGCAACAGGGTCACCTCCTCCCAGGATTGCATTTACAAATGCCCAGGTACGTTTACACTTCGACCCTAGCTCACACTTCAGTTTTGCTTTTAAATCTTTTCGATGGTTGTGACCCATGCTGACCCAACCAAATTGTGGTTGCAGGTCACGCTGGGAAGAGGTCATGAAGGCTCTTTTGGTAGCCACAATGATTAAGATAAGTGGTTTTGTGGGTTTAGATTCGTAAATGGTTGTTATAAAACCCTTCTCAGATTGTGCTGACTTTATAGCCATTAACTTAGCATTGTAATGTAATGAAATACTCTAGCTTAATTTAAACCCTCGTAGGGTTTGGGGTTCCCTTGACAGGTCTTATTCCTATACTGTTTTATAAAATTGGTGTTTATATTTTTATAGTGGAAGCCATGAACGATATATCCACTATGTAATATATATTTAAATATATTTTTGATGGTTCAAACGAAATGAATGTTGGCTTTGGCTGAGTAATAGCCCAATGATGTTTCATTGATTGTGTGCATATATTTTTATTGATTATGTTCAACCCTTCGGCTGCCATCGTGGATTGTCTTACGACCGTGGAAAGTGCATTATACTTGGTTTTTTATAATCTTTGTATATATAATACATGTTTTTATATTTGGTACTTTGTTGTGATGGTAGCTATTGAATAGGCTTACGACCATCTTAAACACTTTCTTTAAGCTTGTTAGATTGTTATCCCCATATGATCTATGGTTGCGTAAAACATAAATAATTTGTTAGCAAAGTGGCGGAAACTATTGGATATGGGCTTACCGCCATAATAAACTATGTTGCAATCTGTAATATAAATGATAGTTATGCTTGATTCTAGTTATATTTTGTTTGGTGTGATTTATGTGTTTAAGTAAATACCTTTAAGGGACTCGATCTTACGACCTCTTTAGTGTATAGTAAATGTATGTATACTTGATCGTGGTTCTGTCTCTGAATAAATTTGGGTTGTCACGTTGTGGACTTACGACCCTATAATTTTGGTGTTTGTCGCGTTAAAAGGATACGACCCTTAGGGTCGTGATATCTTAACTAGAGTTGAGATCTTTAAGTTTTAAATACTCGACTGTTACAGTTAGTGATGTTAGTGTTGTAACTAAGCTTTCAAGGCCATGAATGTAATGATGTAACCTGTATATCAGTCAGTTAAGGATTTTTTTTTTCTCTATTATCCTGCATATGCTCCATGGATGTTAATATACTAGGATTCTTGAATTGTATGTTTGTTTTTGCCTAAACTTAGAATGACTCTTCCATAGTTGTAATATGATTTAGTTATCATAAGTCTGTTAAGTATATACCCTAAGAGACTCAATTTTTTATCTCTGAAATCTTGTTAAGTAGATTATATAATTTGTAATGTTCCTTTTTAAAAATTCCCAATAAAGGCATAATTTTTGAAAAATTGTCTTGACTAGTTTTGACCAAGGGGGATTCAAATGGCTTAAAAGGGTCTCGAATTTGGTAGGGACTGATGTGGAAAGTATTAGGACTATTAAATTGACTCTATGATATTTTTATAATAGGTCATAGACATCTAAAACTCAAATTTGGCATCATGGAAAAAGGGCAAAATTACTAGCAATTTATGATGCAATTACCCTTAGGGTAATGGAAGAAATGGCTCTCCAACTCCTATTCAACCCTCCCAACTTTAAGAACAGAGTATGGGGACTGTAAATATACTTCATTTACTATCATTTGGTGTGGTTAATAGTTCTGCAACTGAGTTTTAAATATTCACATACGAATGCACAATTTTAGTGATATTTGCTTGAGGGAAATTACACTTAAAAGCTCAACTTCAGCTCATAAATGGTGCATATAATGGTTCAGAACAAAGAAATATGAATATATATCATTGAAATCATTTCAATAACTCACTAAAATTATATAACATTGATCCAAGTCACAATATACATCAGATACACAATCTCCAATATTGAAAGGGAAAATCATCACATGGAAACTAGTCACAATAAAGCTTGGAAATGTGGAGATTTGCACATGTATTTCTTCTTATTTCGACTTATAGAGAATATGGAGATGATATTATAGAGACACACATCATAAATAAAATCTTTGGCATCAACCATGTTTAGCAAGGTGCGAGAATCACTCCAACAAGTGTGCCATCAAATGAGAGTGTGGGGAAATGGTAATTGTTTGCTCATTAAAAGTCATTTTGACATACAACTCTTGGGTATTTCGACTTGAAACTTTATGAGAATGAAGAATAGAGAATATTTAACTGATTACAATCATAAATAGATCAGGTATATCTCACCTAAAGAGTACAAGATTTCAACCAAGGCACAATCCCTCCATGCAAAGAAAACTGGAAATGGTTGAGATTAGGTGCTGCAATAGAAGAACCCATGAGATTTCCTGTAGCTTACACCTGCAACTACAAATCCATTAAATCTCCACAAAATACCTGAGTGGCCTCTCCAAAGACAAACTTGGATGAGAATCTTTCACCCTCAAAATTGGCTAAGGAAAGAAAACTAGTCATCCACTAGCTCTCACAATTCACAAATGACAATTTCTCAAATGATAAAAATCCATTCTCTTGGTTGATTCCTGTATTTTATAAACATCCTTAGACTTCTAAGGTTACCAATCCATCCAAAAACTCAAGCCAATTCAAATTTGGGTGTGGGCTCAAGATTTGCCATGTGTCCTCCCTTTCCTAGCCTTCCATCCTCCCCCAATTTGAGTAGGAACCCATTGAGCTTCCCCAACTCACATGAGATCCCTCTTGGATGCTCTAGTTTGACCTGACATGTTAGATGTCAGCATTCAGATCTGATTTGTGTCATAGGTGTCATAGCATCTTCATCATTGTTGTCATAGAGCTAGGGAATCTAGTCCAAGTGTCTCACTAGCTCCAAAATGACTCTTCCTCCACCATGTAAGTTGAATTTCCTTCCAAATTCGACCTTTGATGTATATGGACAAATGTATTATCCTTATAAATCATCCAAGAACATTTAATCTTCCCATGGATTTGAAATTTCAAGAGGAGGATGCCATGTGGCACATAAATTCTAGCTTGTGTGGGCCCCATAGTCTCCATCTGTCTGCATGCTCCATTGCCACTTCAATTTTCTCTTATATTTATTTATTTATCTCCTTTATTAAATATTTATGCTATTCTAATGTTCAGACATCATTCATTGTCCCCCTTATTTCAAATCCCAAAGCTTCCACCCCCAACCTAAGAAACTAGTAATTTTCCTCCTTGGCAATTATTTGACCCTTAGTATCAATTTGACAAACTCTAATGAATATGGAAAATCTGATTAGGCCATTTTGACCCAACGAAAAAATTTGGGACATGAAAAATCCTCCCTTCCCAATATTGCATTTCCTCAAGCAATTTCAAACATGGGTACTGAAGAACCTGCTTTCTGTATGATTCTTTGAAGTTTCCACTGAGTTTCCCAACTTTGAGACTTTGAGATTCCATGAAGATTTGAGAGAGGAAACACCATGCTTGTTGCTGCACTACTCTGATTAAAATCACTTTATTAAGTGGGGAATCCATCTCCCATACTTCTTGTTTCCCAAAAAATTTGAAATCAATGGGACTAAAAAATATCCCAGGGTGCCATTGCTTGTATTGCACTCCAACAATTAAGAGTGCTCTCCAACCCACACCATTAGGAAAGAGAATTCTGGGATCCCGTTTTATTGTATTCATTCTTATAAACATCATAAGTACATAATATATATCATCAAAGTACATAACAACATAATAAAAATGTACATCAAGGAGGTGCCTCATCAGAAAACCATGAAAGTGCTTATACCTCTAAGTATGTAGACCACCATTTTCCAAGTGCATACAGGCTTCAAGTGACCAATCAAATATGCTCCAATGACATAGTTTAGGATCCCATGTCCGATAATGATGCTCCAAAGATATATAATGTGCATCAATATAATCAGCCATATGTTCTTTCATCCAAGGAGTGACTGAAGATCCTCCACCAAAATCTGAACCAAATAATGAGCACAAAAAACAAGGAGACTTCAAATGACTCAAAGAAGTCTCACCCATACATCCATGAATGAGAGAATCATAAAGATATAACAAAGTATGTGGCTAGAAACAAAATTTTTCTCTAATCATAAATCTATTCACCCCAGTTTTGGGTGAAGTTCCTCCAACATCAAATGAACCAAGTGTTGAGCAAGAAAAACCATGGGTCTTCAAGTGACTCAAATGCATATCATAGGTACATCCATGTAGATGTGCATCATCATAAAGTAACAAATGATTCTATTGCAAATGTGAATAAGAATGTGCTCCAACCATGTCATCATAAAAATTAAATCTAGGAGTTTCATAATCCTCATGTGGCACCATCAAAAAGAACCGTTTCACCCATACTTCATTGAGACGAATGCTGCAAAACATAGAATTGTAGGATGTAGGAGAATGAAATAACTCACCCAAATGATAAAAAAGTGTAGAAGTTTCATCATGGGAAGGATCCATATGGGTAGTATCATGCAGTTCCTTCAAAAGTGTGAAACCTTTTTCATAGATTGGTTCCAATGTAGAGGAATCCCACTCTTCTTTAAAAATTGTATAACCTTCATCAAGACACAATTCAAGTTACTATTCCACCACATCAAGTGTTTCGATCTATTCAAGTTCATCTTCAAACACATCAAGCACCTTCAAATTTCCACGTTTCTAATGATCCACCATGTCATGAGAATCCTCCAAACAATCTACCATTTGACACTCTGAAACATAGGAGGAAAAACAAGTATCTTGCAACTTTTTAAGAAGTTGCTCATTTTGAATTGTGAGCTTATGATTATCCTCATTATTCTTCAAGTATGCATCATGTAACAATTCATTAAGATCAAACAAATGGTTCCTATAAAAAATCAAAGACATGAAATTACCTTTGATGTGGCACATTGCTCTTTGAATCTTCTCCATGTCTTCAAGGAAGGATGTTTCCTCCAATGAAGTAGATCTCCAACAAGAATTTGAATCTAATGCTTGAGTGTCATGGATTATGCTAAGGGACTCTTGGATCTTATTTTAATTCATCTTTAATGACCCTTCAAGAAAATGAGGTTCTTGCAAATGAACCTCCCCATATTCTTCCTTCTTGCTTGGACCAACTTCATGAAGCTCAAGTGGTGATGGGGAAGTTGATATTGTTTGTTCTTCAACTGCTACAAGGTCTTCATTTTCATGTTTAATGGAAGTTTGGATTCAAGCAACACTTTCAAGTATGATCTCTATGTCACCAACATAAAGTTGTGAGCACCCATCAGTAGGTACTCTTTCATAGTTCAATGATCCATCAATAGATTCTCTTTGATTTGCACAACCCCCATCGGTAAGGATTGTGTGTTGGTGTTCACTTTCTTCTTTATGTTCTTCTCTGCAATCACCTTGAGGTAACTGATGCTCCACTTCATGGTTCTTTGTTTCTTCCTTTAATGGTGTATCCAGGCTCCTTTCACAAATAGATATTTTTTTCTTATTTCATGCTCCTCCAGACTTGTGGATTGCTGATTTTCCCTTAATGAATTCACATTTTCCTTATTGTTCCTAAATCAATTATTGACAAGATATTTTGGGAAAGAATATCACTCATGAATATCCCCTCTCAAATTTCAATACTCCTGGATACATCCTCCAATATCTATGGTTGTAATTTCTGTAAATGTTGGTCGGGGAGGAAGGAAAGTGGGAATTTTGGTTCTATTGTGAATCCAAGACATGTATGCAACTTTTTATACAATGAACAGGCACCAAGACCATGCTATGATACCACTGTAATGTCCCTTTTTAAAAATTCCCAATAAAGGCAGACTTTTGGAAAAATTGTCTTGACTAGTTTTGAACAAGGGGGATTCGAATGGCTCAAGAGGGTCTCGAATTTGGTAGCGAATGACGTGGGAAGTATTAGGAATATTAAAGTGAATCTATGATATTTTTATGGTAGGTCATAAACATCTAAAACTTGAATTGGGCATGATGGAAAAAAGGGGAAAATTACTAGCAATGTATGGTGCAATTCCCCCTAGGGTAATGGAAGAAATGGCTCTCCAAATCCTATTCAACCCTCCCAAATTTAACAACAAAGTATGGGGACTGTAAATATACTTAATTTAATATAATTTTGTGTTGTTAATAGTTATGCAACTGAGATTTAAATATTCATATACAAATGCACAATTTAAGTGATATTTACTTAAGGGAAATGACACTTAAAAGCTCAACTTCGACTCATAAATGGTGCATATAATGGTTCAGAATAGAGAAATATGAATATATATCATTGAAATCATTTCAATAGATCACTAAGAGCACATAACATTGATCAAATTTACAATATACATCAAATACACAAGCTCCATTGAAAGGGAAAATCATCACACGGAAACTAGTCACAATAAAGCTTGGAAATGTGGACATTTGCACATGTATTTCTTCTGATTTCGACTTACAGAGAATATGGAGATTTCTTATGATTTCGAATTATAGAGAATATGGAGATGATATTACAGAGACATACATCATAAACAAAATCCTTGGCATCAACCATCCTTAACAAGGCACAATAATCACTCCAACAAGTGCGCCATCAATTGAGAGTCTGGGGAAATGGTCATTGTTTGCTCATTAAAAGTCATTTTGACATAAAAATCTTGGGTATTTAGACTTGAAACTTTTTGATAATGAATAACATAGCATATTTAACTGATTACAATCATAAATAGATCAGGAAGAGCTCTCCCAAATAGTACGAGAGCTCACCCAAGGTGCAATCCCTCCATGAGCATGAATATGCAAAGAAAACTGGAAATGGTTGAAATGAAGTGCTGCAATAGAAGAACCCACGAGTTGTCCTGTATATTACACCTGCAATTACAACTCCATTAAATATCCATGAAAGACCCGAGTGGCCTCTCCAAACACCAACTTGGATGGGAATCTTTCACCCTCGAAATTGGCTAAGGCAAGAAAACTAGTCATCCACTAGCTCTCACAATTCACAAATGACAATTTCTCAAATGATCAAAAGTCATTCTCTTGGTTGATTCCTATATTTTATAAGCGTCCTTATACTTATAAGGTTACCAATCCATCCACAAACTCAATCCAATTTGAATATGGATGTGGGCTCAAGATTTTCCATGTGTCTTCCCTTTCCTAGCCTTCCATCTTCCCCCAATTTGAGTAGGAACCCATTGAGCTTCCCCAACTCACATGAGCTCCCTCTTGGATGGTCTATTTCGACCTGACATGTCAGCCTTCAAATCTGATTTGTGTCATAGGTGTCATAGCATCTTCATCATTGTTGTCATAGAGCTAGGGAATCTAGTCCAAGTGTCTCACTAGCTCCAAAATGACTCTTACTTTCCCATGTAAGTTACATTTCCTTCCAAATTCAACCTATGATGTATATTTCCAAGTGTATTAGCCTTATAACTCATCCAAGAACATTTAGGTTTCCCATGTATTCGAAATTGCGAGAGGAGGATGCCATGTGGCACATAAATTCTAGCTTGTGTGGGCCTCATAGTCTCCATGTATCTCCATGCTCCATTGCCACTTCAATTTTCTCTTGTATTTATTTATTTATCTCCTTTATTAAATATCTATGCCATTCTAATGTTCAAACATCATTCATTGTTCCCCTTATTCCAAATCCCAAAGCTTCCACCCCCAACCAAGGAAACTAGTAATTTTCCTCGACAATTATTTGACCCTTATCATCAATTTGAAAAACTCTAA
Source organism: Pseudotsuga menziesii (assembly GCA_001517045.1). Classification (NCBI taxonomy): domain Eukaryota; kingdom Viridiplantae; phylum Streptophyta; class Pinopsida; order Pinales; family Pinaceae; genus Pseudotsuga; species Pseudotsuga menziesii. Next base: position 52,127 of record LPNX010509781.1, read on the forward strand.
TGAATATGGAAAATGTGATTAGGCCATTATGACCCAATGCAAAATTTGGGACATGAAATAATTTGAATATGGTTTTTGTTTTTAATTGAGCCCATGTATGGCTACCTGAGATAGGCTCCTTGCTTTCTCTTGATTAGATGTGTAGATGTGTAGGTATTATTCAATTCGAAATACTTTGACTTGAAAACTATGAGTTTGTAATAATATAAATATCACTTTAAGTGGATTCCACTAAACACTATAGATCTATATTATAAAAATATATTATAATGTAAAACTGTTATTTCGTGCTGGAAATCAGATGAATATTATTTTTAAGTGGATTCCATTTGTATGCAATGAGTAATGCAGATTATACTATAACATGAGTTATATTCTAAAATACTTCTATCTGTACAGGATTTGAATAGTATTCTATTCGCTTACACTTATAAGTTTTATGAAACCATACAATGGTGTAAATCTGATAGAAATTAATGGATTCCTAGTAAGATTAGAGATCCATACTTTATTCAGATTCATAAATACAGACTAAGAAATATTTAGGAAAAATTGATACAAACAGACAATATACAGTTAAATGTAGGAATATACCATACAGATTTACAAATAGATGTTTTCAATCCATTAGGTGTAGGATTCAAGTATAACATCAGTAAGCTAACTGAAACCAACTATAATTTACATTAATATACTTCAGATATAGGATTTAAACATATTCTACAACATTTAAAAACATAAAGTATGAACTTGGCACCAATGCTGGGAAAAAAAGTGGAGAAGTTGTTCCTCCCAACCAACTCCCAGAGCAACCAAGTTACTCGCTCTAGGACCCCCCGAGCTTGTTCATTGAACCACAAGAGAAAAATCCTTCAATGTTCCATCTCTTGCATTCACATATTTTAATCCTCGTCCATTACTAGCCTCCTGCTTCTCATGGACATACTAATATATAATATGTTTCCTAGGACTTGGTCATTATGAGCCTCTTGCTCTTTAGCGCTCAACTAGGAGTTGTGACTTGATTTTTGGGGATGACGCCTCCTGCAACCTGAGTTCTCACTCAGTGGCTTATGCCACTTGCCCTTTGCTCTTGTGGGTCAACATAGATCCAAACTCGGATCTAAAGACCAACATAGACCCAAACTCGAATCTATCAAGCACTGAGAAGGATCCAATTTCTTGAGGTGTAAATTATTGGTAATGAGAAAATGTGATGAGAAGTTATAAATGGAAAGCCATGAGTTCAAATTTCTCATATTAACAATATTAACAAAGAATATTACAATAACATTAATGTTAATGTTAAAATGATTATAGTATTAACATTTTTAATATTAATATTAAAAATAATATTCACATTATTACTAGGTAGTAATCCACTACCATTTCCCGCCTTAAATAATTCTCGTTTATCATCGACATATGTCAAAGTTATATTATTAATAACTTTGACATATGGTGTAATCCACTACCATTTCCCACTCTTAGAATCCATATGGTGTAAACAATATTGTCTTAGAGATTATTTTTAGTTTGATTACAAAAAGATGCTTATCTAAAATGTAGATGCATGGGAAATCCCTGGCGTGGAGGGATTGGAGATGAAGTGGGAGGCCTACTTACCTCTATGAGATGAATGATATTATGGGTTTATTCAATGCTGATCTAACCTTCAAATCAAATTAAATAAAATATTAGGGAGCTTGGAGTTGTAACGGTGTGATGATTGAGGCTGTTAGACCATTTGAAGGACTTATGCTACCTCCAAACATAAATTTTTGGAATGGTTGTTGCTTCATTAAATATTGGTTTTCAAGAGGAAGTTGCATAAAGACATCGCAAAAGTTTTGACAAAATACTTTTTGTTAGACAATCTTATTGTGGACATTCCTATGAAGCTTCATACTAATCTAAATGTCTATATCCATTTTGTGGCAAGGTGATTTTTTTCTTCAAAAAACACTTTATTTCTTATATATATATATTTTCTTTAGAAAACACTTTATTTCTTATATATATATATATATAGAAAACACTTTATTTCTTATATATATATCTATCCTCTAGATCAAATTCCAATTTCTTTGTCATAGTTTCCTCCTTATGTCTATCTCTATGTGTTGTCCTATTGTAAGTGTCTCATAATTCTTCGAGTTGTGTTGTCTCTATCACAATTATTGTGATATTTGGACAACTTCTTACAATACGAAAATCATTTTCTCAACAAATCTAAGAGACTATTATGAGGGTCAAGGGTGAATTAGCACCCCTTATGGGGATTGATGAGTTATTTACCCACAAACTCTATAAAATTTTGGAACAAAACAACACTAAATTTCCTTTCCTTAGGGGAAGAATCCTACTTGAACAATCAAATCGAGAAAAAATTGAGGGCCTAGCTTCTGTACACTAAATTTATGAATTTATGTATGCAGTGAGACTCCACACTTTCCATACATTTTCTCTTTTTTTACCAATTTTATTAAGATTCGTAGAAATCCAACCATAGATAATTAGCCTGGTGAGAGAGGTCCTCTCCTTTATTATGTTAGAGTTCCCAACTAAATGGCTAACTTTCTTTCTTTAGCAGCGTGATTGATAACTTGGGTCTTTGACAAAGTGGACTCATGGCTTACTAGCACACTTTGAGGGGAACCTAAAATTCTTCTGTCCACTTGCGATGGTCTTCTAGGTTATCTTATCCTTAATCCGTCTCTTTCGCTCCATTATTGGTTGTTATGAGGTAGGGTGTTTGTTGCTGCCCCATGGGATGAGATAAAACCCAGAGAAAGTATTTAGGCTCAAGGGAAAACTATGCAGCTAATAGTGTGATGTTAGCTCCGCAGTAAATACTTAAATTACCTGTGTAATAAAATCTTCGACAACCCTCGCTTCAACAATCCCATACTTTGACAAACTTTACAATATTAAAAAGGTATTTACTTATTTATTTACTACGACATGAAAAACCGTATATATGTTTACTACAACATTATATGTCCTTCAAGTCGATGGTCCGTACGATATAAAAAAAATTATAGAGAAAAATATTAAATAGGATTTTGTTGCAAAGTTACTCCATGGTAAAATGTCGAAGGTTCTTGATTTTTTAATAAAAGGTAAATGTTAAAAACATGCACATGAGTGAAACGAGAGAGGTGTGCAACAAAAGGAAATCTTGCACATAAGCATGCATGTTAGAGAGAGAGAGCTTCAAGATCATGTGGATTTACACTCACACAATTTTCAAATTCACACAGAGCTTATTAACTTTTCTAGCTTGATTTCCCCACACTTCTGGACTCTCCTCTCTCATTCTTACCCTATTATTTTCTCTATATTTTTCATTAATAATCCATCTACATATACATAGAATTAATATTGGCTTCTCTTGAAATTTACCAAGTAACATTAAAGACTGTAAATTAATTCCTTACTGAAAATATACTTGACAACTTGACTTGTAAACTAATGCATGGATGAATAAATATGCACAGGAGTGAACCATAATTATGAGTAGACAAGGATCATTAAACAAAATTTTATCAAAAATTTCATAGCTGGAACTTGCTTTGTGCATAATAAGTTTCATTGTGGATAATTTGTCACTCTTAAACAACTTTGTAGATACTATAATGTGTCCCTTTCCAATGGTTTTGTAAAAATGTCTGGTAGTTGTTCTTCAGACTTACAAAGCTCTAAACAAATTTCTTTGTTATTGATCAATTCTCTAATAAAATGATATACGATATCATTATGATTGATTCTCTTATGGAACACATGATTCTTTGACAGTGCAATGGCTAAACTATTGTTGTAGTATATTGGTGTAGGTTCCTTTTGAATTTGTAGAAAATATTTTAACATCCGGTGCATCCAAACAACTTGACATTTAACACTCATAGCTGCGACATACTATGGTTTTGCTGAAGAAAGAGTCACAATGGGTTGTTTCTTTAAATACCATGACACAACACCCATACCAAAATGAAATTTATACTCAGATGTGATTTTTATGTCATCTATATTGTCTTCACTGTTGCTGTAAGTATATCCAACAAGACTACATTTTTCTAAGGTAAAATACTTATTACCAAAAGATTTTGTGCCATTCACATACCTCAAAATTATTTTACTTGCCTACCAATGAGAGTCTTTTATAGACTCCACAAACCTTGAAATCAAACTTACTCCATACATAATGCATGGCCTTGTCTTAGTAAGATACATAAGGATTCCAACTAGCCTATTGAATAGTGTAGGATAAACATTTGATCCATCATCATCCTTGCTCAATTTCAAACCTGTTATTACTAGTGTTGATGGAGACTTGCAATTAACCATATTAAATATTTTTATTAGTTCATTTGCATACTTAGATTGTGAGATGAATATATGGCATATTTGGTTTGGACTTCATTTCCGAGAAAATATCTCCTAAGCCCCAAATCAGACATTTCAAACTCATTCTCCATGTCTGATTTAAAATCATCTATGCCAAAATAACCAGTAAATCATCTATAACATACAAGGAAACATTAACATGTTACCTTTCTTGTTGAATTTGATGTATAACATTGGCTCACATTCACTTCTGTGAAATCCATTTTGAATAAGGTAGGAATCAATGCAGTTTTACCAAGCTCCAAGAGCTTGCTTCAATCCATAAATTGTCTTTTTTAGCTTGTATGCTTTATATTATTGTCCTAGAACCTCACATCCTTGTGGTTGTTCCACATACACTTCCTACTCCAAATAACCATTTAAGAATGCAAATTTAACATCCATTTGATAAACATGCCATTTGTTGCACACATCAATGGCCAAAACTATTATGACTATATCAATTTTTGCAACAGGTGCAAATGTTTCATTGAAATCTATGTTGGGTTCTTGTTTAAATCCCCTTGCGACTAATATTTCCTTGTACTTCTGCACATTTCCATCTACCATCCCCCATGTTTGATTCTTTTCGATGCATTCAATTTCTTCATCCATGGCGTGCGCCCATACATCATCTTTGACATCTTCTTCAAATGTTAGAGGATCATCTATTTGAGAAAATAGTGCAAATAGTGAGAATGAATTTGTTGTATTAGCATCATATATCTCACATAAACTTCTTGTCTTTTTTGTCAGTAGTCTTGCTAAATTTGGGACTAATGATATTGAACTCCTTGAACTACTTGAAGGAGTTTGTTATGCTCTTGGTGTGCTTGTTGGTGTAACTTGTGCTACGACTTGTGGTGTAGTAGATTGTGTTGGAACATGTGACAAAGTCCTAGGGGTGGACGATGCTGCAACATTTTGACTTATATGTGGTGTTTGAACCACTTCTTTAGTCATGTCATCATGTGCGACAGGATTTACAATTTTTATGGTGTGTTCAATACTTATGTCCCATGCTTCATTTTCCACAAGTTAAACATCACGACTGATTATAACTTTATTTGTGACAAGGTCATACAATTTATATGCTTTTGTATCTTCTAAATAGCTAAAAAATATGCATATTTTTCCTTTGTTATCTAATTTCTTTCTTAGCTCATCTGCAATATGAGAATATGTGACAACAAAAAACTTTTAAATGGGAAACACTAAGTTTCATACATGCCTAAGCCTCTTGAGGAACTTTATTCTTCACACTCTTTGTTGGACAATGGTTCATCATGTAGATAGTAGTTTCTACTTCCTTAGCCCAATATCATCTGGCAAATGCTTGGTTACCATCATGTTGGGAGCCATCTCCATAATAGTTTGATTCTTTCTCTCTACGACACCTTTATGTCGAGGTGTATAGCACATTGTAAATTACTTATGTATAGCATGAGATTTACAAAAACTAGAAAATCATTTGAAACATATTAACGACCTATGTCTATACTTAAGATCTTGAGGTAGTATCCACTTTGCTTCTCCACAAGTGCCTTAAATTGCTGAAAACATCCAAATGCATCAAATTTGTGTTTTAAGAAATAAACCCACGTTTTTCTTGCAAAATCATCAATGAATGTGAGAAAATAATTGCATCCTCATATGGATGGTGTTTGCATTAGCCTACAAATATATGAATGCGCAATTTGAAGTTGTGCATGCACTATGTATGACTTTCCAACTGGAAAAGATTCTCTATGGTGCTTGCCAAAAATGCATCCTTCACATATTCTTTCTGGTTTTTCAATTAGTGGTAAGCCTTTCATTATATTCTTCAATAGAGAGAATTTGAGGTAAAAAATGGGTCTCCTAAGAGATGTACTACAAAAATATAAGATATATTAAAATATTATGAGTTAGGGGTTTTATGGGGTAGGTATATATGACAACTCACCTCCTACACTACTTTTTATGCACAATTTAAATAACCGTGGTTGAGTTACTTTTCTAAATTGATTATAAATAAAATGAATAAAATAACTCTACAATGATGTGACTAAGGTTCATTGTAAATTCCCAAAACTTTATTGTTTTTTAGTATTTATTTGTCTTGAACTTGTAAATGAAATTAAACAAAAAAATATTTTTAGGAGTTTTTTTTTTAATTTATGTTGACTTTTTATATTTAGTACATTCTTTATCAATTTAATTTTAATGTGATTTAATTGAGATTTATTTACATGTAAAATTTTAACAATATTATTATAATATTTATTACATTATTAAAATAAATTAATATCAAAATCATAATTTTTTATATATATTCATTTTATTGTAAATGAATGTTATAGTTAGATCTCTTATAGAAAATAATATAAGACTTAATTTATTCTTAAAAATTGAGTAGTATATATATATATATATTATCTTTAGAACATTATTATTTTGTATAACATTTTTATTTTATTGTATTGTAAATGAATGTTATAGTAAGTCTCTCATAGAAAATAATATAAGATTTGATTTATTTTTTAAAATTGACTAGTGAAAATATATAAAAAAAATTAATTATTAATATTATCTCTGGAAACATTATTATTTGGTAAAACATTTTTTTTCATTTTATTGTAAAGGAGTGTCATAGTTAAGTCTCTCATAAAAAATAATGTAAGACTTAATTTATTTTAAAAATTAAGTAGTAAAAATATTAATTTTTTTTAACTATTAATGTTATCTTTAGAACATTATTATTTTGTAAAACATTTTTCTTTAAAGTTTTGAAAATTGTGATGATAATACATTGCCATGTATTATTATGTGTGCTAGTGAAATAAAATGGATAATTTGTGTCTATGTGTGTGTGTGTGTGTGTGTGTGTGTATATATATATATATATATATATATATATATATATATATATATAGTTATACTTGTTTATTTTGCAAAAAATATATGTCATGTAAATGTTAAATTTAAAATATTTCAATACATTGTCTCATTTTATTGCATTCTCCTACATTTTATTGTAAGCCCACAAAATGGTGTTAAAATATGTAAATTGATGCTTCCTTCCCTCACAAAATATTTTAGGGGTATTCCTCTAAAAAGGGTTGTAATCCTCTCGTTGATACCCTAATCAATATTATAGATGATTTTGAGAATGGAACCCTAAAGAGTGAGGATTCCATGGAAACGGAGGTATATTTTTCTATTGGTTCCCATCTTCGAGGGGGATTATTATTACAATCTTAGATCTAAAAAATCTATGGATTTTGAACCGTTGGGAGGGCTAGCTCTAGATTCTATGGGGAGTCAGGAAATTTGGTGGTAGGAATGAAGTAAACTTTCAAACATTCTCAAGAAAAATCTATTAAAGACATCTAATAGGGAAGTCAAAAATTGATCGCATGGTTCCTTAGAGTGGGACAAGCCATCTCATGGCTACCCCATGAAAATGCTATCAATTATTGTTAGGGACCTTAGGGAGAGTTCTTGGCCTTGTATATACTATTGAAATTCACTTTTTCAAGGGGAGTAGAAGTCTTACAAGTTTTCGACGACCATGGATTAGTTATAATTGCATTACTAGGTCTCTAAGGGCACTTAACACTCAACTAAATCCTATGGTATAGCAACTACAACAACTTTCATGTTTATTCCCATGCATTCATTATTAACACATTTATAAAGAAGTCAATCAAACTGTAGATAATGTTTCCAAGGAGGGACTCCATATTCAAGAGGGCCACTTAGTTATTTAGGAATATGCTACCGGTTTCTTGAGAAGCTGAAGTCTGAGTTCTTTACATGATCTATAAGAATATGGTTTTGATATTCTCACTAAGCTAAGCCTTTTCGAAAATATTTTTCAAATTGTTATTGTATTTTTGTTTAATGATCGACTTTTAGTCACTTAAGGACTTTAGTGGGATGTCATCATAGAACATTATGATCCATGTATTAAATCATCATCAATTAATGTGAGGGACCTTAGGGAGAGTTCTTGGCCTTGTATCTACTATTGAAATTCACTTTTTTAAGAGGAGTAGCTAGGATCACAAACTGTGCAAAGATCGATTTATGCATTGTTATAGAGAGGTGTCATTGGGCACATGATATGGAGAAACAATGGTTATTAATAAAATTATAAAAAAAATTGTAGGCTCAAGAATAGTCTTCAATTTGATGGGTGGCATGATCGTGATGTAATCTCCCTCTATCCTTCCAACCATTTATGGTTTCCCACAACATTTGTCCTCAACATCACCAAAATACATATAAATTTTACTTGTCTTTACATCCTCTTCCCTTTAAATCCTCATCTCATAGTCATAACTAAGGATTATTATGCATGCACATCCTCACCTTATAATACAAATTGGGTCAAAGAACAGAGACAACCATAAAATATTAAATATGTCAAGACATAAAGAGTAAGAGACAACTATAAGTAAGTCTTATATTAAATTTACCATATCTTCATTATCATGCCTTATGGTCAGACAATAAAAAGGGTAGTGGCATGCATCAACATGGAAAACGTTTTCGACATAGAGGTATACACATTAATTGTTTTCATTAAATAACTTAAATTCCTACCTGCGACTGTCGACTCACTGAATCGGGGAAGAGTACAAAACACGACAAATTTTAGAGCCGCGGTCCCTTAATTACTCACACCTAGAACTTTCTCAAATCTAGCCATTAATAAAGTCCTTTTGATATTTTGGTTGAATTTAAAAGGCAGATTGTTGAGACTCAGACATGCACTGAGTTGCAAGGATTCGATTGAATTAGGATTGATTCCATTGCCCCTCCATCCCATACATGTATGCTTTCACGACAAGTGTTGAACAAAAAAAATTGATGTCCTACCTCGATTATGCTGGCTTTGCTAACTTGTTTCGTATGTAGGAATTTTTTTTTAAATGTTTTCCGAGTTGTGTATTTTTTTTTCTTAGGTGCCCAATCCTTATCATTCTTACATCTCTCAAGCTTGGATTGCGCGTGGATGCCCCAATATGGTTATGGCATAGTCTAAGTAGTTTTTTGGTATAATGAAGTGTGCTCTAACTGAAAAAATACAATAGAATAGTTGTTATGTTATTGAACTATAAAATTAATGATACACATATGACAACTTAATATGTTCAAAATAATTTTTATTGAAAATATATCATTTTTTCATGTAAATATTAAAGATTGCTTAATTGTTAAAAATTAAAAAAAATTAAAAAAAACAATATTTATTTTTTGCAATTTTTTTTTGTAAAAAGGTTTCGTTAATTTGGCTCCAAGACTAAATGCCCTTCCAATTAAAATTAAAACCAATCAAATTTGATCTCTGTTCCTACCAATTCTATTACAATTCTCTTATAATATTTGTATTTAATATTGTATGTATGTCAATGTTCTATTTTTTTTTTTGTTGCAGGTGTGTTTTATACATTTTTTATTATTCTTATGTGAATCGAGGGGGCTTTTATGGTTTGTATGTTGTATTGTTTAGTTACTTAATACATTCATTCCTTAATACATGATTTGGTAAGTTTACATGGACACCAATTGCTCTATGCATCAACTATCAACATCTAAGTAGCTAGGTACAAACTATTAGTATGGTCCGAAAAGTAGCGAAGTAGCTGGTGAATTCTGAATAAATGCTGGAATAAGGAACTAGCCCACCTTCTCTGTCCTTTTTCTAGGAATAACGAAGACAGGAGTTAATGTGGGATCGCTGGATAGCCTTTAGCTGGGGAAATACGTGTCAGTCATTTATTGAGTTCCTAGGCGCATGAATATTTCATCCCGGTGTATAACGGTAAATATATTTGCCAGCTTTTACAGATCAATGTTTCCTGGGCGAATCGGCATACATTTTTCATCTATTAAATCTGTTTTTTTGTCATTTATTAAGTTTCTGGGCACGTTCCGTCAAGTAACAGTAACAGTAACTATCAGAAGTTTCCTGGGCGTGAATGTATGATATTCCCCTCATTCAGTCAATTAACAGTTATATATTTTCTAGAGAAGTTTCTGGGGCTGGTGAATTCGAAATAAATGCTAGAATAAGCAACTAGCCCACCTTCTCTATCCTTTTTATGGGAATATCTCATGAAGCTAACTGGATCGAAGTGACTATTTTCTCTTCTTTAGAAAGCGACCGGGGGGGAGGGAAATCCAAAAAAATGCAAATGGGTTTGTTGTAAAAAATGGGTAGTATGATGTTCTTAATTTCAATACAATTAGTACGAAGTCTAAAAATCTCAAAAAAATGCATAGATAGAGCATGTTGTATGAGCAACAGAGAAGGGGGAAGAGAATTTTCAAGCAGGAGCTCGAGAAAGTGTAAAAGTATTTGTTATCTATGGCTGAGGTACTTTTCTTTCAATTTTAGCTAAATAATTTCTTGAATAATCTTATTAGATTAGTTTAAGGTAATGAGGATATGAGCTACAACTACTCTTCACACACTGAATTCCTGCTGAGTAATAGGAACATACATCACAGAAAACATATACAGTGACAGCATCGACCATAGGTTTGGGACAAATAATTCAACGACCAATCAATATGCAAAACCCTGTCATAATATACCCCTCAATATTGTAAGAGTGAGGTCTACTGTGATTTGAAACAAAAGGCATGGATTCATCTATCACCATTCAAACACTTGGTTTTTTCAATTACTAGTTGAAAACCTTCAATCAATGGTTTCATAGGAGAGCCACAATAGTTGAGAGGGTGCATTGGTTAATGGTACCAGCAATGCGTCACTCTTGAACATTAAAATATCTGAGGATGATGGGCAAGTAAAGTGAGATACCTTCAGTCAAAACTAGTATAGAATCATGCCAAATCGTGGGTCAAAGAGTGAGCATGGGAGAGTTGTATTAAAGACAAAAGAAAGCTCTCAAAACCAACAGAATGAGCAATCATGAAAATTCTATCTACAATACGGAAAACAAAGGCAATGGATTGATGAAATCAACCTTTATGGGCTCAAAAAAATGACTATATATGTTTTGTTTTGTGAGGACAAGAACAAGAAAAACACCAGGGCCACAACAACCATGATCAAATCATGAGATGGAAATAAGGAAGCATGTAAGAACTAAGGGTATGGCTTGATTTTTAGAGAGAAAATAGGGCTTCCCATAGTATGCTTTACACATACAAACAATCCATGCAACCACCATATTATGCAAAGATAAAGATGATTTTTTCCATGAAGAGATCCTACTTCAATTTGTTGAGCTTGTGGTTTTTCTTTGGATGCGTTATTGCTTCTTGTTGTAGGTGCCATTATGCCTTACAAATATTATTCTAAATGCCCAAACACTACTTCCAATCAAGTTAGTGGTTTCACAATCCAAAATTGGCCATCGTTTCACCTCTTGTCTAGTGAGAAATGAAGAATATGGAGATGATTTTGAAGAATGAAATAAGTCTCTTAACTTCCAACACTCGAGCAAAGATAAAACTTCATCAATTCAGGGGTTGAATGGAGGAGGATGCACTATTTTTATCACTGATATTTCATGCATAAGCATAGGGTTGAGTGATCCTCTTTCCCTAGCTTGAATTTGTAGAAATAATCTTTGGGAAAAATCCCAAAATCCTTATCCAACCATGCAAACGATTTGAACCCTTCAACCTAAATCAATAGTGGAGATAAAGTTCTCCTTTCCATGCATAAACCCTGCTTACTATTTAAGTGGAGTGCACTATTTTTAGGTAATTGCTAAAGTTGTTGTGATTACCATATAAGCGCTTGGTTGTTTAATATGACCATATTATAAAATAATACCAAGGATAACAATACATAGACTAAATCTCCAAGTTGTTTGCACATACATTGTTTTCTTATGTGTTTACATAGACCAAAGCTCCAAGGTTTAATACTTTTTTAATATCTGGGCAGATCATTAGCAACAAACACAGCATCCTTTAACCACACATTATTGACAGAATATAAGCTTCCAAGAGATACCCCAACAACATTGTAGATGTCACTTTGGTAGCTGAAGTATAAGGTACTTGATGCCAACTATTATTTGTAGGCACATTCATACATCCTTGCATCATCACTTAGATCTTCCAAAATTGTTTCTTCAGGTGTAAAAGAGCCCATAATGCACTTTTCATACTACTGTAAAAGAGCCCATAGATCAGATCTCAAGTTTGTGTTTCAGCGGGCTTAATAGACATGAGATCAGATCAGCAATACAAAACAAAAATTAATGACTTCTTTTTCAATAGGCTTAAAACTTCTACAAGTAAGAGTATGGAAAATTAGCAGTGTCATTGGCAGCATTCAAAAACATAACTGAAGCAAGGCGTTGACCACTCCTTCCATATCACTCTTATGCAAATTCACCATGATATGACCCTTAGACAAGTTGGGCGCTCTTCTTCTTCAATGCCTTTACCTTGTAGATATGCCAAAACAACTATTGAAAAGCACATTGTATTGTTGATATGACTGCGCCCTCCTCCTCAATGTAGTACGGATATATAGATCCCCTTATAACTAATCACACATGCCAAATCAAAACTTACCTTGGGGCGCTCCAATAATAGATGCTAGATAAGTCAATCATATGCCAAAATAGGAAGTAGGTTAAGTTAATGATGCCACAAGAAACCTCCATGTAGCACTTATGGGTCTTCCAAGGAGGATAAAAGCCAATATCCTAAAATAGCGAGTATTCTCCTCAAGCTGGGATATGTTAGAGTGAATCATCATTTTCCAAAGTGGTTGTTCCATCTGCTGCAATATGTATAATTGACCTTTCAAAGAGAGTTTCAACATGTTGATTGACCATGTTCACACTTTCTTTTGTTCTCATCATTGCACATCTTTGTCAATTTGATTATGGTAGTAGCATAAACTTGTCTAAGGGTTAGTCTATGAATCTTAGTTATCATGCGAGTGTCACCCATATTCAATTTGCCTCTTTGGCCTAGAATCCTGGATATATGTTCTCTCATCATATAAAGCATCTCTTGGAATATATGGATTCCAATTCCTCGTCTTTTGACAGCCAAGTATCTACCTTTCCATTTTGCATACATGACACAAGTCTGGGCACCATTGGTACGTTTAGCTCCACAAACTTATGAAAAATTAGCATGTAGATAACCTCTTCAGTTGCTGCCTGACATTCATTTGCTTTTCATTCAGCTATCATCCACTAACCTTCATTCAATAAGAGAAATCAATACAAGTATCACCTAGATTTTAATCCATTTAACCAGAACTAGATCGAGTTGTTTAATCGGTGGAATAATCCATCTAAGAACCTCCTGTTCCAGGACCATATAAAAATACCGTGCCAAACCATTGAGTCTAATAAGCACATCGCCCAGTGTAATCCCTCCCATTTCCAGATACAAAGAAAGAACCAGCATATCGGTCATAAACCCTTTCTTTTCAGTATCCATAGCTCATTTAAGATTCAACGGACTATATTGCAATAGATCATGCCTTTGCTGGGAAATAAGAGCAATGTCGGACCCTCCATTGAAGTTGAATATTAAAATGATTTGGCTTAGATTTTGTATATTATAGCTTTTCCTATATTTATCCTATGATAATTTTAATTTTTTACTGTTTGTAATTGCAGATCCAGTTTTGGGGCAAATGGACAATTTAAAAGTGACTTCAGATAAAAGAGAGAAATACACTATTTACATTGAAGTGGATCAAAATATGGCACCATTACACAAGAGAAATAAACATAAAATAAGGGGTTTGGATGACAACCAAAAAAGAATATAGGGAGAAAAAATGTTGACCTATGGGCAAAGGGAGAGTTATTGCCAATAGATCCTACCACAAATTCTTGCCCAGACTTTAAAAGTGTAGCAAGGCTTGTAGTAGGGCTTTCGCCCTAGCTACGAGCAGGAATGCCTACCTTCCGTCTATAGGATGGAAGGGTAGGGTTCCTGTGGGTGGAAGAAAAATCCTGCAAGAAACTGTTAATGGAAGACCTGCAAGACAATGTTAGAAAAATAAACCTGCAACAAGTAATCAGTGGAGAATCTGCAGCAAACTGTGAGCAAATAAACCTGCAAGTAAAAATAATCTATAAAACTAAACTACCAACAAGAAACACATGGTTATACCTTCATCCTTTGTGGAAATGGGCCACCATGCCCTAGCTTTGGAAGCACCTCTTTATGAAATGGGGTTTTGGCTTATGGGTTAATGGAGCAAATGAGAGAGAGGGGTGAATGGCTTGAGAGATATGGGTCTCAAGGCACTCACATGGGAAACAAAACAATAGGGAGAGAAGGAGTGTTTTGAGAGTGACCCCCACCCCTGTATTTATAGTTTTTTCTTGGGTTTTAGGATTTTAAGCCCTTGGTTAGTGATTAAGCCCCCTTTTTTGGCTTTAAGCCTCTTTCACCCATTTCTTAGCTCCTTTGGGGATTTTAATCTCCTTTGAGGGGTTTTAGCCTCTTTTTGGAGGTTTTAGCCCCTATGAGAGCTATTTTGGCTCTTTTTAGGGGTTTTTAAGCCCTTTTTGTGTTTTTGGAGCTTTTGCAAGGGTGTGGGGGTCAAATGAGGGAAATGACATGGATGTCTTTATGGTGTAGGTCATGTAGAGATAATCGGGTAATTTTTTGGGTTAACATATTTCCCCCTGATGTGTGAGGGAAGGAGCTCATCATATGGTCGATGAACATCATAGGATTTTCTGGGGAGAGGTGGTGCTTCCCGAGCTGGGGCATGGTGGCTTTTGGTTTTTGTATTAATATGGTTCCCATCAATGGGTGAGATGCAAATAATGTGTGACATGTATATGGACGAGGCGAGAATCCCCTTGATCGTAATGATGTCAAAAGAATAATGTGATCTAAGCTCTACAATACAAGAGCGGATCATGTACAACTGTTGTTACAATAGTGGTTTCCCCAATAAGAGGTGGAATACAATACTGATCTGAATAACTGCCACATTGGACCCATGGAATTCTCATGGAATACTATATCTTCATGACTAATGGTCTGCTGGATCTGGAACAGTACATAGTTTACTGATGTAGAGTCAGAGTCTTTGTGGTACAAATATGCTGCATCAATCATAAATCTATATAGAAGCACTGCTGGGGCTTCTGAACACTATCGCCAACGCAACCCAAAAATCATAAGGGACATGAACCTGTTTGGGTCCCTCAATAGACTCATCAATGTGCTAGATCTAGGTGACATCCGAGGTCTTCGACCAAATATTGCACGGACCAATACCTTGTATGAATCTCAACGGTGCGATGATGTAGCTGTAGTCGAGCATGTGAGAGACAACCACCCTGAGAGGCACTAAGGACTCCTCTCAATTGGTCAAAGGAACTCATCAATGAGATTAATGAGACCAGGATATAAGGACCTCTGGGTATATCCTCTGGAATACATGTGTTGTCGTCGACAGAGGGAGACCTGCAACTGACCAAGGAAATTGTGTTTCCTTGACCAGAAGTGCAAGGGAGATAACCGAAAGATGTGATAAAATCTGAGGACTAACCCACTGAATGGGAGGGAGGGGGAGTGGAACAAGGGTAGGAAGAGTGTAGCGGAATCAAACTTCCTTTGTTCAAAGTACACGATAGGGCATACCAGGCAGTAAATGAAATTGACTCATGGGAAAGGGATCATAGCTGTAATAGCGGGGATGTAACTGTAGATGGGAAATGCTTGGTGGAGGTAGTTACATTTGGTATTGATGGGATCCAAGGAATACACATCACATAATACTCTAAACAAAGGTGACCCAAAGTGGGAATGCTGCCGAACTATTATATGTGGGGTGTTGTCTAAAGACACCATTGTGGTACGATCTCATAGATTTTTGGCGAGCCCGAGAAATTAAATGCTCGATGGTGCTTTCAATTTTAGAGAGTCTAAAAGCACGAATAAGACTCCAATGGGGGGATCTTTTTCATTGATAGTCTCCTGTGCCCAAAAAAAGGTTAAAAGTGTACATAGTAGAGCTCACCCATCCTTTAGGGGATGAGAGACTTCTTTACCGTTGGTATCCCAATCAGGATGAAAAAGGTTAAACTTGTACTGATTGGATGGTCATTCAGATAATTTTACGAGCATGAACGAGACCAAGTTTGCTCATCGATATTTTCTTGATGAGAAGGCTGGAAAAGAGCTTAACGACAACCCATTGTGAGATTTTTTGTAAAGTTCTTCCCCTCTACCTGAGAAATCATAAAAGGATGTAGAGGGGAACGGTCTTGGCTTGAATGTGCCAAGGTGGTCCTTTTCATATGGTATTCTACATAGTCCACAAAAGGAGATAAATGAAGCAATGTAGACGCCCTTTCCGATACTTTAACGAGTGGGAGAGGAAGCAAATGCGCTTGGCAATCTTTTCATTGAGTCAGAAAAGAGCTTAACGGAAACTCTGGTACGATCAACCGATCGAGGGGGCATTGAAGGTTCCCCCATGTCGGGCAATGGACAGTGGTCCAAAGGTCAACTGTGCAGTATGGATGGAGAAAGTGGCTCTTGAACATACCAATAGATGCATGCGATGGATCGCGACAGAGGCACACAAATTGGTGTGGCATAGGCACGCAAACCAAGGTGGATCTCAGACATAGGTTAGGAGAGTCTTGTGTGAGTTGTGATGGATGGATTGGGTTGCGTATGATGTGAGTGCTAGTCTGGATGCAAGAAAGAAATGATCCACCCGCTGGGAAGTGGTTTGGGGACTCGCATAGATTGCGGTGGATGGATTAGATAGTTATATGCAAAGGGCATGTAAACTGAGGTGGCCTCCGGGAGATGGTCCAAAATCTTGCATGAGTTGTAGTGGTGATGTGATGCAAGTATAGGTCTGGAGACACTTATATCACAATGTGGTTCGTAAACCGAGGTAACTCTTGGGAAGTGGTCCTGAAAATTATATATTAAACATGAGACTATGGTCTCAATAAAATATAGAGGACGGAATTCTGAAACCATTGGTGTGAACGACGTCCCAAACGAACTCCATATGGCCCAGTTATGTAAAAAAGAAGAAAATAGGTCAAATGGGGCCTATAAATGGGTGGGGACCACTTTGTGAAGTGTCATTGTCATTTTTCATTGCTGAGTTGGAGAGGAGGCCCCCAAACTAGTTTTGCTGATTTCTTCTATTTCGACCGGTGGTTTCAAGATCCGTGACTTGCAGGTAAGAGTTCTTGCAAAATCCATCTTTTTCAGTGGTTTGGTTTTTGGATTTTCTCACCTGGGGACCATTTGTGGGCTTGTTAGGGATTCCACGAGCCAAGTCACGCTTTTCGAGGCTAAAGGAGCGACTGGCTCACTCTTTCTGCCTGAACAGGTGTGACAGGGTCGCTCCTGTCGGGTAGAAATGAGCAATCTGAGGTCGCTTCTGTTTGACTGGAAAGTGCGACTTAGTCACTTCTGTGAGGCTGTTTTGAGCGACCTAGTCGCTCTTTTTGGCTTGACAGGTGTGACTTGGTCCCTGGGTGACTTTTTCACTGAAAGTTGTGGCTAACAGTTGTCTTATGCTTGTGTAGGATGCCTCAGACTAAGTGGTGTGAGAGAGACTAAAAAGACCTCCCGGAGGAGGCATTATGGGACAGGAATGTGCGTAGTGCACTGGCCCGTTGTGGAATGCTGAAGTTCACGCAGATTCCCCTGATGAAGAGCTTACGTCTACTGCTGCAGACTCTGGTGAGCTTCTGGGATATTGGGGAGGAGGATTTCATGATCCAGGGGCAGCATGTTGAGATTACACTGTTGGATGTGTATTTTTTGACTGGGCTCACGATGTTAGGAGTCGTTGGCAACTTAGTGCCAGTACTGTCTTGTGGGGAGACGTTAGAGGACTTGTGTGATAGGCACTGTTATGCTACTACGTATGTGCGTGGTTCACACATATTGATGTATGACATTGAGGACTTGTCAACACAGGCTGTTGTGACCATGGTGCCATGTGCCTTGGGTTCCATAGGGAACCATAAGATATTGGGAGGGCAGCTGCAAATGGTAGAGCATGCCATGAGGGGCACTTACTATGGATGGGCCTAGATGTAATTGCTTGCGGTTTGGCGTCAGCTGAACCATGCGAGAGAATTTGGTGGAGATTTTTGTTTTGGCTCCTTCTTATGTGCTTTTCTTTTTGAGAAAGTACCTACTCTATGTCCACATCAGGTAGTGCGGGATAGTGGTCTGTGGGAGCCGCAGATGCATAGATGGTGCCAGATGATGGTGTGAGAGGGTGGCGGTAGAGTGGGCCGCTTTTTCACAAAGGAGTTGCTAGAGCAATGGCAACAGCTCCCAGTGGTGATTGAGGAGTACCCTTATCCGGGTATGGACTATCATGGGGACCCCGAGATGTCCCGACCTCCAGGCCAGGCTGGGGGACTAGCTAGTATGTATATGTGATGCTTTTGTGTTCATCTTCATACATAGAGTAGTTTAGCTGGTTGATAGTTATGTGATTATATGCATAGACCGATGGTGTCTTTGTTTGCATGTACAGATATTGGTCCTCGTCCGCCACCCGATTATCATAGGCAGGTGGTCGCGATCACAGAGGCGGTGGTCCCTGCGGGGAACCCTTTTAGGTGGCGGCAGGAGGTGAACACTGTTATGCCGCATTTGGAGTGGCTTGCTGAGTGGATTTCTGACGTAGGCTGGTAGCGCTTAGACAATGAGCTGATTTTCGCCATTCACAGCATGCCTCTGGAGTGAACCTCTCTGATGAGGAGGATAGCAATGGCTTGTGATTATGTTCATCGGGCGGCACGAGGGGACCTTCCTACAGAGGATGATGAGTCCTCTGAGGAGGAGGATGACAGTGAGCCAGATGATGATGATGAGCCTGGGTCGGACTAGCAGTCAATGGGGTTTCCCCTAGTGCGTTGGTGCACTTAGGATTTTTTGTATCGCGATGTATATTCAGTTAAGAAATCATATGTAGCTTCTCATTTTGTGCTGGACATATTTTGGACATGCGATATATATATATATCTATATTTTTGACGCACATGGATGCACTTTTTATGGTTTTATATGTGAGTCTTTTATGATGATGTGAATGAAATTCCTAGATGATGTATTTTTACATTTGTATGCATGTTTATATGTGATGATGCAAGATATTGTTTTTTGTATGTTTCCTATGTGCGATGATGAATATGCCAATTTAGAATGTCATTAGCCATTTGATCTGCTACACTATTGAGGTTTCTGGGAACATGTGTGAATGTGATGGATTCAAATGTTCTAACCATCTGTTTAGTGCGCAGGAATTTTCTAAAGAGGCGGGGATCACGTACCCGGTAATAGTTATTCAACTGAGAGACAAGCAGCTGGGAGTCTAAGAAGACATCGAGATGGCAGATTCCCATCTGGAGGGTGGCGTCCAAGAGGCCATTGACATTGTCATATTCATCCTGGTTGTTGGTTGCCATGCCCACGCATATTCTGTCAATATGGATCAACTCATGCGACGGGGAGTAGATGACCCATGCAGCCGAGGTGAGATTTGGAGACCATCTGCTTGCTCCGTCAACAAATCCAATGTATCGACACGATGTAGGATCCATCTGGAGCAATGAAGGAAACAATACATAAGACTCACTTTAAAAAATGTGTAAAAGAAAAAGGGACAAGACTTTGTTATAAGCTATACTGCACATCACTTAAAGAGGTGATGTTAGTGGGAAAGTGGTTTGGACATTGAGAGGGTTAGTGGTCATTCCTTTGTGAGACACAATGAACCCTAGGAGACGACCCATTGGGACACAGAAAACACACTTAAAGGGGTTCAATTGGATTTTGCGACATCGCAGAAAGGCTTGCCGCAAGTCGTCCATGTGTTTTGTTTGCTTCTATGACCGAGCATGAGATTATCAAGATAAACCAAGATGATGTGGATGAGGTCATGGAAACAATATGTCATGGCACGCTGGAAGGTGGCTCTAGCGTTCTTTAGACCAAAGGGCATTACTCGATATGTGAATGTGCCTCAAAGGGTTGTGAATGCAATCTTGTAATGATCTTCTTTCCGGATCTAAATTTGGTTGTATCTGGAAAAGCCGTCCATGAAGGAAAAGACCTCATGTCTGGCTCACGCATCGATGATCTGATCGATGAAGGGAGTTGGAAAGTTGTCTTTGAGACATGCCCAATTCAGATCATGGAAGTTTGTGCAAACGCAGATGGTACCCTGTCTTTTATTCATAGGAACAGGATTTGAAACCCTAGTTGTGTAAGCAATGGGGTAAATGAAGCCGGTTGTGTGCAGCTTCTCGATTTCGGCTTTGACCGCGACCGTTTTGGAGGGATGGATTCCCCGTTTATTTTGGTGCACAAGCACCACATCAGGCCATGTGTCGATGTGGTGTTCCACAATGGATGGATCCAACCCAGGCATTTCAGTGTACGACCAGGAGAAAATGTCTCAGAATTCTTGGAAGAGCGCTTTGTAGGAAGCGACTTCTTCTGAGAAGCAATATGCCCCCAGCATGATTTCCTCAACAATATCAGGATTGGTTGAGATGTCAATTTTAATGGTCGGTGATATGTTGGCCATGTTCCCTTCTTTGAAGGCATCTGGTGCTGGAATTGGATTTTTGAACCAGTCGACTTTCCCATGAATAAAATCCTTTGTTTCAACGAAAAACTTAGTCAGACTGCGAGACCAATTCCTCGGGGAGGAAGAACGGGCGATGGTGCATGTCATCCCAAGGGTATTCCAGAGTGGTTAAGGCTTCAAGTATCTCCTCGTCGTTGCGAAAGCAATGGTGATACAATTCTGACAGATTGTCGGTGATCATGGAGATAAGAGGGTATGTGGAACTGGACATCATGTAAATGGACATGGTGTCTGAATAAGGAGGTGGGGGGTGTATTTCTTCGATCAGAGTGATCTCAGATTCAAGGGAATGTTTTCAAAGGTTGGCTACGACTATTCGAAACTCGGACAAGTCCTGGTAGTGGTGAGAATAATGTCCATACAATCCACAAAGGGCGCAAGCATGGTTTGTTCTCAATGACTTGTTTTTCACTATTGGCCCGCTCGAGAGTTCAACCACGGGGATGTTTTATGTTGTATCCATGGAATCCAAATGTGCACAGATCATGGGAATCTCAGGGAATTTTTGAGTTACATGGCCCTGTTCTTCACACACGGCACAAGGCGGGATCTGTTGGGGTTCAGTTGTTGCTTTCGTGTTTTTCCCCTAGCCCTTTTTGGATGGGGTGGTGTGGGTGTGGGTGCAGTGGTTGGTTTTTGCGGGCTAGGAGGAGGATGAGATTCGACCATAATGGGTTGAACACAGGTCAACACAACTTGTGGCATCAGATGTTGGGCCGGTGGATCAAGGTACCACATAGGAAACCCCAATGTGAAGTTGGGTAAGTTTAAGGTAGCCATTACTGGCTTACTTATGATGCCAGGTGGGGGAAATAGGAAGGGAATTGTGTGGATTGGGGAGGAGTCCATGTAACTCCCTGATGGTTTCATGTGGGGATGGGGTTGTGGTTATGGTTGCGCATAATGCTATGGTTGCAGATGATGTTGTGGCTACTGGTTGAGGTGTGGCTATGGTTGATATTTAGGTGCGAAAGTGTTGGATGAGAGCATGCACAAATCCACAGTCTCATTTGGTGTCGGTGGTGGTGACACGAAGGGGAAGGAGGATGTCATGGTGGTGTCGGAAAACAACCTAGGACCACATTCAATAATGTGGAGGCAAGTATGTCATCGAAGATGGTGTTGAACGAAGGGATAATTTTGGTTGGTGCTGTTAGCCCTTGCGGATTGTGATAAGTTAATTGGTCAACTGTCATGATTTTCCCGTTGTGAGGGAACATCATGAGACAAAAAATAGTTGATACTACAACTCTTATGGCGTACATATAACTTCTTCTGAGTAGAAGGTCATAGTCCAACTGAGCATTGACAACCTCTGTGTCAATCAATACTGTTTTCCCAGCTAACGTGATGGGGACATGCGGGAGGATACCTTGGGCTTTAGTGGGGTGGCCATCGTAAGCCAGCAGAGTAGTAGTGGATGGTTGTAGAATTGGGGACCCAAGTTTCTACCAGACTAAGGCTGACATGACACATGTGGATTCCCCCTCGTCAACGATGCACCAGTGCACGACCAAATTTTGAATGGACACCGAGATTTGGAAGGAAATGGTTGATGGGATCTATAGTTCTCTGTTCTCTGTGTCAAATGTGATCAACTTGGAGTCAGAGGGGTCTACAACACCGAGGACGGCTAGTAAGGCCTTCCATTATGTTGGACAAGTTTTAAGTGCCTGAAGAGCGGACATGGCCGTAGGTGTTTGGGCCAAGTCATCCACGATGCTGTAGCTCACAGCAGCTCTAGCTGTGACATTGTTGGAAACCCGCCATATGGGGGGGCATGGGGGGAAAGGGGGTAAGTGAAGAGGTGTACTAGTTGTTTTGGATGTGGATTCCACTGATGGGTCAGTGGGTTTGGTGTTGGATCCATACTGATTTCTTCTGGTCTGTAAATTGACCTCTTCAGTTGTCAAGGCTAGCAGGTGGTGAACACACCTATTTCTGTTGTCGGAGGTGCAGGTGGGACAACGGGATTGGGTTGGGGAGTAGACGTGCTTGCTACCAGTCCTTGGACTGGTAATGGGTTTTGGAGCACCATAGGAGGAGGTCTTGGTGGTGCCGAGTTGGGTTGAGCTGGGGTTGCCATATTGGTATCATGTTGAACCTCATTATGAATGGCCTGCTTAGCGCAACCCATGAAGGGGAATTCATGTGTATAGTGCCCGTAGACCTCGCATAGTTTGCACGGTTGATTTGTGTGTAATGGAGCATTGCGTCTAGGTTGTTTTGGTTGCTGGGGGTTTTGAGTTGGTCGGTTTGCCCCAACATTGTTGGGAGGATTTGGTTATTGATCGCCTCCTTGTGGTTGGTTGTTTCCTTGATTCCTTGCTCGGTTGTTTTGGGCTTTCCCTTGTTGGTTATTGGGGGCTAGTTGGTTGGGACGGTTTTGCTGTGCAAATACTTGTCCCAAAGGTGCTGGCAGAGTTGGGGCGGGGGCTTGAGCAGCTTGCAATGGTGGTGCATAGTAGACTTGGAGGGCTGGGGGCGCTACAAATGTTGGCATTTGTCCCACATATTGTTGTGTCATCCAAGTAGGTGCATGGGTCTGCTGCTGTGGCGCAGGTTGTGCATAGGAGGTTGTAGCTCCGGACTGGGACATCATTCTTGCATAGTCAGGAGCTTGGTTTGGGTAGGAAACACTAGGGGTGTTTCTTGGTTGTGGTGGCATTGTAGGTGGTGTCGGGTGATGTTGTGATTGATGGGAGACAGAGCCTATGATGCCATATGCAGCATGGGATTCCCCCGGTGCATGCACGGAGAGCGTCTGGAATGATGGTATAGAGGTATCCAGACTGTGCGTAAATGAGGTCAAATTGTTGGGCCTTTAAGATGGCCTCTTCCTCTGTTTGGGTACGTTCAGATGCAACGTCCTTGGCTATGGGTGGCAGCAATGTTTTTAAGAACTAGTCAAGGAAGATCCTGTCATCAAGCTTGATCTTACACAAGCTGCGACGTCGCCACCACTAATGGATGTGGTTGGTGATGTGGGTTGTAGTGTTTTGGCAGCAAGATAGCAAGATTTCCACCCCTTCATCATATATGACAATGAGTTGGAAATACTGCAGGAACATAAAGGCCAAGGAGTTGAAATCTAGGTACTTGTCTTGTGGTAGCACAATGTACCACTTGGCTGCAGCACCTATGAGGGTGCGTTGGAAAATTCTGAGTCTGACTGAATCATCTACGATGTTTTTTGATGCCCACCATAGGTGAAACATCATTATATGGTTTTGGGGTCACTCCCCTACCTTCCCTTCAAACTTAGGGATGTCCGAGGAGAGCTTGGTTGGCATGGGAGGCCAAAAGGCTTGATGATAGATAGGGTCATTGGTTAACCTGGCCAAGTCAGGCAAGTTGAGGCATGCCATGAAAGGGAGGTTTGACCCAAGGTTGATGTGGGAAGAACTAGTAATTGTGGTGGGGTTTACAGGGACATGATGTACCTGCATGATTGGGGGTACTTGTGGCATAGTTGTGGACGGGCCACTACCCCCAGGTATGGTAAGTGGGACACTGTGAGAAGAAGGGCCACTGCCCCCAGGTATGACAAGTGGGACAGTTTGACTAGTGGGTGTAGGTGGAGGTAGATGAGTTAGGATAGTTTGCATGGCAGTACTATGACCACTTACAAGGGTGTTGGTGGTGGTGTGAGGTATGGACATGGGTCCACTACCAATCACCAAGCTGAAAAGTGGATTCGGGTTTGCACCAGCCATGGGGCTAGATGGTGCAATGTGTAAATATGGCTCAAATTGATATGATTCTGAGTCTTATTCGGAGGTTGTGTGGCCTTCTAACGGTGCAGAGGGTCATCGAGAGTGGTCTCAACGATGTTGGTTCAAGGACCCGAACTGTGGTGGATCGCCTCTTAGGCGTGAAGAAGAGCGTGGGGGATCAATTGTGTCTGGTTGGTAGATCAAATGGTGTAATCTGATAATGACATTCTGGACCCCAGTTTCAGTGGCTTCCTATTGGATTTCAGGTGGTCACTCGGCCATCAAGACTGCTAGGAGACAATTCTTGGATTTTTCCTCACGGGAGTGCTAGTCAATCGGTAGGGGTCGTTGCCCGTTTCACTTGGCAATTGGTCTCAGCAGCCAACTACTTTTGGGTTCCCGTGGTACTCCTCATAATGAGTTTTAGGGTTGAGCCCAAGTACTTCCCATGGTTAAGGTAGTTAGGGACTTATGTCCTCAAAGACTGCAAGATTTTGAATTAATGTAAATTGATAGATTTTAATGGTTGGCTCAGCGTCATGAACTGAGTTTGGTTATCTTACTTGGTGTGGTTGTGTGCATGTTCAGTGTATGAAAGATTATTCATTTTTAGATTATTTTTTGTTATGACTGCAGTTATGGTTTATGAATACTTCGTAGATGTTTCTGGTTTGTTATAGAGTTTACAAAATGGGCAACTTGTTATGAAACCAATGAATATTTTAACAAAAAACTTGAAATATGCAACTAATGAACCTGAACTATTGTAGACTTTCTAGGTGACTACCTTACACCTGTATTCCTTTCAACTAGGAAAGAGTGCTGGTCTCTCAACACAGTGGGACTAATCCCACCCGTAGATCCTCAGGTCTCTCTTCGAGTGCAAGGTCAGTCAACAGGGAGGACGCGAACGCCGTGAGGCCCCTTGGGCCTACCACCCCCTCTACCTTCCAAGTCACCCATTTTTAGTGGTATAAAGCAATCACAAGTGCAAGTGCCTATTACCATATGAGCTTGACCCTTCGTCTTATCCCAAAAGACCCTAGAGGGTGATGACTAGGTAGAGGAGGAAGGGCTAGGCAAGGGGTTAATTTCCAATGTTTACTTAAAAACTAAAAACTAACTTACAATACTTTAGCTAAGCCTTAAAACATATTCATATCTATTAATAAATAATCAAATCTATCATTAATTTACAAAAACTGTATGCAGAAGAAAACAGGTTGCTGGACAGTGGCGGCTGAGCCGCATTGACAGTCCCAACAGCTAAAAAACCGAATTCTGAGAGACAGGTCGCTCGTTTCAGGGAAAATGTGGTGATGGGGTCGCTAGATTTTCCCAAAAAAAGCGAGGGAGTCACACAGAAACCAAAAACAGGCACGATCTATCACCTAGGAGTGAAGTCGTGCCTTTCGGGGCTAAATGAGTGACTTGGTCGCACCTTTTAGCCCGATAAGAGCGACCTGGCCCGAAAATTGAAATTTTTTAAAACCTGAGCTGGAAATGACTGACAGTAACTTATACTATGGCTGAATGTGCTTGGGTCGGCCTTAAGGAGGCTTGACTGTAATTGTAAATGCAGAAAAAACAGATATCTAAACTAGATTTAATCAGAAATTTAAACTAGGTTAACAAAACAAAAACAAAACTGGAAAACTGAAAAAAAAAAACCCACAGATCCTATGGGATCGACCTGGTATGGTTACCAAAATGTAGTAGGGATTTCGCCCTAGCTACGAGCAGGAACGGCTACCTTCTTTCTATAGGATGGAAGGGTAGGGTTCCTGTGGGTGGAAGAAAAATCCTACAAGAAACTGTTAATGGAAGACCTAGAAGACAATGTTATAAAAATAAACCTGCAACAAGTAATCAGTGGAGAACCTGCAACAAACTGTGAGCAAATAAACTTGCAAGTAAAAAAATCTATAAAACTAAACTACCAACAAGAAACACATGGTTATACCTTCAGCCTATGTGGAAATGGGCTACCATGCCCTAGCTTTGGAAGCACCTCTCTATGAAATGGCGTTTTGGCTTATGGGCTAGGGGAGAAAATGAGATAGAGGGTTGAATGGCTTGAGATATGTGGTTCTCAAGGCACTCACACAAGCATCAAAACGATAGGGAAAGAAGGAATATTTTTAGAGTGACCCCCACCCCTGTATTTATAGCTTTTTCTTGGGTTTTCGGGTTTTAAGCCCTTGGTCAGAGATTTAGCCCCTTTCGCTCATTTCTTAGTTCCTTTGGGGATTTTAAGCTCCTTTGAGGGGTTTTAGCCCCTTTTTGGAGGTTTTAGCCCCTATGAGAGTTATTTTGGCTCTTTTTAGGGGTTTTTAAGCCCTTTTTGTGTTTTTTGAGCTTTTGCAAGGGTGTGGGGGTCAAATGAGGGAAATGACATGGATGTCTTTGTGGTGTAGGTCATGTAGAGCTAATCAGGTAATTTTTTGGGTGAACAGGGCTAGTGAAGTTCTTGTGCAATGGAAAGAATGGATTGCTAGGATATTGTGAAATTTTAAGGGGGACTTATAAATATCTTGAGGAAAAAGTGGAGAGTCTAACAAAACAATCTATTATTTGGAGTATAGAAACTACAAGTTGGTTGACAGCATTAATAAAATTCAGAACATGAATTTGGTTGCAAATGACGAGATTACAAGTTTACAACAAACCATCTTGTTACAAAATCAAAATATTATGAGCATCCTTGAAGAAAATAACACACTGGAAAAAAATGTTAACAATTTAAAACTTGAGGTTGTTGCTTTAACAAAGAGTTTGAAAGCAATCGAGAAAACACCATTTGGAGGAAGAAATGGAATTAAGAAAATTACTAGCATTTCTTCTTTGGTATCCACGAGGGGTGCAATGAAAAGGAGATTATATGCTATAAAGTTTCTCATGAGGACAAACAAGACAAAAGAAATCGAAGAGGGGGAAAACTTGTCTTATATATTAAAGTCCATGTTCAAGAAAGATGAGATAATGTCTATGATTGGACAACCTCATTTTAGTTCACTTAGAAAAACTCTTGTTGATCAAGTGATAAATCAAATAGCAGAGTCCATGAATGTAGAGAAATTCCAAAGTGTTTGTGATGATACTAGGATTAGTAGGCAAGGTTATGAAACACTCTTTAAATTCTTACGAGAAGGAATGGTGCATGTAGGAATCACTAAAGTTGTCATTCCTTGTCCTTATCATATAGAAAGTGATCTTACAAGAAGCAACACGAATATTGTTGACCTCATGGGTGAAAGGGAGCTAGCAGATTTACATCGTATGGAATAAATGCCTTGCTAAAATATATGCCTTCAATTATTTTATTCTATACGCTACAGGACTACCGGTATATTCCATATATTAAAGGAGTTTCTTGACGTATTTATTGTTGGTTTGATTGTTGTGCTAGAAGGTATAAAGAAGGTGCACATTGGATGACAAGAAGGCTGCTACAGGACCCTTATATGCTTGTTTTGGCTTGGTTATGAAGCTACCAGGTCCAATATTTAAATGCCCTTAGATCTGAAGCTTGTTTTCTTAGCATAACCATAAACACAACCCAGTAACATCTGTGCCATTCAATCTGTGACAGTAGAGATATGTTTTTTCAAAATGGGTCAATGAGTATGGTGGGGAAATACCACAATTCAACTATCATGCCTCCGGGGCATTCAAAAAATCAATATAGTCAGAGACAAGTTTCTCTTTTGTCTCTTAATATTTTTAATATAAAGTATATTCAAAGTTTTTTTTTGGTAACATCATTAGAGTATACTCTTAGTTGACTTATTTCTAATGCAAATATATTTAAAATTCACTCTTGTTACCTCTCACAAACTTAAGGAAATGCTTCTCTAGGTTCAAATTTGCTCAGAATTTACCTATTGATATGTTTCTATGTTACAATAGTTGCTTGAGGTCTTTGTTTCTGATATGATTATTGTGCAAATAGGTATTAAGGGTGGCGTAGACTATCATAGATTGCTCCATGCTTCCACATACTATAATCTGATTGGGATAACCTCAGACTGTCATAGACTCTTCATAGATCACGCCCATATTTTTGGAACCTCGACACTTATACTTTAGAAAGAACAACACCATGATTTTGTCCCTGAAACATGATTTCCAAGCCCTCTTCTCCTTACCAAAAAAACTTGTAAAATGTTGCCAACAAAATGTACCTTCAATTAGTAAACACAGACCTGGAAATGACTGTCAATTACTGCTATCATAAATTGTTGGTTTATTCTCTTTAGTGACCGTTGGAATCACTGGGTTATGCTCAAATTTAACCATAATTATTCCCTAAAACCCATGAAGGTGTCCTTACTGCAATATTTTTTTATAGAGCCAACTTAGAAGAGGTTTTAATGCATGACTTATTTTTGCAGTATGCTCTTGACATCAATTTTGTACTTGGAGGCCCTCAAGAGACTTAAAATAACAACCCTAATGTGCAAGCAAGGGATCCTTAACTGCTTGGAGTATATGCTATATTTGTTGGGTCATTTTTAGGACTTGTATGTGTATACTTGGGAGCTACATACTAGTAACGATCCTCATCAAATAAAACCATCAAACTATCATTGTAGACCTAGTATTGGCCTCATAAATAAGTTCCTGCTACATGGTTTGGAAACCCTGATGCTACTTTTGTTGTCTTTCTCTAGTTGTATTCTAGCATTCATTTTCATCCCCAAAACTTCCAGCAAACATCAAATAATACCCCTAGTTCCTTCAAACCCCCAAAAAGTTTCCCAACATTTTATGTGGTAATAGTGCCAAAGCCCATACCACATCAATATTCTTTAAGGAAACCCTACACTTGAGAAAATTGAGGGTTTCTCATTAACCAAGGGGTGCAAGTGGGATAAACATCTCATAACCCATCCATAAACCATCTCATAACCCATCCATAAAGCAATGGTAAGATAGCACATTATTAACATTACCCCAAAGTAATGCATCAAAATATGAAGAAAGATGCCATGTGTCTCACAATACCTCAATACATAAATACAAGGTTCCAATAAAATGTTATACTGCATAGCTCTACTTGTCATATTCAACAAAGCTCTACTTGTCATATTCAGCAAAGCTCTACTTGTCATATTATGGGAGTTAACAAAGGTTGTTTAATTTTTTCTACAGACAAGAACAACCACTGGCCATCTATAAAGACACTGTTGTAACTACGACTTTGGTCACTCATATTTCCTTCTTGGTGACCATCTTTTTATTGCTAATGTTGGTGTAACTTTTACCAGACTGAATGGGAAAACTTCTGAAGTATCTTAATGGAAAAACTTGGATGTGAAACAGAAGGGAATAGAACAAGTTTGTAGAAATTTTCAATAAAAGGTATTGATTGTACATAACGATGGTGCATTAAACAGCTTGAGTTACATAACTAGAGTGAATTAAATAGTTTGATGTTCTGTAGGTAAAAGAACTAGGACAACTTGAAACCAAGCTCAAAAAGCAGCAACAACAATGGAAGAAGGAGAGCATGCAATATGGAGAAAAACTCAAATGGAAAGAACAGATGTGTTGAAATCTTCAAGAGAAGGTAATGCTTATTTTCTTTTTTTATTTAACTATCCTTGTAAGTGCTAAGGCTTGATAATTGTTTAGTTCAGTGCACTAAAGTAAAGACTTTGCCTATTATTGTTTGTCATGCAAGTAAAGGATATTGAAGCATAGCTTGAGGCCAAAATGAAATATCAACAATTACAAACACAAAAAGAACTAGAAGATCAACTTGACATCAGACTCAAAGAGCAGCAACAACATGAGAGAAGGAGAGACTGCCATCTTTGGAAAAACACAAAGAATTTTTTTAAAGAACAGATGTGTAGAAATCTTCAAGAGAAGGTAATGTTGAAACTTTATATTCATTGTTTCATTTAAATTTCTTCTAACTGCTAAGGATTGTTATTTGTTTCGTTCAATGCACAAAAGTCTCAAGGTTTTGGCTACTCTTACATGTCTTACAAGTAAAGGATCTCGAAGCACAGCTTGAGGTTAGAGTGAAAAAGAATCAATTACTATCACAAAAGGTTTCTGAGAAACCACCACCAGTCTATCAGTAAGGGGGCTTGAGATGTGTTATCACATGATAAAATTTTCAAAATTTCTAGCAAGTTTGCTTTCGGACAAATATCCAAGTACTTAATGTCGAGAGCGCATGAGCCAAGTACCTGCACACAATTTCAAATCAAGTTAAAGGTTCAAATGATGAATGCCTGGTGGTTCTCTCTTTTTCGTGCTTCCTGTTTCTTTGCTCTATTATTGGTTGTATAATTCTGGAAGGGCCAAATTTCCAGCATTCAGATATTCTACATGTGTCAAAAACTTCTTGAGGCCATGATCCATTCTAAAGGGAAATTTCATCTCTTGGATCCCATAGTATACGACTACTATCATCCGGGGGTTCTGAAAGATACTACTGTGGGGAGGGAAATAAACATTTATTGTCCACAGAGGCCATGCATCAGTTGCATATATTCATATTTTTGTTGTTTATTATTCGTGTGATATTTTGTGTTCTGATTATGCTTCTAGGAAGTGCAAATATCCACGCATGGAGGCCTTGGAAAGGTATTCACAATAGAACTTCATTGCAAATGACAGATCCCACCCAAGATTATCTTGTGCAAAATCAAGAAAGAAGACACGCATTTTTGTTCCAAAGAGAGGATGCTTGAAGGGGTGCCTTGATGAAAGTAAAACATTGAAGTTCGATGAAGTATTTGTTCAAATTTATAAGCCTCTAGGGAATAAACAATTCCATAATACTGGGATTTCTGGGTTTGCACAAAATCCCCTGGATTCTAAAATTAGAATTGTTCAAGGAAAAGTAATTGTGAAAAAAAACCCATGCCTTCACCCAGGTGATGTACGAGTGTTGTCTACCATGAACAATCACAAAATTCATCATATGATTTACTGCATAGTTTTCCCACACAAGGTGAAAGACCCCAATCAGATGGGCGTTCTGGGAGTGATTCAGATGGATGCCATAAAATCATATAGTGCACTTTTGAATTATTATATGGGAGTGGAATTGAATGCCATAAAATCTGTTGCAGATGCATACTTAAAGCGCTCTTTGAAGGATTTTGAAGATGCACTTAAAGAAAACAAGTTCGCTTGGATGGAAAAATTCCTAATTTTGAGGCCAGAACTTGAAAAATTGAGTTTTACAAAGGGGACAGTACCACTCTAATCAATGAAAACCATTATGAGCAAATAAGAGAAATGTCAAAACTTGAAAGAGACCTAGCAGATTTATATCAGAAGTATTTACAAGTTTTTGTATAATGCTATAGAGATGTCTGGCATAGGAAGACTCATTACCTTATTCTTATCAGAAGACTTAGTGTTTATGACTACTGTAGGTGGCATAATTTGGGTCAAAGTTGATTTCTTCTTCAGATTTTGTGTGATGAGTCATGCTCCAGGTGGTAAATATGCTTCAAGAAGGTCTTAATCTTCTCCAAGATTACTCGAATGGCATTTGAAATTTATTTAAAAAGGGAGTCTTAGTCCTTAGATATAGGATATCATAGTTTATTTTTCTAATGTAATTACTTCATATTTTCCATATGGCTCTAAGATCCATCTCTTTAGGATCTATAACAATATGTTTTTCCTATATATATATTGGAGAAATGTAATACATTGGAGAGGAACAGTCTTCATGATTGTGGTTCAACTATTGTGAATTGTAAGCAAGCTTTATGCATTGGCATTTGCTGAGTATATATCTGGATGCAGATTTCCCTCTCTGAGTTTTTTATTATAATTTCATTTCTTTACATTCTTTTATGTATATGTGGGTGAATTTTAGATTTCATAGTGTCTATAGTTCATTTGATGACTGAGAGATGCCATTCTTTTGTTGCATTAGTGGATTTAGATCCCACATATAGTTTACTATTGTAATTGACCATTTGTATATGCTTTTAGTGTATTGAGTTTATTGATACAGTAGTGCTCTCTTTTCCATATCAATTTTACTTCATCTAATCTGTTCAGAGAGGACTTTGTTTGTTGGAATGTGTTCATCATAATCTTGGCTTAGTGAGGCTTAACAATTCATAGATTGATCCACCTTGAAAAATCTTTCATCCAACCAAGTTTAAGTTACCAAGCTCATTCCCTTTACAGTCAGGGAAAGACTATTGGAGTGCTAATAGTATATTTAAAACATTGAAATTTATGAGTTAAGAATCCACATTGCTGATTAGATGCTTATCTTATATAAATTAAAGGTTGGCTTAAAAATTTGTTGGGTATGCTTCATCGATCTGTCCTATGAATAATTGATCTACACAACAATTGGAGATATCTAAGTCATGCATTTATGTATTGCTAATATATATACTTAAATGTGTCATACTTATCTCGATCACATTGCTTGAAAGAGATATAAATCTGATTGATAAATTTGCAACATTAATGCATGCTTAGGAACATCTTCTGTGCAATGTCATTTTGTTATAGCTAAATTACTAAGTTACTAAGGATTTGTGTGTACTTCATAATTCATTGCAGCATTTGCCATGTCTTTTATTGGAGGAACTTTGTATCACTAAGGCACTGGTCTACTGTCCTAAACATTAATCTCCAATCAAAGCTTAGGCATTACACTAACTCGTATATCAATTAGGCATTACACTGATTTCCCTCGGTGGTCTTGGCACTAGTCTCTTCTTTCTATCTAGTGGGTTTTTATGGTGAAATGATCTCCAAGCATGAATCTTAGAAATGCATAGAATATATTCACATATAGAAATAAACAATTTAACCTTTAAATAAAAGAAAAAAAATGAGGATAAAGAGTACCATGGTTTTAATAATAGAAGAAACATTCCACAAAAGGTTGAAAACAATATGTAGAACGTCGTAATTTACAATGAAACAACCTCTTATATTTTATTGATTGTAGGTACAAATAATATTTGGATCTTAAATGCTCAACTCTCACATAATTTATTGAGAGCCCCATTACTCATGAAAACTCCTTACAAATTGATCCTTGCTGAGTTGTTTAATTACTTCATCTAAATTTCTGCTTGCTGAGACTGCTATTTTCTCAAATTTCTGCCTTTTCCCTAAAAAGTAGAAATGGAGGGGACATTGAGCAATATTTGGAAACCCAACTATCATTGTAGCTCCAAGTTTGGATGATTGCTTCTCAAGGTCCAAGATGCACATGTCTCTTCATTCGTTTATTCTCTTTTATTTCTAGCAGACTATTTGGAAACTGGCATATCTCCTAAGATGCCCATTTGGAAATCCTTCCCAAGCTTACTGAGCACCACTGGGTCATTCCAATGCCTATACCATCATAACAAGAAAGAACTAATTAGTTAAAGTAAAATAGGGGGTGCAAAAAACTCCCTAAAGTAAGATGAAATAAAATGAAAAATGAGTACAAGAGCACTAAGTTATGAAATGGCATAAGAAAAGGCATACCAATAGATTATCCTTTATGCCAAAAAAAACCTATAAAATGGCGCATTTGTTAGGAAGATAGCACTGCCCATTGTCTAAATCAATAGTCCAGATGTCAACACCAAGTGCCTATTGAATAATGTCCTCTAGAAAGTGCATGAACTAAAGGGGTCCTAAGGGGAGATCTTGGGTGGCAATAACCTACTCCTGGTGTTTCCCGAGGCAGAATAAGAGATAATACCACATATAACATCCAAGGCCAACGAACTCCTAGTAGAGGGGAAAAAATTCCGTAATACATCTTTTCTTCACCAAAGAAAAAACCATTTAC
Source organism: Pseudotsuga menziesii (assembly GCA_001517045.1). Classification (NCBI taxonomy): domain Eukaryota; kingdom Viridiplantae; phylum Streptophyta; class Pinopsida; order Pinales; family Pinaceae; genus Pseudotsuga; species Pseudotsuga menziesii. Next base: position 86,646 of record LPNX010509781.1, read on the forward strand.
TGGTTAATCATATTATGAATCAACGATAACATAAAGCTATTACAGTATCATATCCCGTCAAAAACCTGATTCTGCAATCCTCCCCCTAATATGTGAGGCCAAAAAGCAGTCAGTTCGAGTTATTCAATAAGAGCTACTAGTGGTATACAATTCCTTATGTTTACATGCCATTTATTTATACTACATTGCTAACGTGTTATGCAACTATTTGAAACAGTCCTATGGAAAAAAAACAAGATTAAGGCTTTAACAATCACAAATATTCACTGACAGAAATAGAAAATACAGCTCTATCTATCAGTGTGTACCTCTAAACACTCATCCAAGCTCTGTCTAAGACATCCATGTTTCTTAGTAGTTGATAATCCCACAGAAAGAGCATGTTGTTGTGGAACAACAGCTGATGATGGATAGTTACCATCATTACCCGAAACTAAGGAAAGAGATGATGAGCCATTAAAATGATGACCTTTTACAGTTCCCCCATTTGACATCAAATTTTTCCTAGATAAGCTCACTGGTGGCCCTCCAACAATGGTGCCAAAAGGTACAAGCTTATCTTTATTGCAATGTGGCACAAACTTCATTGTTGTTAACAAATGTTGTCTATATTTGTTGGAGCTACCATAATTTGTCATTAACTTGTTTTCTTGACATGGCCTGCTTCTGCATGGATCATTTGAACTCACTGGAATCATTCGCTTCCCAGACTTAACATCCAAATTATCATTCCATTTTTCCATGCTAGAAATGTCCAGTATGGACCTTTTCTTTCTTCCAACAGGCGTGGTAAGTCAAGCTGGCAATGATGACCTAGCAATTAGTTCAGAACTATGTTTAAAGTCAATATCACTATGTTTTCTCCCCTTCGACGATGCCACTGACTAAGTGTCACTTGTATGGAAAAAAGCAATAGGAACCCCATCAACACCAACTATTCCCAAGGAAACCAAATTCCAATAAGATAACTAGAGTACAAGCTGACAAAAAATCTGAAGCATAAGTAGTCAACATAATAGATAAGCCCTTAAAACTTGCTTCAACACCAAACTGTAGAACATTCAACATAACATTTATGTAAATAAGTCACCCGCCCTTCCCAAGCGGGAACTTTAATGCAAGCCTCCACTGTGAGCATGCCTGAAGCAATACATGTTGTCCATCGCATGCCCAGACACAAAGCTGATTCATTGTCTCCTGAAGTCACAAATTGCACAAACTGGCTTCTATTTACTAGCTCCTTTCCGATGCAATGCTCCAAAAGCTGTTTTTAGATAAGAAAAGTAAACATCATTATATAGTATCTACCAAAATCAAATAAGCAATAAAAACCTAAAGACCAACTAAAGGCATGAACATTCCAGCATTTTTCCAATTGAACTTTCTAGAGCTACTAGAAACAATAAATATATGCCATCATCTATAATACCACCTGACAAATGTATACAGTTATGAAATAACATTGAACGAGAAAGAAAATCCATGAGAAAGTTTAAAACTCAAAAAGGAATTCACAAAAATTAAGACCTCGCAACAACCATGATGGAAACATAAAAATCCCAAAGAGAGAAATGACTATGGATACAAGGTGTTGTAGCTTATGCCCATCAAACATGTAATATACTATATCAATTACTCAAAAGATCCTTTAGCCCATTACTAAACTCTTGGACAATCTTAGTCCATTACTAAAGTTATTGTAATGGAAAATTGTCATATAAGACCAAATATGTGGTTAGAAAGTCCTAAATGATCATTAGAATGCCCAAACAAGTCAATATAGGGATGAGTATACCAAAACACATCTCCATTAGGTTAGTTTAGCCTCTAAATTTAGAGCATCCAAGTAATTGTGGCTCATCGTTAAACACCCAAAAATACACTGACAATAATTAAACCTTTACAAATCAGTGCCCTTGATTTAAGATTGTTTAGACCAAATCAGATGGAAAGAAGGAATTCTCTGAAAGTGTTTATGACTCTAGACATAACGTGGGCTCTCATAGTGCTATAAGAAATAGATTATCCTATATTCTAGGCCTTCAACTAACTTTCATCTATGTTATCATCAATGCTTTCCTTCAAGAGTGCTCTTCATCCTTTGGGGTAATAGATGCACCCTAATCTTACTGAGATATGCATTTATGTACCAAAAATAGTACGATCTCCTACCGTTTGTCCAAGAAACATAGATGCCATTTCTTGGGGATTTCTCTTCCCAGGGCATGCATAATTTGGAAAGACATGCCATAGTTTATTTAAGAGAACAAAAAAATAACTCAACATTATGATTTGATTGTCTTTCTTATTGATAGCAAAACACAATAGACATGGTGAATTGCATTGGAATAAAAGTTTGGTTTCACAAAATTATCTCTTACGTGCATAATATTCATACTAAGCAGGTGAGTGTGGTGACAATTCTTATTCTGAAACAGTCTGCCCTCATTTCTCTTTCTGTTGGTGTTTCAATATCTCACTTTTAGTATTTAAGGTGAACACATAACCTGATATATATCTTAATATGTAATAATAGCGTTGGATAAAGAATCATCTTTTGTTCACATCTCTGATACTTCCTATGTGTGTCCAAATCAAGCATATGCTAGGGTATCAATGCAAAAATGGAATGGAGGTAAGATGGATCACTATAAACCATTTGAAAAGTATCTCATCAATTAGGACTTGTTCTGAAGTCAAAGTAACACCTATGAAAGTAAAGAAGGTTAAAACAAAAATTCATAACTAAAAAATCCATGCACCAGGACCATAACAAAATTCTAAGTTAAACTTTAAGACAATTCCATGTACTACTGTCCCGCCTCGCCTCTACCCCTGCTCTACTTGCCTTATTGTCTTTTCCCTTCTGCCTTGCCTTGCCTTACTGTCTTTGAATGTCACTTATACTGTTTTGGGAGAAAGACACCATGCACTGATATTTTAGTATTTACATTAACAACTCATTCATAACATCAAATGCGTTAAGAAAAATCAAATCTGAACATATCAAATATGAGAGAGTTCACATGCCTGGGAACAAAGAACTGAAATGAATGAGTAAATAATTTGGTGTGCCCATAAATGCTGCTACAAATATATCATCTCCACCATAGTTACTTTGTCACCAAGTGATGAATTAAAGTGTTGTATATGGCCTTCAAAATGTCTGACTGTCAACATAGGAGACACCCTTCATAGGTTAATGCTGCTACAGGTTCAGTTCACTTAATATTGTCAGTCTCTTATGTTACATGACTTGGAGGTATTACCCATCAGAATGAGTTCTTAAAGACTCCAATATTGCAAGCAATCATCCAAATCATATTGCAAGGAAAGACATCCCCTTGGTTGGTTGAATTACTATCAGATCAGGCAAGTCAATCATTCTCTGGTTGGCGTCTCAGTAAGGCTGGTTGGGTTCGACCGATCGATTGGATTTATAACGCTGTTGAACATGTTGAAGATCACAATGGAGCAAGAGATATTCAATCCAACCCATGTCTCCATTGCGACCAATGCTTCTGTTGCCATAGTCGTAGGGATCGACGGGTCCTGCTCTTTCTTTTTCACATAATAGAAAATCAAAGAGATTCTTGGCTTCGACTTCTATGGCATCTATTAAACCCTGCTGGATTCCATGGTTGACAACCTTGAAGAATCCATAGTCCTCACATGCTTTCACCAGATCCTGTGCAATCTCTGGCCTTGTTCTCTCTGCAGACAAATCCACGATAGGGATGGAGGAGCAATCAGTATTGGAAGTGAAATGATTGTCAAAGTTCATTTGTGTTGGGAAAAGAAAATTGGATTGAGAGGCAGAGGAAGAGAAAATATCCCTGGGGTTTTTCCTAAGCGGTTTATGGTAAGTAAGGAGTCATAGAAGTATCAGGAACTAGATTCAACTACCAAGTTGAGCAATGAAAGCATAAAAAGAGATGAAATTTCATTATCTGCCATCCACTTTTCCAGCCTCGACCCCTCCTATGAACATATCTCCTCCACTTTTCCCTATGTGTGGCCTCAGCTTCTCCTGTGAACATATCTCCTCCACTTTGCCCTACGTTTCCCTATGTGTGGCATCCGCCACTCTTGTCAATAGATCTACTGATTAGATCCAATGGACCTTTGATTTGATCACAATGGTGAATCAAAAATAACAATGGAGGTTAACAATATGAAATGATTAGGGAAAATCCAATGGGGAAATTGGGTTCCCTCTCAAAAAATTTCTAGTTTATAATTCCCTCAGCTATTTCAAGTTTGCCACCAAATTTAGCATCCTTTCGAATATTTAGCACCCTGGTCACACCATTTGCGCTATAAAGAGAGCCACCAATATTACACAAACATAAACCAAACCATATGACCATTGGTTTTATGCTTTCATGATCTAATTAGATTATTTTAAAGGGGAGACTAAACTCTATAGGTTTCTTTCCCCAAGAAAATTTAAATACTAGCAATTTCCCCAAGAAGGTGCAATAATATGTCGATAGGTTGTTGTTGAATGGTAAAAAAGGTTGAAAAAATGAACTAAAATCGAGTTGATGTAGACATGACATTGCAGGTTGAGAAAATTAGGGCTCTTTATTGTTTGTAGGCTTCTTTTATAAATCACAACCATCTAGTAGGTGTGTTTTCTTGTAGGCATGCCCATTCTTCTCATTTCACCTTGGTTTGGTGTTGCAAGTTTCAGACATTCAAGACAGCTCGAGTCAAAATCATCACTGGACTATTTGTATGAAGTGGACGGGGTGCTCAAGAAGTCAAGAAATTAATGCAAAAAAAAATAGATGATGTCAACGAGGGACAACCAATAAGTTATTATCGCATTCCTTAAACCAACCAGCCATTGGTAGAAAGACTGGATAAATTTGTCCGACATAAGAAGAAAGAGCATGGTATTATCCTTCTTTGCAAGTTCTTGAACAATATAAAAAATGTGATTAGTAACTTGAGAAGGGATCATAGTTGATGTAGCAACCTCCTTCTCCAAGAATCAATTGCGCTCACAATTGTGTTGATGCAAACTGGTGGAAGTGTTAAGGAACCCAAGCACCTCTAAAAAGAAAGACAAATCCTTGTCCAAACATGTTTCAAGTTAAATCACAGTGTTACCATATTTGGATGTGATTGAAAAGAACACTCCAAAGCAACATGTGATGCCTCTTTATTTGATGTCTCTCTTCTCTTTCCCAAATGAGAAACCAAGCAATATAACAAAAAATGAAGCATCCTAACAAATTGTGGGCTAGATTAAGGTAAGGAAGCTGAAGACAAATCCCAAGCAATAGAGAGTCACTCAAAAGGGTCTAGTGGATTTAATCTTATGACCAAATCCCAAGAGACATGAAGAGACGCAATAGGAGACCATATATAAGTGTTTGACATCCCAAAAGAGGTTATGCATGTAGGATAAGGTAGGGTGACTTAATGGAGGCTAATACAGTGTAAAAAATCATTCAATGAGAAGGAAAGGTAACCAAGTCATGATTAGGAAATTCATGTATGGGAACAACACAAAGTGGGTCTCACCACATTTTCTCCAAGTGAATTAGCCTATGTGAGTACTAAAGTTTGAATCCATATGCTTAAGGTAGAGATAAGTGAAACTTCATAAGCAAGCAAAAATTGAGGAAAATGTGTTAGCGTTGCAAGAGAAATTGGTGGTTGTGTACATGACTTCAAAACCTAAAGTGCAAATCATAACCTTTATTTTGCTAGTTTTAATTGGCATACCCATATGCTACAACAAAACTCCTCGCTATAATAAAATATCATCGAAGTAAAAAAGAAGAGATAATGATTGTTCCACTTGAAGTAATGCCAAAATGACTTGTCTTTTACAAGCATGCTTTTAATTTATAAAAATAAAAATAAAAATAAAGAGCAACCTTGCTTAACTTCTATATTGCATTTCCAGTAAAAATAATTTTAGATTGCAAAGCCTTCAATATTGCAATTCCAATAATAATAATTTTAGATTGCAAAACCTTCTATATTGCAATTCTAGTAATATTAATTTTAGATTGCAAAATTCATATCTAACCTTCTTCACTTAAATATTGTGACTAAAATATTTTTTTAAATATTATTTGGTTGGTTTAAGATCAAGGTCAGCTCAGTGAAGGCATTTTCACATCTAACAGTCTAGATGAAGAAGGGTGATTTCAGGGTTCTTCTTCTTCAATGTGTAGCTCATATTTCGAAGAAATTTCCATGTGGGTAACACTGCCTTGGATTTCTCCCCATAGAACAAGGTAGATCCCGGTGAATATAAGGAGGACACCCATCACAATGTTCCATTACAAGCAATTCACTTCAAAATTTGTATTATAATCAAGCAGTTGACTTCAAATTTGTAAACATAATGATTTTAGATGAGATAAGAATAATGCTTTTAGCTGAGATAAGAATAATGCAAGAAGTAATGGGATGAGAATGTAACCACCCACCCACCTTTTGAGTTGTAGTGTGCCGTTGAGAAACAAAGACGACAAGACAACCGAACAAACATTAGACACTGGACTAGATAGTGTAATGAATACATACCCTCATTTAAGCATGCACCATAATTGTAATTTGAGGCGCAGTGTGTCGCCCAGAAACAAAGATGACACGATATCCAAACACACAATAGACACTATACTGAATATTGTAACGAATACAGACCCTCGTTTCTACATGCACCACAATTGTAATGCAAATTTCATGCCATTACAGATGATTCCATACCAGATTAATTCATCTTCAACAAATCAACTTAACCTCTTCGCCAAAAAAATTATGTCATTCATGTCTTGGAAAAATTGAGGAAAAATATCATGTATGTATACTTACTCCATCGATAATAGCCAAAATATGGCTTGTATCTAGTAATCATTAAGTTGGATAGATGCCTTTGCCTGTCAAAACCCCAAATTTTCCGAAAAATTTAAAATTTTTAAATACAGCTAAATATCATAAATGCAGTCAACTAATTATTTAATTAGTTAAATGTTAATGAATTCATTATTTGAATATATTATCTTATAGAAAAATTTCTTTTTCAGTTTACTAACTTGTTTTTCTTTGCGACCACAAGGTGGAACTGTCATGAAATTCTGGGCTTACTTAGCTTTCGAGCTAATGCAGAAAGTTTTCCTGTGTTTACAGACTTACAAGTAAGAAGTTCGGGTGTTGCTTGTCATTAATTCTAAAGCATTCTGATATAAATTCGTCACACAAAAATAACGCAGTATAGAATATAAAAGTCATTCAAAAATCAAGTGCTTTACAAGGTGAATCCATTAAATCGTCATTCCGTTTAAGATGTTATGGAAAAAGAGTTTTGGTTCTACTTGTATTGACAACAGCTGTTTTCCTTCTAGAAGATGTAATTTATAGTTCTTACTGAGTATGGAACACTGCGATGTTTATCGTAGTCGTCAAGTGTAAAAATACCTTAAATGTTTCTTTACAAGCAATTTGAAAAATTGACAGAGTAAGCAGTATTATTACTTAACATAAATGTTATAAATTCCTTTTAAAACAAAGTTACAAGACTTTATGTAACTATTTGATGAAAGAAATAATGGCATAGCCTAGATAGAAAAATCATGACAAAGACCACGTCATGATATACATAAGTTTATACTTGACTTGAGTTTATACATACCATAATTTATAAAGCAAAGGGTCGTAACACATCCCACGACCTTGATGATTGTTAAGGTAAGTGTTTAAATTAACAAAAGTATTATGTTCTCATGCAGCGTATGTAATAGGTTGACATGGATCATGGGATAATGTGGAACCTTCGAATATCAATGAGTGGGAATGATAATACTCGTGGAAGGAAGTTCTTCGGGACTATATACTTGAACCCACCGCTTGCAAATTATTTACCTGGTAACGTGGCATCGTTGTGGCCATGTGCTGCATGGATAAAAAAGGACTCTCCCTCGAACCCTAATATTATTATCCCTTCTGTAGTTTTCGGCCTCCTGCCGCTCTGCAATGGTGTTGGTGCACCCTTGTCACACTGCTCCTCTGCAATGGTATTCTCCCAGCTCGTTTCTTTGTCTTCCACTCATTGAGAGCTCACTCTGAATACTCACAGAGAAGAGTTTTAAACCTTTGATTCTGTTGGCAAGGAGTTGGGTTAGTTTTCTCCAGGTTTAACCTTCCCTACTTGCTCAGTTCGGTGTTTAGCAACCTGTAAGGCCCCCATTTCTTCTTTGGTTCAAAAGTGGAAGACGTGGCCTCGTGAATTGAAGTTTGTTGGTTTAAGGGTTTCTCATTAATTAGGTTTTTATGTTATAAACCACTGCGGCACAAGCATTTATGCCCGCTTGGCTGTGGCTCTCACTCTCTGTCATGGTTGGTTGATACTGTTAATGATCCCTTCCTTCTTGCAGCCGACGAGAGTTTGGCTCCTCCTCGCGTTGGTGGTAACGCTTCTCCTCGTGGGAGGCTACGTTTCGGTAAAGCCTTGAGGTAAGGCAACCATTAACATTTTTTATTATCTCTGCATTGTTTATTTATACGTTTGTTTATTTTTCTTTTTGAATACGATATTAACATCATCGTTCCTCTCTGTTCACACGTCGATTCTGTCCTTCTGCATGATTGGTTCGAGGCCAAGGTGCTTGCTTGTTAATTCACCGGTAAGCCCTGGGTAAACCATGGAAACTCCTCCTTGTTTGGTCCCTTTTGGTTCCTTTATCGGTTGGCCGCCGTGGCCTGTAAAAACCCTTGAGGTTTTGGCTTACCTGGTTAATGGGTTCGATGTTTTACTGAATGTTGACACCCTTGCTTTACGCGGGGTTCTTTGGCTTAGGCCGTAGCTGAAATTTTTGGTTTTATTTTGATTACTGTGTAAATATATATGTAAATGATGTACAGGATGTAAAAGCCTCACTCTATGGATTTTGATTACGGCCGTGAGTAAAAATAACGAATTAGACTCTTCAATTGTTAACTCTGTTGTATATTTTGGATTAGTAGGGTTTTACCCTAACTTGACAGTACAAGAAAAATACTTACAGCTTCTTTAAAATTATCTTTAGCTTATGTTGCTTCACTGTAAAGGGTTTGATTGTTATTTATAATGTGTAAATAAATTGGTTGAGCTCGTTAAGTCGAGCCTGATATTATTTTGTGGGTTTATTTTCCATGCATTAATGCATTTGATTCTTACCCTATAATATTTTACTTACTAGGGTTTCTGCATATTGTTTTTATAGTATTTAATTACTTTATTTTAATAAAGTTATAAAAATTGTTTTATACTCGTTAGCCTTTTGAGTATAAGTAATTGATGTTCTTACGGTGTATTTGTGTAACTAAAAGATTACCGCCTTTAAGGTATATAATTTATATTTAATTAATATATCTTCATATTGAGAAATGTGTGTTATTTTACTTACAACAATTACTGTTTTTCAGTTGTACACATTATCTATATATTTAGTTTATTTATAGATATATAAAGAGATAGTATTTTTATTGTTGTATTCTAGTACTTTCTGCACTGAATAATTTATAGATGTACTTTCTATATTCTATAATATCCTATTTATATTAAATACTAATATTTATAAAATAAAAGAATAACACCTAACCATGCTCTTTGTTTATTTAACCTTTTGTAAAGGATAGATTAGTAACTGCGGATTGTGTTTAAGCTCTAGCTGGATAATAATATTAAAAACAAATGAATTGATTCCATTACCAAACATAAAGAAAATCTAAGACCAGCTTGGTTTAACTGTAGAATTAAATCAATGTTTAACTATTCTTACTTTCAGTTTTGTTGTTGCTATACCTATAGTAGTTAAATTACCCTAACTGGAATAAATAAACTGTAAAGTTAAAAAGCATGTTTATTTAGTCTAATCCTACTTTAGTGTAGCTATTATACTCTTTTCTTGAATCCAAATAATCCATAAGATTACTGAAGGTAAATATTGTATCAAAAACTATTTTATCTACTCACACATACTGCTATCAGTAAATAATATAGCTTCGTTCTTTGTTTCTAAAAAAAAACTGACAGGTTTAGTCCAGGTTTAACACTACTCCTGGTATAAAAGATATTTCTTATGATAACAAAATAAAAGGAAATGTTCTATAATTCCACTAACATTTTATTCTACATTTTCATCATACTATCTTTATTTATAATTTCACCACCTGTGTTGAAGTACAGTCTGGATCAATCCAGATGAGGAAAAACACAGGTAGGGTTTTATTTCTCATCAAAATGATTCTATTACTAAACAAACTAAGAACACATTTATTACTAAACCATCTAAATATTTACATCATAAGCTACAATGCATCATTCAATCACACACAAATAGTACACAAAAATTAATAAATAACTGAACTTGTTCTTTAAGCTTGGATGACAACAGCAATGGGAGGTCGTTCCTCCCTACCAACTCCTGGAGAGCGCTCAAACAACGACTCCTCAGGACCCCCGAGCTTGCTTTGGTCTCCCTAGCTGGAACTAGGTGCAGCAATAATCAAGTACTAGTCTTTAAACTCAATACCAATCCTGAAATTATCAGTAAATTCTCTCAGCTAGCAAGCTGTACCAAACCAAGTTACTGCAGATTATCTCTCAAAACACCTTCCTTATAGTTTTCCCTTTTCCCCAATGAATTCCTTGAAGTGCATTCGTCCTGAATGATTCTTCTCCTGGAAAATATCTAAGCAGCCTCAGCTCTATTCATTGGGTACTTTTAAAAGATTGCCTAGCTCTTTTTGGGTTAGTTGTCATTTATTGAGCCACCTGCTCTGATCCAACTTTCTTGGGGGATCATGACCCCAAATGTAGGGAAGTTGCCACTTGCAACATAGGAAGTGTTTGAGGATGCTGCCACTTGTGTTTTTCCCTCCACCTAGTTCCTTCCACCAGTTTGACCAGTAACACTCTTATTAACAGCTCTCCCAAGCTGTTGTCTCCACTTTTTATTTATTAATAATAAAATATTCAGAATTACATTCCACTTCTTTTGACTCTGTTGAGTCATCATTTCCTACTTAGCATTAAATTTAACATAATGTCTTGGGAAATCAAATTAAAACAATTAACATTATTTTACAAAATTGGGGTATGTGACATACACACCCCCTTAAAATGTAGCATCGTACTCAATGTTACTTATTCTTCATCCTCTGCAATCTCCTGGAACAGATTCGGGTATGCCTCCCGCATCTTACTTTCCAGTTCCCAGGTGGCCTCTTCAGGACTAAGGTGCTTCCATTGTACCTTCACCTGTCCAATGGTGCGGTTTTGTAGAGTAATCTCCCTCCTCCCGAGGATACAGTCCGGTTCCACCAGAATTTATCCTTCTGGTCCCACCTATACAACATTCCAATCAACCACATGAGTAGCATCATGAACATACTTCTTCAAAACAGAGATATGAAAAACATTGTGTACTTTCAAATTAGGAGGTAATGCTAGCTGATATGCAACTTGACCAATCCTGGACAAAATTTTGAATGGACCACAGTAACGTGGTGCTAACTTTGCACAAATTCCCAGTATTAGAGAGATTTTCTTTGGCCTTACCTTTATAAACACATGGTCACCTACCTGGAACTCCTTGGGAGTTCTTTTCAAGTCTGCTTGGCTCTTTTGCCGATCCTGTGCCACCATCAAATTTTCCTGCACTTGTTTCACAATTTCCTCCATTTCCTTCAATAATTCTGGTCCTAACACCAATCTATCTACTGGATTATTCCAAGAGATAGGAGTGTTGCATTTACGTCTATACAAAATTTCAAATGGACTAAATTTAGCTGATGACTAATAGTTATTATTATATGCAAACTCTGTTGGATGTAAGTAGTCTTCCCACTTACCTGGCTGATCTTTAACATACATCCTTAATAAATCCTCGAGTACCTGATTCACTCTTTCAGTCTATCCATCTGTTTGAGGATGGAAGGAGGTACTGAAATTCAATGTTGTATTTAATCCCTTAAACAAGGAATTCCAAAAATTTCCTGTGAATTTAGGATCCCTGTCTGAAATTATAACTTTCGGTACTCCATGTAACCGAAAAATCTGCTTTAAGAAGATATCAGCTATATTGGCATCCTTGTAAGTAGTTTTAACAAGAATGAAATGTGCTGCCTTGCTTAACTTGTCAACCACCACCATAATAGAGTCATTTTGATTATGATTTTTGGGCAGTCCAGTAATAAAATCTAAGCTAATCACTTCCCATTTCTAGCTAGGAATAGGTAAAGGTTGTAGCAAACCAGCTGGATGTTGGTGTTCGGTTTTCACTTGTTGACAGTCCAAACATCTAGCAATGTATTCAGCTACCTCAGATTTCATATTAGGACAAAAATATTCTTTTCTTAGCATGGTTATAGTCTTTTGATAACCTGGGTGTCCCGAATATGGTGTTTTATGGACTTCGTCCAGAATTAACAACTTAACCTTAGGCACATTAGGCACATACAGTTTATCTTTAAATAATAAAAAACCAATTTCATTTAAACTATAACCTTTTATTAATCTTTCTCTAGGTTCTTCCTTAGCTGTAATTTGCAATTTCTGATAATTTTCATCTTGTTTTACCCCTTCTTTAAGCTGTTCATTTAAATCAGAAGCATAAGTGTTGATTGCTGCTGTAAAGTTCAGCTTTGCGTTTCTTCTTAATGCATCAGCCACCTTATTTTCCTTACCCTTTATGTGCTGGATTTCAAAATCGTATTCACTCAAGAAGGCTAACCACCTTGCTTGTCTAGCGTTTAAGTTAGGCTGATCTAAAAGATATTTTAGTCCTTTATTATCAGTCATTAGAATAAATTTCCTGCCTATTAAATGATGTCACCACATTTTTAAGGCGTATATAATAGCTACAAGTTCTAAATCATAAGTTGCGTAATTATTTTCGTGAATTTTTAACTTCCTAGACTCATAGGCAATGACATGCCCGTCTTGAGTTAGAACACTGCCTAAGCCATCATTACAAGCATCATTGCATATTACGAAGTCCTTATTAGGATCTGCTATTCTTAGAATAGGTGCACTAGTCAATAAGGTTTTTAATTTCTTAAAACTTTCTTCACATTTTGAGTTCCAATCAAATTTCTTGCCTTTCTTTTGCAAGGAAGTGATCGGATTTGCTATTTTTGAAAAGCGTTCAATGAATCTCCGGTAATAATCAGTAATTCCCATGAATGACCTAAAATTCGTTATAGCTTTAGGAACCGGCCAATCTTCGATTACCCGAATCTTTTCAGGATCGACTGAAATCCATTCCTTAGTCACTACGTGACCTAAGTACTGGATTTCATCTTTAAAGAAGTCACACTTGCTAAACTTCACAAAGAGTTGTTGTTCTCGCAACTCTTGTAAAACTATATTTAGGTGTTCTTTATGTTCTTCTTTCGTTTTAGAGTAAATTAAGATGTCATCGATAAACATGACAACAAATCTATCTAAGTACTTATGCATTATATTATTCATTAACCACATAAAGACAGCTGGGGCGTTGCTAAGCCCGAATGGCATTACAACAAACTCGTAGTGTCCATACCTTGTTCTAAAGGCTGTCTTGAAGATATCTTCGTCCTTAATTCTTAACTGATGATATCCTGACCTCAAGTCTATCTTTGAGAACACCGTGGCTCCACGTAGTTGATCAAACAGATCATCTATGCGGGGAAACGGATATTTGTTCTTAATAGTCATCTTATTTAGCTGACGGTAGTCTATGCATAATCGCATGGTTTCGTCTTTCTTTTTAACAAAGATGATCGGTGCTCCCCAAGGAGACACACTAGGTCGAATGTATTTCTTATCTATTAACTCTTTTAGTTGTGATTTTAGCTCATTAAGTTCTAAAATATTCATTCGATACGGAGCTTTTGATCTAGGTACCACACCTGGTACCAGCTCAATAGTGAAATCCAATTCCCTCCTTGGAGGTAATCCTGGAATTTCTTCTGGGAATACGTGAGTATATTCTTTTAAAACAGGAATATCTTCTATTTTTAACTTATCTATTTCAGATTTACTTGCCTCATCTGTAATAGTTACTGCATAGGCTTTACATCCTTTTCTAACAGCTCTTTTGAGTTGTAAAGTAGAAATCTGTCTGATTATGGTTTTTCTAGGAATACCCTTAACCTTTACTGGTTGTTCATCACTATTTAAACACGTCAAAGTTTTATCATAACAATTTAAAACTACCTTATGTTGTTCTAACCAATCCATGCCAATCAGTAAATCATATGAGCCAAGTGGAAAAACATTAAGCTTAACTGTAGTTTTAAATTCATCCATAAGTAAAGCACATTCTTTCACAAAACATGTTACTTTTCTTTTTGCCCCAGTGGCTAATTGAACTAACCAGGAATTATCAAACTTATCGACATACAACTTACATTTTTCCACTATCTAAGGTGCAATGTAAATAAGACTAGCTCCTAGATCGATTAAAATGGTTACAGAGGTTTGATTAATCATACCTTCCACTTCCACCATGGAAGTCTGATAGTCAGCTTGGCGGTTCTCCAAAGCTGCATTAATTCTAGGCATAGTCCTTGCTAGTTCTCCAATGGTCATTTCCTCCTGCACAGTGTGAATATTGCTGACTGAATTTTTTCGATTTGGGTAGACCGAGGCATAGTGCGGGCCATTACATTCCCAGCACTTAACAAGCTCCTTATGTTCAAAACTCTTGGTAAAATTCCCATGGTTATTTGCAGCTTCCTTGCCCTTAAAATTATTTGAATTATTGGAAGTACCATTTCTATTTCCCTGGAAATTCTTATTGTTAGAATAATTTTTATTCTTATTATTCTTGAAATTCCTCTGGGGTACAAATTCCTTCTTCTTAAACTTAGGCTTATTGTTATTTTTCTTAGCCTTCTTTCTTCCTGTTCTGCACAAAACAAAAATTTTCCTTCCTCATGGCTTCCTCCAGAGTCTTTGGGTTATCATACTCAATTCTGTCCTTAATGTGATATGGTAGACAACTGAGAAATCACTGCACTTTAGGTTTCTCGTCTACTAAGTAAGGTACATACCTAAGCAAGCTTAAGAATTTACTGTTCAAATCCTTCATAGTCATTGAACCTAACTTCAATTAGTAAATTTCTTTAGCTCTTTCTTCGTAATATTGTTCGGACAAAAATTTCTTCTTGAAATACCTTTTAAAGGTACTCCAATTAACTTCTTTTTCTCTGATACCCTTGACTCTCTTCAGATCTTGCCACCATATATCAGCTTTTCCGGAGAGCTTATATATTGCCATCCTTGCCTTTAGCTGATTAGAGTAAATATATATATATAAATATTTCCTCATCCCGGACAACCAAGAATCTGCTTCCTCCCCTTTTTCGGTCTCTCCATTAAAAGTTGGGGGCTTTATCTTTTTAAACTCCCCTAAAATTTCCTCATATGGTATGTATTTCTTCTTTCTATCATACAAATCAGCCTCACTACTGTCACTAGTAGTATGGTAACTTTGTCGTTCACCGAACCCTTCCGATGATGAACTACTTTCATTTTTCGCCAGCTTCATCTTTTTAGATCTTCTTTGATGACTAACATCCTTAGATTCTGATCTTCTGCTCCTTCCTTCAGTTTGTAACTTTTCTATCAAAATTTGGTTCAACTCTTCCTGAGCCTTCAAAATCCTCTCATTCTCCCTCTTGACTGATTCCATTTCAGTCTTCAAATATTTTACAGTCTGCAACAGCTCTGAAGAGTTGGCAATCACCTCTTCTAACATAGGTTCTCTGGGAAATTGTCTTGTTTCTGTGTCTGGAGACTCCTCCTGAGCATACTATCCCAGCTTTTCCATACCTGCCTGTTAATCTTCAGAAAAAGAAATTTTCTGTTCTTTGCATAAAACAGAATATATGTTAGTATATTATTTTACTTTACTGTTCTATGGAAGCTAGTTGGGCTACATCAAGGCCTAGTGTTTGAACCTTGTGCTCTGATACCACATGTCAAAACCCCAAATTTTCTGAAAATTTTAAAATTTTAAAATACAGCTAAATATCATAAATGCAGTCAACTAATTATTTAATTAGATAAATGTTAATGAATTCATTATCTGAATTATTTATTTGAATATGTTATCTTATAGAACAATTTCTTTTTCAGTTTACTGACTTGTTTTTCTTTGCGACCACAAGGTGGAACTGTCATGAAATTTTGGGATTACTTAGCTTTCGAGCTAACGCAAAAAGTTTTCCTGTGCTTACAGACTTACAGGTAAGAATTTCGGGTGCTACTTGTCGTTAATTCTAAAGCATTCTGATATAAGTTCGTCGCACAAAAATAACGCAGTATAGAATATAAAAGTCATTCAAAAATCAAGTGCTTTACAAGGTGAATCCATTAAATCGTCATTCCTTTTAAGATGCTATGGAAAAAAAGTTTTGGTTCTACTTGTATTGACGACAGTTGTTTTCCTTCTAGAAGACGTAATTTATAGTTCTTACTGAGTACAGAACTCTGCGATGTTTATCGTAGTCGTCAAGTGTAAAAATACCTTAAATGTTTCTTTACAAGCAGTTTGAAAAATTGACAGAGTTATTAAGTCATCAAAGGTTACTTATTGTCAAATCTGATAGTTATTAAAATACTTAACACTTTTGTTTATCAACTTAAGAGTTTACATGACAAATTACTCCACAACACAACTAGAGCTATTCTCAAAGATGGATATCTTATCGTGAACAGGTTTTATACAAATCCTTTCATAGATATAAAAGGGGCATGTCCTTAATGGACTATAATCATTGAAAGAATGCATATCATGATAGTTTTATGGCCTAACTCTTATGTTGATGAATCTCATGTCAAAGAGATTTGTGGCTTAACCTTTGTCATGTTATAATTTCTTGGTTAAAGAACATTTATTTTAAGCAATACATTCGCCAAAATAAACGTTATTACTTTCTTTTGTAGTTTATTACCAAACTTTACTATTTAAAAAAAATACAAACAAGGCCTTTGAGATTAATATTAACAATAGGATAGTTGCCATAATTTGATTCTATAAATCTCCTTTATATCAACCCGAAGTATACTTTTATGTTAAGTTATAGATGTTGGTTGAACAAAAACTTATTGTAAGCAGTATTATTACTTAACATAAATGTTATAAATTCCTTTTAAAACAAAGTTACAATAATTTATGTAACTATTTGATGAAAGAAATAATGGCATAGCCTAGATAGAAAAATCATGACAAAGACCACGTCATGATATACATAAGTTTATACTTGCTTTGAGTTTATACATACCATAATTTATAAAGTAAAGGGTCGTAACACCTCCCATGACCTTGATGATTGTTAAGGTAAGTGTTTAAATTAACAAAAGTCTTATGTTCTCATGCAGCGTATGTAATAGGTTGACATGGATCATGGGATAATGTGGAACCTTCGAATATCAATGAGTGGGAATGATAATACTCGTGGAAGGAAGTTCTCCGGGACTATATACTTGAACCCACCACTTGCAAATTATTTACCTGGTAACGTGGCATCGTTGTGGCCATGTGTTGAATGGATAAAAAGGACTCTCCCTCGAAGCCTAATCTTATTATCCCTTCCGTATTTTTCGGCCTCCCGCCACTCTGCAATGGTGTTGGTGCACCCTTGTCGCACTGCTCCTCTACAATGGTATTCTCCCAGCTCGTTTCTTTGTCTTCCGCTCATTGAGAGCTCACTCTGAATACTCACAGAGAAGAGTTTTAAACCTTTGATTCTGTTGGCAAGGAGTTGGGTTAGTTTTCTTTAGGTTTAACCTTCCCTACTTGCTCAGTTCGGTGTTTAGCAGCCTGTAAGGCCCCCATTTCTTCTTTGGTTCAAAAGTGGAAGACGTAGCCTCGTGACTTGAAGTTTGCTGGTTTAAGGGTTTCGCATTAATTAGGTTTTTCTGTTATGAACCACTGCGGCACAAGCATTTATGCTTGCTTGGCCTTGGCTCTCACTCTCTATCGCGGTTGGTTGATACTGTTAATGATCCCTTCCTTCTTGCAGCCGATGAGAGTTTGGCTCCTCCTCGCATTGGTGGTAATGCTTCTCCTCGTGGGAGGCTACGTTTCCGTAAAGCCTTGAGGTAAGGAAACCATTAACATTTTTTACTATCTCTGCATTGTTTATTTATACGTTTGTTTATTTTTCCTTTTGAATACGATATTAACATCATTGTTCCTCTCTGTTCATAGGTCTATTCCGTCCTTCTGCATGA
Organism: Pseudotsuga menziesii; assembly: GCA_001517045.1. NCBI lineage: Eukaryota > Viridiplantae > Streptophyta > Pinopsida > Pinales > Pinaceae > Pseudotsuga > Pseudotsuga menziesii. The sequence continues at coordinate 104,878 of LPNX010509781.1, forward strand.
TTGGTTCGAGGCTGAGGCGCTTGCTTGTTAATTCAAGGGTAAGCCCTGGGTTAACCATGGAAACTCCTCCTTGTTTGGTCCCTTTTGGTTCCTTTATCGGTTGGCCGTCGTGGCCTGTAAAAACCCTTGAGGTTTTGGCTTACTTGGTTAATGGGTTCGCTGTTTTACTGAATGTTGACACCCTTGCTTTACGCGGGGTTCTTTGTCTTAGGCTGTAGCTGAAATTTTTGGTTTTATTTTGATTACTGTGTAAATATATATGTAAATGATGTACAGGCTGTAAAAGCCTCACTCTGTGGATTTTGATTATGGCTGTGAGTAAAAATACTGAATTAGACTCTTCAATTGTTAACTCTGTTGTATATTTTGGATTAGTAGGGTTTTACCCTAACTTGACAATACAAGAAAAATACTTACAGCTTCTTTAAAATTATCTTTAGCTTATGTTGCTTCACTGTAAAAGGTTTGATTGTTATTTATAATGTGTAAATAAATTGGTTGAGCTCGTTAAGTCGAGCCTGATATTATTCTGTGGGTTTATTTTCTATGCATTAATGCATTTGATTCTTACCCTGTAATATTTTACTTACTAGGGTTTCTGCATATTGTTTTTATAGTATTTAAATACTCTATTTTAATAAAGTTATAAAAATTGTTTTATACTCGTTAGCCTTTTGAGTATAAGTAATTGATGTTCTTACGGTGTATCTGTGTAACTAAAAGATTACCGCCTTTAAGGTATATAATTTATATTTAATTAATATATCTTCATATTGAGAAATGTGTGTCATTTTACTTACAACAATTACTGTTTTTCAGTTGTACACATTATCTATATATTTAGTTTATTTATAGATATATAAAGAGATAGTATTTTTATTGTTGTATTCTAGTACTTTCTGCACTGAATAATTTATAGATGTACTTTCTATATTCTATAATATCCTATTTATATTAAATACTAATATTTATAAAATAAAAGAATAACACCTAACCATGTTCTCTGTTTATTTAACCTTTTGTAAAGGATAGATTAGTAACTGCGGATTGTGTTTAAGCTCTAGCTGGATAATAATATTAAAAACAAATGAATTGATTCCATTACCAAACATAAAGAAAATCTAAGACCAACTTGGTTTAACTGTAGAATTAAATCAATGTTTAACTATTCTTACTTTCAGTTTTGTTGTTGCTATACCTATAGTAGTTAAATTACCCTAACTGGAATAAATAAACTGTAAAGTTAAAAAGCATGTTTATTTAGTCTAATCCTACTTTAGTGTAGCTATTATACCTTAGTGTTCCTACTTAGTATTAAATTTAAAATAATGTTTTGGGAAATCAAATTAAAACAATTAACATTATTTTACAAAATTGGGGTATGTGACATTGCCCATAATGGTTATTAAGACAGTAGTTTGGATGGAGCATAGAATGCCAGTAATTGTTGTTTGGGATGATGGGACTAGATACTTCTTCAATGTCTCAACCTGCACATGAAACTATGTAATCAAAAACTTAGTTTAAGGCTCCAACAACTTCTCATAACATAAAGGATTGTTGATGAAGATCAATTTGATATGTAAGGTAGTGGGGAAGCCTACAATATCATCATAGTGGATAAGATCAAGACTAATAAGATTAGGTAAATACACCTTCTAATTTGTTTTCCTAAATTTCCATTTTCCTCTTGGAGAAATCTAACAAGAATGTTTTCCACTAGGCATAGTGTATTAGTCTCACATATGGAATTTGAATGTGTCATTGGATGCCATAGTTGACTTAGAGAAGGACCTTGTAGGAAACTCATAGCCATTGCTACACAAACACAAATCAGATTTCCCATAATTTTTTATCTGTTGCAAGCACACTTTATGTCTACTGTCTCCATGCTACACATTTTACTGTTAAATTAACCTTTGCAGTGATGGCCACATGTGGCTAGTTACACTAGTAGGAAATGAACAATAAACTATGAAGGTAGTTACACTACAAGGAAACAAGGAAACAAGCTAGTAGACAAATACATTATCAACTGTGTAGGCAAATGCACTACCATAATGTAATTTTATATAGACATTTCTTTTCATTTCAAGGATGGTATTGAGTGATTCAACAAATTACTGAGACAATCAACTTGAGAACTTCAAATTCACAGAGACATTCAACTTGAGAAATTCACGTATGGAACTTGATCCTGTGATTTCTTACTTGTAATTTACAACACACAACACTTTTGTTACTTGTAATTCACAACCCTCAACACTTGGGATGATTCATAAACTTTAAAAACATTAATTTCAACCACTTAAACTAACCCATAAATTCTAAAGAGCATTGCTCTAAACAAAATATACTAAAAATTATAAACATAAAAAAAATTATTCCTTGTACTTTACACCCTGGGTTGGATGTAACAACAATATAAATTCATTCAACCATTCATTGCGTCCAATGTGAGTTTGGAAACTCACCCCAAATCCCAAGCCAAAACAAATATAATGGAAATATAACTTCATTAAACCATGGATTGTGTCTAATGTGAGTTTGAAGTACACTCATCCCAAAGCCCAAGAAATTATGAATACAATGGCAAAATAACTTCATTCAACCATTGATTGCGTCAATTGTGAGTTTGAACACTCACTCCAAATCCCAAGGCGTGACGAATATAATGGTTGGAGCCAAGTTGGGCATTGCCGAAGCGAAGGTAGGAGACTTAACCTTCAATCCCATGTGCAAGAATGTTTGAAATGCACAAATACTGTAATAAACATTAAAAGGATTGAGAATATGATATCAACTTTATCTTTTTCTATCACAATGACAATAATGAAGATGCAAATGTGAACTTCAAATACTCAACTCACCTCCTAAAAGACAACAAAAAAACTGTCTGAACATACACAAACTCACCATTGTTGGCTGCTTCTTCCTACATTTTAAATACAAATCCATAACTGAAGTTATTGATAAATCATTTTTGAAATTATCTCAAAATAATTCATTAATNACATAAACTCACCATTGTTGGCTGCTTCTTCCTACATTTTAAATACAAATCCATAACTGAAGTTATTGATAAATCATTTTTGAAATTATCTCAAAATAATTCATTAATCTATCATCCATATTCCAACTCATTTCATATAAAAACAAAACTGAACACTACAAAATGGTAAGAAACTTCAAATGAAATGAAACAAGACAAAACGAGACACCCATACACACTTCTTAAGGAAGAAAGCAAATGGAATAAGCACCAGTGGCCAAACCCCATTGGATTAAACTATGAAACCCAAAGGATTCGCCCCCTTTGATAACTCATTTCNATACACACTTCTTAAGGAAGAAAGCAAATGGAATAAGCACCAGTGGCCAAACCCCATTGGATTAAACTATGAAACCCAAAGGATTCGCCCCCTTTGATAACTCATTTCCCATAACAACAGAGAGCACGGTATAACTAATCTGGATTCCCACCAAAGAGGCATATATTCCAACTTGTCTATACTACAAAAATGGCGTATGTTAGTGTACATTTTCGATTAGATTTTATTCTATACCTTTAGCCTTCATTTTTTTTTACATCACAAATCACAACCAAACTACTTTTTGAGAAGAAAGGTCCATACTGGTGTAAATCCAGTGCATGAGGAATTTAAGGCATTTTATTCTACTATATACAATACTAACAATGGATCCATTATTATTATTATATTTGTTATGGTTGAATTAAAAATCTTGAATATCCCTTGCAACATAAGCTAAAGGCAACGTATGGTCATAGCTAAGTAAAGTATATCATGTGAATGCCATATCTTCACTCAGTCATTGGAAAATAATTTTGAGAACAATTAATTAAGCCAAGCCATTCTCCACTCAACTAAGCAAGTCTGCTCAACAAGCTACTTGAAAATGACATACACGTACTTTTCTCAAAGATCCCCTTGCTTTGTTTTGGTTTGGTTTTGTGATGAAGAGTACATATCCATATGTCATAATCTTTTAAATAAAATTTTAAACCCTTCTTATTGAAAAGGTACATGTTTTTGTTTTTGATGTTCTTGGAAGCCCACATAAAATTGCTTGCAGTTCCTTTGCTAACAATTAATGTCAGAAACAAAGATTGAATCTTGGATTTTTTCAAAAATAATGTATTGAAATGGTAAGTGGAAATCAACACCCTAGTAAACAAAATTTTGAACAACCATATGACTGCAACCATAAAGGAGGAAACTAACAACTTAATCATATAGGACAACACCTTATGAATATTGATCGAGTGCTTAGCTTTGGGGTAAAATAGAAGACTACATGTAAGACTAGCTAAACCAAATCCAAACCCAATCGTGCATACCCTCTCTAAGCCTATAAACAAAATTATAAAATCCTATTTCTGAGCATCAAGTTATTTTCTACCATGAATAAGAGAATGCTCATGACCCAACCACCCCCTCTAATCCTTGGTTTGATATGCATTGTGAACAATACTGTAATGAAACACTATCATACAGAACTCTTCATCAACCCTCAACTTTGTCCACAACACCAACACTGTATGCTTTTATTAGCTTGTAATATATATCTATTATAAAATCCTCCAAAGATATTAATGCTTCAAGATTCTGTAACTCATTTAATTCTTTACACATGTTCATGTTAGAATCTAAATCTTTGCAAGACCGTAGAGGCCTCTCATTCTCCTCAATGAAGGAAAAGAGGATAAGTCTAGTGTTATTAGTGTGATGTTAGCAGTGATCCAACCTCCACCACTTCATAACAAGAGGTAATATTGAGATATTGAAGGTTGGGGCAATCACCTTGATGAAAGGAAACCTCTGATAATTGTATGTTGTACAGTGGTAATAATTTCAGCAGAAATATGTATTTGTCATTGGAATCCAATTTATTCAATGCTCTACTAAATGGGAGTTCGTGCAATGGACAATCCACTACTTATAGCATTTCTATATTGTTCATATTCATAATATCTGTTGGTAAGTAACATATTCCACAACACTTTATCTTCAAGGTTGTCAACTTAGTAAAAAATCCAACAGAATCAAGCAAATTATAGCATTTCCATATTGTTCATATTCATAATATCTGTTGGTAAGTAACATATTCCACAACACTTTATCTTCAAGGTTGTCAACTTAGTAAAAAATCCAACAGAATCAAGCAAATATTTCAATTCCTAGCAATTAGAAAGTCCCAATCTCTGTAAGCTTCTTAGATAACCAAACAAAGGTGGCAACATTTCCAGGAAAGGGATTCCAAATTCTAGAAATTCAAAATCACTGAGGTCTCCAATAGCACAAGGCAATTATGTTAAGCTTGTACCCAACAAATATAGTTCTTCCAAAGACTACTATGTAACCTGGGGAGGCAATACTTCAATGTTTAGATATGATTCCTTTTGCAGCTTCCAATCAAGCTTAGTATAATAAGCAATAAGTCCTAGTGGATTCACATGGTGGAGAATGGAAAGAAATGATGGTTCATCAAGTTATATATTTTATAGAAATGTATTCAAATGGAAATCTACTCATTGACCAAAAAATACACTAGCCCCCA